>JANCRA010000067.1:684170-1045769 GCA_024362935.1 Setophaga petechia | reverse complement strand
CCTGGAATGTGACAAGCCTGTTCTCCTGCTTGTTTGTGTAAACGAGTTGGGTCTATTCCCTTCCTCTTCAAGTGCACGTTTTTCAGCCTCCCTGCAAAGCAAATTTACTTTCAGAGCACATGGATGCCAGCACGGGGGTGAGGCGTGGTGGCTGGTGGCGATAATAATTAACAATATTGATTATTGAGGAGAATAAAGTGATTATTAAAGCTATGGGCTCCATCCAACAGCAGCCACCACCTTCATGCCTGTGTCACTTCTCACCTGTGACAGCAGCTGGCCATGCCCAGCCAGGAATTTCCTCTGGAGTTGCTTTTCCTGGTTTTTGGACATCCAGCTTGTAACCTCAGCTCCTGAGTCCCAGCTGCAGCCAAGAACTGCAGAGCAGAGCACAGAGGAACTGAAAATTCACTGTGAAATTCACCTCGAAGGCTGCTGGGTGGGAACACCCCTGGGGGGTGAGGGAATTGCTCAGCTCCAGGGGGACACTCAGTGTGGCCTGGCTGCTGCCACAGGAGGAGCATCTTTGATTTCTCCTACTGGTGCAAGGCTTTGAGATGGCCCTGTGAGGCAGATCAGGGGACAAAACTATTATTATTATTATTATTATTATTATTATTATTAATAATAATAATAATAATAATAATAATAATAATAATAAATTTAATTAATAACAATATAGAGTGTTCCTCTTCCACCCCTTCCACTGCCACCTTCAGTAAAACTTAGAGCAGTTACTGGTAGCAATATTTTTACTACTACTACTACTACGACTACTACTATTATTATTATTATTATTATTATTATTATTATTATTATTAATTTTATGAATAAATTAATAACAATAGAGAATGTTTCTCTTCCACCCCTTCCACTGCCACCTTTAGTAAAACTTAGAGCAGTTACTGGTAGCAATATTTTTACCATTATTATTATTATTTTTATCATTGTTATTATTATTAATAATTCATTTATATTTCTATTTCATGTATATTTGTTATATAATATTATATAATATATAATATATGGTATATATTCATATATAATATATATAATTAAATAATATATAATAATTATATATAATTAAATATAATATATATTTTATATATGTAATTATATATACAAAATAGATATTATTATATAATATATAAGAATAGATATAATTAAATAATAAATAATATATAACTAATAAATATATGCAATATATTTATTATATAGTTATTATATCATTATTATATAATATAAAGAATAACAAATAAAGTTATGATGCTGCTGATCTGTCTCAGCTACAACATCCCTGCAAATGCCACTGAGGAGATGCCAGGAAGTGCCTGGGCACTGAGCCCCACTCCAGTGATGTGCAAACCCCCCAAAATCTCCCCTCTCACCCTGGTCAGCAGGAGGGACAAGCAAATTTTGGGACTTTTATCCACCAAAACAGCCCCTGGAGCAGGGAATTGGGTTTTGCAGGGTGATGCTGGGCAGGGTAAGGATCTGTGGGCCACCCCTGCTCCTCCTTCCCCTCCCAACTGCAACATCTTTATTTCAGATAAAACCCTGGACATCCCCGGTGTCTCCCCTGTTCCCAGGGCAGCCAGCCAGGCACATTTCTGCTCTTTCCCTGTTATTTCTGGCTGTCAAACCAGCTCCTGGCTGCTGGGCAGGCTGGCAAGCAGCCTTGACATCACCTTATCACATCCTCCCGAGCTGAGTTTAGCTGGAGCTGTGCAGGTGAGGACAGATGTGTGAAAAACTCCTCCAACAGCTCCCAACAGTGCCAGGAGGGGGAACTGAGGATGCCAGAGGCAGCTTGGATGTGGCAGTCAGGAATAGGAGCCTCATGCTGTGTGTCCAGGCCCTGTGGACCATCCGTGGGTGTTTTCCAGGCCAGGTTAACCCTGATTCCCCTGGGCATGGGCTGAGCAGGGAGGTCACTTTTTCCTTCTCCCCCTTTGGATCCTGCAGATTTTCCTGGCTCCAGACTCTGCTTCAGCCTCCCTTCACGTGCTCTGTCCAGCCTTTCCCAGTCCTTGAATTGGTATTTTGATAGGATCTGTGTGGAAGATCCTGTCAACCAGAGAAAAGTTGAATAAGAAGATCCACGTTCACCCCGAAAGAATTTTCTACCAAGGTGGTTGACACAGAAGCCAAGAAAGAAAGAAGGATAAATGAGAGAAACCTGCATCTACCTGTTCTAATAAACATTTTGTTTGTCTCCTGACCAATGAGTAAAGTGTAAAGTTATTATCTCTGTAACAATGTATAAAAAGCATTCATGCCGTAATAAAACCAGTTTGAAGCCTTCTGAAAATGGGGTGTGTTGCTTTGTATTGTCTCCATCTCCACAACAGATCTGGAAAATCCCTCTCCAAAACCACCCTGCTGATGGGATTTGTCAGCACCATGGTCCCTCTGTGTCCTGCCAGTCCTGGGATGGACCCAGCACAGTCCCTGGGCACTTCTGTGGTGGTCATCAGAGCTGCAAGGCCAATGGGACAGTCTGTGTCCCCTGCAAAGCCAGCTGGGACCATCCCACTTTCCCCCCATGAAAAAAGATGACTTAGGGCTTCCTGAGGAAATTTGGGCACAAGGACACTGAGGGCTGGTGTCATGGTTTGACACGGACACAATGCCAGTGCCCCCATGAGAATTCTTTCTCCCTGGCATCTGCTGTGAGATGGTACTCAGGAATAAGCAAAACAGGCTCCTACTTAGGGAAAAAAAGAAAAAAAAAAAACTTTATTAACTAAAACTACAAAAACTAAACCATAAAGAAAAGAAAATAAACACAAGGAAAATGAAAACTATACAGAAACACTCTAACACTTCCTCTTCCCACCAAATCCCCAGTACATTTACATTTCTCAAATCATCAAACACTCGGTCTGGCACCACCCTTTAGAAAATCAAATCTTCAGCTCATCAAGAAGTAGACGGAGTCCTTTCTTTGTACCATGGATTCTTTGTCACAAAACAGCACCGCCCGGAGTTCTGCTATTTCGTGACATCTTTCCATGCAGAGATGCTCTCACCACCTCTTGCATGGAGCAGATGACTTGTTTTTTCAGGGTAGACCTTTGGACCTTTTAAGGATGCATCGTCCCGTTCCGAGCAGAGCACAGTCTCATTTCTGGGACCTTTGTCCCCCCCATTTCCTTCACACACACCCCCTGGGGCCGAGGGGTCTCAACACCGAACTCTCTTGGCTCTGAGTATCCGCTTCCCCCCGAAATGCAGTCTCTGCCTCACCAGGAATCAGCTCATGGATTTTACAACAAGAAAGCGTCCAGAAAACCTACTCCATCTTTCTCAATTCCTTCAACATCTCTCTTTCTTTTTGCCAGACGTACTTACTGACCTATTTCTACCTTCATCTTCCACTTTTATCCTCCTCTAGGAAAGGGAAATGTTCTGTAAAGTTTTCATTGTCCACAAAAGGGTTAAAAGTTCTCCTGAGAGGCCGGGCTGTTCACTGCCTCCTTCCCCCCCCTTTTTTTCCTCCTTCTCGGCCGTGCTGCCTGCCGCCGGGACATGATATCAGGTTTCAAGGTAACTCAGTCCGGCAGGCACAGCAGCCTGCGTTTCTCTCCATCTCTAAAAAGATGATGGGGGGCAAAATGGGGGTAAACAGGTCTTTCGGGGCCCCCCACCCTTCCACCTGGGTCCGGCATACCGATAAAATAGGCCGCGTGGCTTCTCCCCTCCCCCAGCTCAGCAACAGCTGAGCCGGGGGAGAAGCAGCTCTGTCCCGCCGGAAATTCGAAAAGGCCGAGGGAGGAAACTCCCTGCTCTTTTAACCCCTTGGATTTTTTTTGTTTTTGTGGTCTCAGAGGCGGATCTAAATACTTCACTGGCTAGAACAGATGCCCATCTTAAAATCCGGACAGCCACTGGCCACCAAAACACAAAACAACACATCCCAGATGTTCCACTTCCGGTCAAACCACGACATTCCACCCTTCGCTTCTGAGACTACAAATATTCTAAAATTATTAAGTAAATTACAAAACATTTCTACACAATAAAGCTTCTAATCTCAAATTTTTCACTATCCATCTACTTTAACTTAATACATGCTTTGTTCTTATTCTTCTTTGGTCTTATCTCACAGCTCTATTTCATCACTTTTTTAAAACTCGATTTCCCGGTCAGGGAACCAAAAATGTCATGGTTTGACACGGACACAATGCCAGTGCCCCCATGAGAATTCTTTCTCCCTGGCATCTGCTGTGAGATGGTACCCAGGAATAAGCAAAACAGGCTCCTACTTAGGGAAAAAAAGAAAAAAAAAAAACTTTATTAACTAAAACTACAAAAACTAAACCATAAAGAAAAGAAAATAAACACAAGGAAAATGAAAACTATACAGAAACACTCTAACACTTCCTCTTCCCACCAAATCCCCAGTACATTTACATTTCTCAAATCATCAAACACTCGGTCTAGCACCACCCTTTAGAAAATCAAATCTTCAGCTCATCAAGAAGTAGACAGAGTCCTTTCTTTGTACCATGGATTCTTTGTCACAAAACAGCACCGCCCGGAGTTCTGCTATTTCGTGACATCTTTCCATGCAGAGATGCTCTCACCACCTCTTGCATGGAGCAGATGACTTGTTTTTTCAGGGTAGACCTTTGGACCTTTTAAAGATGCATCGTCCCGTTCCGAGCAGAGCACAGTCTCATTTCTAGGACCTTTGTCCCCCCCATTTCCTTCACACACACCCCCTGAGGCCGAAGGGTCTCAACACCGAACTCTCTTGGCTCTGAGTATCCGCTTCCCCCCGAAATGCAGTCTCTGCCTCACCAAAAATCAGCTCATGGATTTTACAACAAGAAAGCGTCCAGAAAACCTACTCCATCTTTCTCAATTCCTTCAACATCTCTCTTTCTTTTTGCCAGACGTACTTACTGACCTATTTCTACCTTCATCTTCCACTTTTATCCTCCTCTAGGAAAAGGAAATGTTCTGTAAAGTTTTCATTGTCCACAAAAAGGTTAAAAGTTCTCCTGAGAAGCCGGGCTGTTCACTGCCTCCTTCCCCCCCCTTTTTTTCCTCCTTCTCGGCCGTGCTGCCTGCCGCCGGGACATGATATCAAGTTTCAAAGTAACTCAGTCCGGCAGGCACAGCAGCCTGCGTTTCTCTCCATCTCTAAAAAGATGATGGGGGGCAAAATGGGAGTAAACAGGTCTTTCGAGGCCCCCCACCCTTCCACCTAAGTCCAGCATACCGATAAAATAGGCCGCGTGGCTTCTCCCCTCCCCCAGCTCAGCAACAGCTGAGCCGGGGGAGAAGCAGCTCTGTCCCGCCGGAAATTCGAAAAGGCCGAGGGAGGAAACTCCCTGCTCTTTTAACCCCTTGGATTTTTTTTGTTTTTGTGGTCTCAGAAGCGGATCTAAATACTTCACTAGCTAGAACAGATGCCCATCTTAAAATCCGGACAGCCACTGGCCACCAAAACACAAAACAACACATCCCAAATGTTCCACTTCCAGTCAAACCACGACAGCTGGTTATTTGGGAATATTGCTGATTTGGTGAGGAAGGGTTAAATTCTGACATGTTCCTCTTCAGGTGCCCAAATCCCAATAGCTCCCTGCAAGCTGGTTGGAGTCTTGTCACAGACATCTTCTATGAAAAATCCTTTCTTTAGGATTTTCCCTCCTGAGAAGCTGAGAGGCCTCAGGAACAAAATGTAAACATTGATTATCTGCTGCTGTGGAATGCAACAGGTGCATCTGGGATGGGTCTCATGTGGTTGTTTCTAATTAATGGCCAATCACAGCCCAGCTGGCTCAGACAGAGAGCCCAAGCCACAAACATTTGTTATAATTTTTTGCTATTCTATTCTTAGCTAGCCTTCTGATGAAATCCTTTCTTCTATTATTTTAGTATAGCTTTAATGTAATATATATCATAAAATAATAAATCAGCCTTCTGAAACATGGAGTCAGATCCTCATCTCTTCCCTCATCCTCAGACCCCTGTGAACATGGTCACAGAGTCTCATTGTGACTTGGGTTGGGGCTCATTTTGGTCCCTGTGGGAGTGCTGGGTGTGCTTACCATGGCCCTGGCCAGTGAGATCCTGACATAAACTTCCTTTAGTGCAATTCCCAGGCTTGAATCCACTGGGCCTTGAGAAAAAAATCCTGAGGGTCCCTCTTGTTTTGTATCCCCAGCTCTCTCCCTCCCAAGGCAAACTGTTCCACCAAATCTGAGATGTTCCCATGTGAGAACTGCCATGGCCAACAGAGGCACCTGCTCAGGGAAACCCATCCCACCAAACTCCCTTCTCGAGATGCTCCCACTGTGGTAATCACATATCCTCTGAACAGAGAGATACAGCTGTGCCAGGATTTTCCTGGGAAGCTGTGAGACACCTCAGAGAAAGAATTAAAACAATTATTATCTCTCTTTTTGTAACTGTTGTTTATTGATATAGTTCTCCAGAGTGTGCTACTCATAGTTCACCAATACTGTGAGAGAAGATTCCTAAAGGCCAATCAGGTCTTAGATCCACAATTGTTTCAATAAGATTTCTAATTTCAATGTAGATTTCTAATAATAAAGTGTCTTTTCATGCCTTCTGGTGATGGAGTCTCTGTATCACCTTTGGCTGCCCCCAATCCCCCTTTGGTGATGTTCCCACCGTGGGCAGCAGTGCTCCAACCGGGTGCTCTGAGCCCTTGAACGACCTGGGATGGCTCATCCAGGAATGGTGTGGCCAGAGGAGCAGGGAGGTCACTGTGCCCCTGCCCTGGGCACTGCTGGGGTCACACCTGGAGTGCTGTGCCCAGCTCTGGCCCCTCAGCTTGGGAAGGACCTTGGGACACTGAGCACATCCAGAGGGGACAACGAGGCTGGAGAGGGGCTGGGAACACAAACCCTGTGAGGAAGCCCTGAGGGAGCTGGGGGTGCTCAGCCTGGAGAAAAGGAGACTCAGGGCTGCCCCCATCACTCTCTGCAGCTCCTGAAAGGTGCCTGTGCTCAGCTGGGGCTGGGCTCTTTCTGCAGCAGCACTGACACAGCCAGAGCACACAGCCTCCAGCTGCACCAAGGGAAATACAGGTTGGATAGCAGGAAAAAGTTTTTCAAAGAAAGAGTGATAAAGTTCTGGAATGGCTGCCCGGGGAGGTGGTGCAGTCCCCATCCCTGGGTGTGTTTAACAAAGCCTGGATGTGGCACTGGGTGCCAGGGGGGAGTTGAGCTGTTGGGGCTGGGTTGGACTCGATGGTCTTGGAAGTCTCTTCCAACCTGGTCATTCTTTGATTCTGTGATTCTGGGCTGGGTGCTTTTCTCATGCAACATTCGGTTTCTCCACTGAAATTCCCCAGGTTTGAACAGACTCCTGTCCACTCCAGGCCCCTCCATCTCCCCAGCAATGCTGTGGAGCGTGTCAGGCATTGAGTTCCATGTCAGGACACGTCCCAGGCACTGAGCTCCGAATGCCACGTGAGGATTGGGAACATTTTTGTGGCAAGCTGCCACCTTCCCCCGGATCATTTTCCTCTTGAGTGACAAAGCTGGCTCTGAAATGCCTCTGATGCTTTGCACTGCTGTGGCTTCTCCCCAGTTTGATCTAATTATGGCCCTCCCTGAAGCAAAATGGGGCAATTCCTGGCATTTCCAGCGTGCTTGTGTTCGTGTCACATGGAGCCAATCCAAGCAGGTGGATAATCCCAAACCTGGTGATGCTTCAGTCTGCCTCTGTGCAGGCTGCTGCCTCCCCAGGTGAGGATCAGGAAGGAAATCTGAAGGTGGTGATGCCTTAAGGAGCTGGAACAGAGGCTAGACAGAGTTAAGGGGAATAAAAGGATTTTATCGAGGTGCCTTCAAAGGCCACACCCTGGCAGTACCAGAGCCATGGCTTTGGATCTGCCCAGATGGCTCCAAGATGGAAGCAAAAGAGGGCTTGGGCAAAAGATCTCACATTTTTGTAAGTTCTGCTCCATTTGCATTATGCAGTTCATTGTCTCATTCCAGCTTTAGCCCAGGCAGTCCCACCCTGCTTGTTTTTCTCTCTCCAGCCCACGGGGTTTGTGCTCCTGGGCTGAGATTTGGATCATTTGTCCTTGGTGCCCAGCTGGAGCAGGAATTGTTTTGTGACTGTGTTCACAGGGGTCTGAGGATGAGGGAAGAGACGAGGATCTGACTCCATGTTTCAGAAGGCTGATTTATTATTTTATGGTATATATTATATTAAAACTGTACTAAAGAATAGAAGAAAGGATTTCATCACAAGGCTGGCTAAGAACAGAAAAAGAAAGAATCATAAAGTTTTGTGTCTCAGACAGAGAGTCCAAGCCAGCTGGGCTGTGATTGGCCATTAATTAAAAACAACCACATGAGACCAATCCCAGATGCACCTGTTGCATTCCACAGCAGCAGATAATCAATGTTTACATTTTGTTCCTGAGGCCTCTCAGCTTCTCAGAAGGAAAAATCCTAAGGAAAGGATTTTTCATAAAAGATGTCTGTGACATTGTTTTGTCTCCCTGCTCTGTGCACAGATCTCACCATGCCCTGATATGAAGCCCAGACCCATGCACCAAAGCAGCCCAAAATCAAAAAGAAGGAAAAAGAAAAAAAATTAGAAAGCTAGACCCCAAGGTATCAGTGGAGCAGAGGTTTTCAACAGGTCTTTGCTCAGGAGCTCAGGTCCTTCCAGATGGAAAAACATCTTTCAGATTGAATTCTTTGAGGTTTGAGTGCCTGGATCTTCACTCTTTCCTCTGGGAGCTCAAACACCAGGTGCCTGAGAAGCCATTTTGTATGAACACCCCAATTTGGGGGTCTTCCATGCCTGCTGATTTTCATCCCTGCCATCAGATGGGATGAATCCCACCTCAGCTGCAATTAGCAGAGATGGGACCAAGCTCCAATTCCTCACTGGAGCTTCTGTCCTCGTTTCCTCCTCACACAAACCCAGCCTGGCCTCGTGGGCTCCACGTGGGGTGGAAAATGCCACACCAGCTCTGTGGCCTGGCCTTATTTCCCTTCATCTCCCTCTCAGGGTTTCAACCTCACTCCTGCAGCTGTCACTTGACACGGTTATTTAGACTTTAAACCAGTTGTTGATTTTTTTATTCCCCTCTCTTTTATTTTGCTTCCCCACCCCTTTTGGCCAATACACTTGGGTGATTTTCTGGTGCAGATCTGCAGAATTAAGTCATGGATTAAGTCATGGATTCGATGCCTCCTGAGTGCCAAGAAAGAAACGCTCTGCATTAAAATAAATAAAAAATGTGCCAGCAGATCCAGCCCTAAGTGCTGTTTAAGGGCTTCTGGAAAAGCTGCTCTGGCACTGGCAGGGCCACCCAGGCTCCTGCTCCTGTGTCCCCTTCTCCAGCGCCTTGGGAAGATCCTGCACAAGGACAAAAATTTAATTTTTATTCCCATCCATTCCAGGGCCCTGTGGGGTCCAATGGTCTCCTTCCAGCTTGAACAGGGTGAGAAATTATTGCAATAATGGGATTTTTCCCATTCCTCAGCAAGGTGAGATGCAGGACACCAAGAAAAGGACAAGGAGCAGCTCTGTGTGAGGATCAGCCCGTCATAAAATCAAAGATCCAAACTCAGCCTTCTCCTCCCCTCTGCCTTGCCCTTATCACAAAATCCTCAAGGAAGGGAGTGATTGATGGTGCAATTCCTTAATTTCTCATTAGAGTGGATAAGAACTGCTCTTGCAATATTTCTCCTTTGCTTTTAATCAGAAAGTTTGGGATAAAATGTTTCCTGACAAGGTTGGTGGGAAACGGAATGAGCCTAAGACATTTTAATTAATTTAAGAAATAAAAAAATGCTCCAAAAATTGACCAATTCACTCTCAGCTGCTCTGAATAGCATTTTTGGTGGCCTAAATTGGGTGATAATTTTATCCTGGTGAGCCCAAGTGGAACAAACTAGCAAAACATTACAAAAATATTGAAAAAGCCTTTTTCACTTCTGGATTTCTGCAAGTAAAGGTTTGGTTTAGCCCATGGCAGAAATGATTCATTTGTGACCTCTGCTGGAGATTTCAGGGGGACACTTGAGGACAAAAAGTAAAATGGGGATAGGAGCTTCTTCCAAAGAAATTTTAAAATGTGAGAGAAGAACGAGTGAAGTTTCACCTGTGGAAAATTTGATTGCTTTCTTTGATATATGGTCAGGCCAAGGGTGAGAAATTCAGGTTGTTCTAATCATTGCTGGTAAATTACTTCATTTGAATTCAATTCTGCAGCTGAAAAATAGATGCTGGTTTTAGGGGCATCACCAAAGCTGAATTTAGTGACCTCTCCCAAGGCAAGTCCAAATGAGAGCAGCCAGAGGGAGAAAAGAGGGAGGAAAAAACCCTTGGCTGTGCTCAGAAACATGGTTTGATCACTCTGAGCCCCAGTTTCCCACTCACTAAAAATGCCAGGAGCAGTTTCAAAGCTCCTCAGCTATTCTGAACTGCAAAATAAATACCACTGGTTTAGAGAAAACCTCAGTAGGATTTTCTCCCTGCTAATTATTTTCAGTGTTTTTTCCAGATTTTTTTTCCCATTGGGAATTTGGTTTCAGCATTACCAACCTCTGTGTGATTCTTGGGGTTCCTGATGTTTCTCCTTCTGCTGTTCCAACTTGTGGGCTCCTCAAATTTTGGAGAAGTCATGACTTTCCTCTGGAGGAACCAGCAGCTTTTAGCTCGTGGAGAAGCACAACACATCTTGGAAAAGTTACAGATTCAGAATTCAGAGAGAAAAGGGGCTGTGCCCAAAGTCTGGGTGGCAAAAACGATTACATGTGTTTGGAATCCTCACTGACCCCAACCTTCTCATCCCTCTTGGAGCTCCACTGCTCAGCAGCTGATGGAGATTTGAATTTCCAGCCCCATGCTGCTGAGATGGTCAAACAACACAAGTTGTAGTAATTAGTAAAGTATTAGTAAAACATTATCACTGATAATTAGTAAAAAATTATCACACTGCCAGGAAGAGGAAAAAAATAGGGAAAATCTGGTGTGACTGAAGCTCCCAGCTTGCGCCTGGCGCGTTTTCTCCTTGGCAGCTCATCCTGGGCCTGGGGAGAGGCTGCTGAGTGCCCTTCATGCTCAGGACTCTAATTAGCCACTTGTGTCTCCCTGCAGGCAGCTGGATGTGCTTCCCCAGAGCCGGGCATCCCTCGGGAGGGCACGGAGGGGAGGCTGGCAGCCTCCTGCAGAACTTGCTCTGGCTCAGTCAGAGAGAGCAGAGCTGGCCTGTCCCATCCTCCTCCTTTCCCTCCCTCCCTTTGTTTGGCTTCCTGACGAGCTGCTGACTGTGTGAAGTGTTGTGAATTGGTTTGATTTAACTAATCCCTTTAAGAAATATAGATCTGCTGCTGGTGCATTTCCACTCCCTCTCCCTGGACAGATTGTTGGCTCCGCGCTCCGGCGGGATTGGGATCTCTGGCTGCTGGCACTGCTGCCTCCCGTTTTCCCCCAGCCAGGAATTTATGATAGAACCCAGCTTTTCCCAGTGTTGTTCCCATGGGGACAGCACTAATTTCCTGGCTTTGCACACCAGTTTTGTGTCAGCATCCTGGGTGTGCTGGAAGCCTCCATCCCAATCCTCTAGGAGAGGATGGATGAGCCAACGTGGACATTCCATGGGAGCAGGGCTCTGTCCAACAGCTGGTGTGGGGAGGGGGCTCACAGCTGGTCTGTGAGTCAGGAAGAGTTGGCTGTAGAGGAGAAGATGGTAAAAGTCACCTTTACCCCTGAAAGGAGCTCTAGCATTGATGTGGAAATGGAGGAGAAGAAGAGATAAACGAGGGGCCTGCAGTCAGGTTGTGGTGGAAAACAGTGATGGGGACCACCCTGCACCAATGAACATGATGTTGATATGTTGTGGCCCATGAACAGGTATAAACTTTGTGAGAGGTTATAAACTTTGTGAACAGGTATAAATTTTGTGAGAGGGTATAAAAGCATGGTGCTAACAGAAAAGAGAGAAGCCTTCTCAAATACAGGGTGTTCTTCTGTTTGTTACAACATCTCAACAGTGACACTGGCCTGGGTCAGGAATGGAGTGGCCAGAGGAGCAGGGAGGTCACTGTGCCCCTGCCCTGGGCACTGCTGGGGTCACACCCCGAGTGCTGTGCCCAGCTCTGGCCCCTCAGCTTGGGAAGGACCTTGGGACACTGAGCACATCCAGAGGGGACAACGGGGCTGGAGAGGGGCTGGGAACACAAACCCTGAGAGGAAGGGGCTCAGAGCTGGTCTGTGAGTCAGGAAGAGTCAGCTGAAGAGGAGAAGCTGATATGAGTTGCCTTTGCCTCTGAAAGGAGCTCTACCAATGCCATTGGTGTGGGAAAAATGGTGCAGAAGAAGAGATAAACGAGGGGCCTGCAGTCAGATTGTGGTGGGAAACAGTGATGGGGACCACCCTGCACCAATGGACATTATGTTGATCTGTTGTGGCCCATGAACAGGTATAAACTTGGTGAGAGGGTGTAAAAGACAGCATGGTGTCACTGTCACATTTTCTGAAAAATCCTTTTGCCAGGATTTCTTCTCCTGGGAAGTTGAGAAGCCTCACAGAAAAAGGAAAATAATTATCTAATTCGCTTCTCCTGGGTTTGGCTGCTTTAGAATGTGATCTGGACATTTTTTACCAACAGGTACATGCTTGATTGGTTTCATGCGAAATGTTTTAACTTAATGTACAATCACCATCAGCTGTGTCAGACTCTGAGGAGTAAGTCATGCATTTTTATTATTAATTCATGTTAAACCTTCTGATGTATCCTTTTCTCTTTCTTCAGGATAGCATAATAAATATAATATAACATAACATAACATAACATAACATAATATAATATAATATAATATAATATAATATAATATAATATAATATAATATAATATAATATAATAATATATATAATAATATATTTTATAATATATATTATAATATATATTATAATATATATTATAATATATTATATTATATTATTATATAGTATAATATACTAAGATGTAATAAAATACACTATGTTATACTATACTATACTATACTATACTATACTATACTATACTATACTATTATATTATATTATATTATATTATATTATATATCAGCCTTCTGAGAACATGGAGTCAGATTCCTCATCCCTCACCTTGTCCTGGGAACCCTCACCTGGGGACGCTCACAAACACCACAGCATGCTGCTAAAATAAAAGAGAGAATCCTCCTCAAATCCAGGGTGTTCTGTTTGTCACAACCATCTCAACCCTGACACCAGCGTGGGTCCTTGGTCACTTTTCTGAATTTTCCAGGCAGGACACAGGTCAAGCACAAGAGATCTGGGTGTTCTCACTCACAAAGCAAATTATTACCCAGCTTGAGCAACTGGCACCTGCCCAAGAGGGGAAGGAATTATTAGAGAACCTTTCTGCAGAGATTCTGCCCTGTCTGGTGCTGGGACCTTATCAGGGCTGGACGATGTTGAGGAAGGATGTTTGTGCAGCCAGACACTTTCTGTTGAAGAGATTTCTCCTCCAGCAGCCAGAAAAGCCCCCACTCATGTGGAGAGCTTCCTCCTTGGCTGTGGCAAACGCACTTGAGGCCGTGTACCTGAGCCCAGCCCTGAAAGCAGCCACTGTGCTGAAGTGTTTGCTTGGCCTCAGAAATGTGAAGAGAGGGAATTTCTCTTTAGGAAGCCCCAAGATGTTGGTTTTGAGCTCATTCTGTGCCTGATCCAAAGCTTGCTGAAGTCAGTGCAGAGTTATTGCTCACTGGATCAGGCTCTGAGCCCACAAACCTGAGCAGCAGAACAATATACCAAAACAAAAAAGAAACTCCAAATGAAGAAAGAACTTGTCTCCAAAATTCCCCCCATATCTCCTAATGAAGAAAGAACTTGTCTCCAAAATCCCCCCCTGAAATGCCAGGCACTGGAGATCCTCTCCTTGCTGGGTCACCCTCCTGAATCTCCATCTGCATCTGTGTCCAATTTTCTTCTGAAACCTGCTGGGATCTTGTCCTCTGCTCCCCAGGGCAACCCACACCTCAGACAAAGCCTGATTTTTAATTAAAAATATTCCTTTCTTATCTTTTCCACAGATACATAGGTGTTTTGCCGGTTTCTATAAATCTTTGGAAGGTTTTGTTTTAATTAATTAAAGTGCTTCTCCATCTCTGTAGGGTATGAAGGTGGTGCAGTGGAGGTTGGTGCCTGGTGGAGAACAGAGGGCTGGAGCTTGCCCTGGGCTCTGTCCAGCTCTGATAGAATTTGGTCTGACACTTCCTATCAGAATTTGGTCTTTGAGCTTTGCTTTCAGCATTTGGATGAAATTTCCCAGCCCCACATCTGCCTGTTTGCTGCTGCTGAGAGCAGAGACCTCGGTGGTTTGATCCTCTCAGCAGCAGCTGCTGGTCTTGCTGCTGTGAACTCACACATTTCTGGGGCAAGATCTCCCACCCCAGTTTGCAGTGGAGTTTAATGAGGATTTTGTTCTCCTCCAGGGAGGAAAACTCCTGTTTGCACAAGACCAGGAGAAACTAATTAAAGAGCAAAGGCCAAATCCTGCCAGATCCCATCCCCATGGGTCACCCTCCAAGCATGGAGCCATTGCCACGGCTGGGATGGTGCTGGGATGGTGCTGGGATGGTGCTGGGATGGTGCTGGGACGGTGCTGGGATGGTGCTGGGATGGTGTTGGGATGGGGTTGGGATGGTGCTGGGATGGTGCTGGGATGGTGCTGGGATGGTGCTGGGATGGTGTTGGGATGGGGTTGGGATGGGGTTGGGATGGTGCTGGGATGGTGCTGGGATGGGGTTGGGATGGTGCTGGGATGGTGCTGGGATGGTGCTGGGATGGTGCTGGGATGGGGTTGGGATGGTGCTGGGATGGTGTTGGGATGGGGTTGGGATGGTGCTGGGATGGTGTTGGGATGGTGTTGGGATGGTGCTGGGATGGTGTTGGGATGGTGCTGGGATGGTGTTGGGATGGTGCTGGGATGGTGCTGGGATGGTGTTGGGATGGTGCTGGGATGGTGTTGGGATGGTGCTGGGATGGTGCTGGGATGGTGTTGGGATGGTGTTGGGATGGTGCTGGGATGGTGTTGGGATGGTGCTGGGATGGTGCTGGGATGGTGCTGGGATGGTGCTGGGATGGTGCTGGGATGGGGTTGGGATGGTGCTGGGATGGTGCTGGGATGGTGTTGGGATGGGGTTGGGATGGTGCTGGGTTGGTGCTGGGATGGTGTTGGGATGGTGCTGGGATGGGGTTGGGATGGGGTTGGGATGGTGCTGGGTTGGTGCTGGGATGGTGCTGGGATGGTGCTGGGATGGTGCTGGGTTGGTGCTGGGATGGTGCTGGGATGGTGCTGGGATGGTGCTGGGTTGGTGCTGGGTTGGTGCTGGTCAGAGTTTGAAGTTCTCCATTTCAGTGATTTTTCCATTTCAGTGGTTATAATCTGTGGCTTGAGGAAGCCCCTGAGCTTAGCAAGGCTTGGCAAATGCCATGGAGATATAAATTTTCATGAAAAGGGAGCCCAAACCCTGGAGAATATCACAGAATTCCAGTTTGGTTGGAAGAAACCCTAAAGTCCATCTCATTCCAGCCCTGCCATGGGCAGGGACACCTTCCTCCAGACCAGGGGGGTTCAAATCCCATCCAGCCTGGCCTTGGACACTTCCAGGGAACTGGAATGATGGGGATGGGATTTCTCATGCTCAGAATATCAGCTGTTATAGAAAATGTCTTCAGTTTTGCTATTTTTGGACTGAAAATGTTTTTTTGGCTGAACAGACCCAGCTGTTTGTCTACAGGTATCCCAGCACACATTGGGATATTCCATCCCCCTATGAAAAACCATCCAAAATCACATTGCTGCTGCTTTTCTGAGCTCTCATGCTCCTTCTTTCCCTCTTTGAGGCTTTCTGGGATGCAGCAGCCATTCCCTGGGTGTGCTGCTCCTCTCCTTCAAGCTGCCTCTCCCACAGCATCCAACCCCACATTCCTGCAGGGCAGCCTCACACCTCGGGCTCTCACAGGCCAGCAGTGCAAAAACAAAATTTTCCTCCTGGGCATGTCTGAAAGAAGGCATCAGAGAAGAATTTCCAGTGGAAAAATACCAAACTCTTGTACTTGACTGAGAAACAAAATAGATTGCAACAGTGCTTTCCTCTGGGAGGAATTTTCCTACCTGGGGGCGCTGAGGGGGGAAAAAAGGACTTGAACAGACAGGTATGAGGTGAAAAAAATGGTCAGGTCCTTTTTATTTTTGCACAAGCAAAAGGAGAGGTTGGTGGCAGAGCATCTCTCCTGCATCTGCCCAGCACCAGGGGCTGTTTCCTGGGATGCCTGGTGGTGTTTTCCTGGAGAAGCTGGAGGGATGAGCCCCATCAGGAGAAAAGTGGAATATATTTTAATCCACCACGGTGTACATTACACATCCAGATGCACAGATTTATTGGATATTTATATTTATATATATATATATATATATATATATATATATTCAAATTTATTGTATATTTATGTGTATGCACAAATTTATTTTATAAATATAGAAATTTACTGTATGTTTATACATACACACAAATTTAATGTATATTTATGTATATGCACAAATTTATTTTATATATATACAAATTTATTGTATATTTATATATACACACAAATTTATTTTATATTTATGTGTATGCACAAATTTATTTTATACATACATACAAATTTATTGTATATTTATATATACACACAAATTTATTGTATATTTATGTATATACACAAATTTATTTTATTTCTTGTATATTTCTATATATACACAAATTTATTGTACATTTATGTATATACACAAATTTATTTTATTTCTTGTATATTTCTATATATACACAAATTTATTGTACATTTATGTATATACACAAATTTATTTTATTTCTTGTATATTTCTATATATACACAAATTTATTGTACATTTATGTATATTCACAGCCATATTTTATATATATATAAAATTTATTTTATATATATACACATATACACAAATTTATTGTATATTTATGTATATAAACAAATTTATTTTATATATATATACACAAATTTATTGTATATTTATGTATATACACAAATTTATTTTATATATATACAAATTTATTGTATATTTATATATACACACAAATTTAATGTATATTTATGTATATACAGAAATTTATTTTATTTCTTGTATATTTCTATATATACACAAATTGATTGTATATTTATGTATATACAGAAATTTATTTTATTTCTTGTATATTTATGTATATACACAAATTTATTGTATTTCTTGTATATTTATATATACACACAAATTTATTGTACATTTATGTATATTCACAGCCATATTTTATATATATATAAAATTTATTTTATATATATATATATGCACAAATTGATTGTATATTTATGTATATGCAGAAATTTATTTTATTTCTTGTGTATTTATATATATACACAAATTTATTTTATATTTATTTATATACAGAAATTTAATTTATATATATATGTACAAATTTATTGTATATTTATGTATATACAAAAATTATTTTATATATATATATATATATATATATATATATATATATATATAAAAAAAAAAAATTTATTGTATATTTACATATACACAGAAATTTATTGTATACTTATGTATATTGAGGGCCATGTTCCCCTGGAGAGGAGAAGCTCCAGGGAGAGCTCAGAGCCCCTGGCAGGGCCTGGAGGGGCTCCAGGAGAGCTGGAGAGGGACTGGGGACAAGGGATGGAGGGACAGGACACAGGGAATGGCTCCCAGTGCCAGAGGGCAGGGATGGGTGGGAGATTGGGAATTGGGAATTCCTGGCTGGGATGGAATTCCCAGAGCAGCTGTGGCTGCCCCTGGATCCCTGGCAGTGCCCAAGGCCAGGCTGGAGCACCCTGGGACAGTGGGAGGTGTCCCTGCCCATGTCAGGGGTGACACTGGATGAATTTTAATGTCCCTTCCAATCTTTCTGGCATCCTATGACCCTATGAATTTGCATATCATTATTTAATGTATGTTTAATTTTATAGACTCATGGGAGAATTGAGGCTGGCAGGGATCTCTGGAGATCACTCTGCTCAAGCAGAGCAACCTAGAACAGCTTCTCCAGGACCATTTCCCGTTGGATTTTGCCTTTCTCCATGGATGGAGGCTCCACAGTCTCTCTGGGGTCCTCAGGAAGTCACCAGAGGAGTGACTTTTTCATTCACAGTGAAAAAGCTCCTTCTTACATTTAAATGGGATTTCTCAATTGTCTCTCTCAATTTATATTAATTATGTAATTTTGAAGGTTCACCAGGGTCTTTGAAAGGAGCTCCCTTTCTAGAAGGCCTAAATTTAGTTCCAAATTCACACTCCAGCTCTTGGGGGCGACATGCAGACCCTGACCCTGCCCTAGGGATGGTCCCACCTCACCCACCCCCTTTCATGGGGAGCAGGGAATAACCTGGGCCACCTTTCCAACACCTCTCACCCCACCTCTCACTGCCCAAAATCCCCACCAGGCACTGCTGTGTGTGGTGGTTCCAGCTGTGGGTTTCTCTGGGTCTGGATTGAAGGCACTTGAGATGTTATTTTATGTTCACACTCAGGTGTTTATTATTTCTTATCAGTGAAACAGTCTCACTGCTGGGAGTTCTGCAGCTTTTCATTAGAAGGCACAAAATGCCCAACAATCTCTTGTTCCAAGGACTTTTCAGACTAAACTACCCAATTCAGAGCTGACACCTGGATTATTTTCCCTTTTAACCCAGTAACTGATCCCACAGAGCTGCAATGGGGACTTTTCTGCCCAATTCCAAAATGCCACCCAAACCCATGGAGGAGGAGGAAGAAGCAGCATGAAGGAGAAACCCAGGATGACACCCTGTGCTCTCCATCTTGCTGCCATCCACAACACACTAAAAACCCCAAACCCTCAATTTCTCACCCAGTGACACACCTACACTGCTCTCTATAATCTATTGCACACTTTTGTGGGTTCTGGTCTATTCTGGAGTTCAGGAAACTTTCTCCATGAATGAGGGTCAGAGTCAGTGCTGCCCTGGGGGTCAGGGCACCCCAGAGCAGACACAGAAATATTCCCAGTGCCCTGGGTTTGCACAGCAGTGCCCAAAGCAGGAGCTGGAACACGGCCTGCAGTGGTGCTCAGAAGGGTTGGGGGCTCCTCTGGTGACTTCCTGAGGTCCCCTGAGCAGCAGGATCCAGCCCTGGGCTGACAATGAGCTGCTTGTTGGGCTGAGGTGCTCAGCAGGACCCCGAGGTAAAGGGGAGACTCCCTTGTGCTGCTTCTTGCTTAATAACAGGCTTGGGGATATTAATTACCTTAATTAGGGCTGGCCAAACCTGTTTGGCTTGGAGCTGGGAGTCGGTGGGACCAGCTCTCTCAGCTTTTTTCTGCTCTCAGGTCTCGTGATGCTCCCCAAAGAGTGAGACCTGTCCTATTTCAAAGGTAATTAAAAGTTTTTTGAGAGGCTCCGAAGATCCTGAGCCCTCCTTTCGTGTGGGGCTGTGCTGCACAAACAGCAAGAAAAGTGGCTTTTCCTCCCCAAAATAGAGCCAGGTGTTTTCAGCAATTCAGGGAAGCACTGGGCAACTTCCCAGCCATGAGAATGAGACAGCTCCAATGGGAAAAATAAAAATAAAAATCATTTTGAGGATCATAAATCCTCTGTGGAGGTATGGAGGGTGGGTTTGCAGGTGAGGAACCCGGGCCTGCTGTGAGGATGGAGGTGGCTCAGTCATCCTTCCTGCCTCACTGTGCCTGAGATCAGTGCAAAGTGAGACTTCACCTGAAGAAAAATATACCACTTCCCTCTAGGAACTATGGTTTCCTTTTTTTTTCTTTTTCTTTTTTCTTTTTCTTTCTTTTTCTTCTATATTTTACTCTCTTTCTATTTCTTCTATCTCTTACTCATTTTCTTTTTCTTCTTTTTAATTTTCTTTTTCTTTTTCTTCTATATTTTTCTTTTTCTTTTCTTCTATCTTTTACTTTCTTCTTTTCTTCTATCTTTTTTCCCTATATTTTACTGTTTTTCTTCTTTTTCTTTTTCTACTTCCTTTTCTTCTTTTCCTTTTTTCTTTCTCTTCTTTTTCTTCTTTTTCTACTTCTTTTTCTTTTCCTTCTTCTTTTTCTTCTTCTTCTTCTAATTTTTCTTTTACTTCTTTTTTCTTTTTCTTTTCTTTTTTTTCTTCCTTTTTTTCTTTTTTCTTTTCTTTTTCTTTTTTCTTTTTTTGCCTGGCAGCACAGGCAAAGCCTCCTTGCTCCCTTTCCCAAATGGAAAACCTGCCACGTGTCCTGCTGCCACCTCTCCTGGCACGTGAGTGCCATTTATCTGTGGCCTGGGCTGCCACAAGTGAACCTGGTGGCCCAATTTCTCTGATGCCACCAGAAAAGTGACCTTTGCTGAGTGTCCCCAGGGTGTGTGTGGCTTCTCCTGGGTTTTTGCTGTCCCTTCCCAGAGCAGGGTTGATTCAAGCCATGATTCACCTTCTCCTCCCCCGTGGCTGCAGCTCACCTGGGGCTGACCTCCAGATGTGATTTAATGTGATTTATGCAGCTGTGGCTCTCATTCTGCCCGTGGCTGAGGGAGGACAGGGCTGTGGTCAGTCTGAAATCCACCTTGCAGCAAAGCAGGGCTGTCTGGGAGCACAATCCAGGCAATATCTGCAGCAAGTCCCAACAGGGCTGCTGGTCCTGACACCCTTTGTAGCCCCAAAAGGTGGCAGAGCCCAGCCAGACACCTCCAGAGCTCTCTGTGTTTGAATAACAACCTTGTCTCTCTTTCTCTTTATCCTCTGCTGTTCCATCTGTGCCCATCAGCTCCAAATCTTCCATTTCCTGCTGAAAAGTGAGGACAAGTCATGGGCCAACCCCCTAAAGCTGTCACAGAGTGAACATTGGTCAGATGGAGGTGTCTCAGTGAGGTGATTGAACTCAGAATTCACAAAATCCCCAGAATGACCAGGTAGGAAGAGACCTTCAAGGTCACAGAGTCCAACCCAGCCCCAACAGCTGAACTCAACCCTGGCACCCAGTGCCACATCCAGGCTTTGTTAAACACACCCAGGGATGGGGACTGCACCACCTCCCCGGGCAGCCATTCCAGAACTTTATAATTCTTTCTGTCAAAAACTTTCCTAATATCCAACCTAAACTTCCCTCGGTGCATCTGCCTCTTGAAGAACTTGAAGAACTCCCTCCAGAAGGACATTTCGAGCTCCTAAGGTGGAGTTTTTCCCTGACTTGGCTCCCAGAAGCACTTGATTTTTCCTGATCATTTTTCCTGATCATTTTTCAATTCTTCTGAAGGCTCTTAAATATCTTTCTTGACTGGATATGGCAGCTGGGATCCTTTGTGCCTCACTGTGCCTGTGATCAATGCAAAGTGAGACTTAGCCTAAAAAAAAATGTACCACTTCCCTCCTGTGACCTTCTTTTCCTTTTACTTTGTCTTGTTCTTGTACTTTTTCTCTTCTTTTTTTCTTTTTCTTCTTTTTCTTCTCCTGCTTCTCCTTCTTTTTCTCTTTCTCCTTTTCTTTTTCTCTTTTTCTTTTTCTTTTTCTCCTTTTTCTTCTTTTTCTTCTCCTGCTTCTCCTTTTCCTTTTTCTCTTTCCCCTTTTCTTTTTATCTTTTTATTTTTCTCCTTTTTCTTTTACTGTTACTTCTTCTTTTCTCTTTTTCTTCTTTTTCTTTTACTCTTTTTCTTCTTCTTTTTCTCTTCTTCTTCTTTCTCTATTACTCTTTTTGTTCTTCTTTTTCTTCTTTTTCTCGTTTTCTTCTTTTTCTTTTACACTTCTTCTTTTTCTTCTTTTTATCTTTTTCTTTTTTTTCTTTTACTCTTTTTCTTCTTCTTTTTCTCTTTCTCTTTCTCTTTCTCCTTTTCTTTTTCTCTTTTTCTTTTTTCTTCTTATTTTTTCTTTTTCTCTTTTTCTTTTATCTTTTACTCTTTTTCTTTTTGCTTTTCCTTCTGTCTATCTTTTACTTTTTCTTTCTCTTTTTTTTCCTTTTCTTTTTCTTTCTTTTAATTTTTCAAATTTTATCTTCATTTTTCTTCCATCTTTCTCCTCACCACAGCTGCCCTCCTTCACTTTTTAAACCTCTGCAGGCTGATTTCTTGCAGGGGTTTAAAAAGTGTTTAAAAATTTCTCCCTGGGACAGTGAAAGGAAAGCTGTGTACAAGCATAGTTTTTAAGCTAAACCAGCCCATGGAGGTTATTCACCATAAAGAGGGATTTTCACACAAAATGCTGTGAGCTCAGGCACTGAGAGCCTAATTCTGTAATGTTTGGGGTAGAGCTGACACCTTGTAGGATCTCTGAGGACCATCCCAGCTGGAGATGCTCACACAATCACTTTTGGCTCCTCCATGAATGACCCTGACCCAGTGCCCAGCTTCCCCAGGCCCCCCATCCCTCTCCTTTCTCCCTGGCCTGGATCCAGCTCCAGAACTGCCCCAAAATGTCCAACACCCCCAGGACAGGGCCTGCAGTGGGGTTTGGGGTGTCCCTCCTGCTGCCCCCAGCTCCACTGTCACATTTTGACCTCAACACTGAATTAAACTCTTCCTCACACCCTCCATTTCCTCAGCCCACCTCTCATCTCCAACAAACTTCCCAAGCCCCTCACTTGGGAGGAGGCTTCCCAGATCCCAGAAAATCCCAGAGCAGCTTCTCCCCCCTTTAGCAGGATCTCCAGGCTGATCCCTGTGATTTCTGCTCCAGGAAATGTTTCTCCCCCCTTTAGCAGGATCTCCAGGCTGATCCCTGTGATTTCTGCTCCAGGAAATGTTTCTCCCCCCTTTAGCAGGATCTCCAGGCTGATCCCTGTGATTTCTGCTCCAGGAAATGTTTCTCCCCCCTTTAGCAGGATCTCCAGGCTGATCTCTGTGATTTCTGCTCCAGGAAATGTGCCCTGCCTTTCTCCTTACCCGAGGAGCAAAAAATTGTTGCTTAAGCAGGTTTCAGGCATCCCAGCCTGTGACCTTTCTGTAACTGTTTGAATGAATGTATTGACTTGTTCTGGGAATTATAAACTCATTTAACCCTTTAGTGACTCCCCAGTGCTTGGTGAGAAGTGTTGGGCTCCAGGGAATACCCAATGTGCCAAAAATCTCTTTGAGCTTATGGGAATGAGGATCTTAATCCTTATTTCTGCTTCAAAATGCCCTTTCCAGGGGCAAACCCTACCCTCTCATTTAGAAAATGCTCCCCTAACTTTCAGTCTAGGAGAAATAAATGTGCTGTGCCTTTAATCTTAACCCTACCGAGATTTTCTCCTTTAAAAAAAACACACACACAACCCAAACTGACTGCACTCCAGCAAACACCTGTATTGCCACTGAAAGGCCTTGTGCTAATATATTTTTCCCCCCTTGTTCTTCTTGATCACACCTGTCTAGCTTTGGGCAAAATAAAATATTCACGGAGCTGCCAGAAGTGAAGCTCTTTCGTGGCTTGAGCTACTGTGTGTAAAGATCTCCAAAGAAATGTCAGATCACTTTATTGAATCCTACTGAAAACTTGTTTGACAGTAACAGGCAGAAAGGATCAGGACCTCTCCATAATTGCCAGTGGGTTGAAAAGGGCGTTTGTTTGGAAGGCTTAAAAAATGTGGGGCTTTTTTCTTTCTTTTTTTTTTCTCTTTTTTTTTCTCTTTTTTTTCTATTTCTTCTCTTTTTTTTTTTATCTTTTTTCTCATTTTTCTTTTTTTTTCCTTTTTTCTCTCTTTTTTCTCTTTTTTATCCTTTTTCATTTATTTTTTCTCTTTTTTCTTTTTCTCTTTTTTCCTCTTTTTTTCTCTTTCTTATTTTCTCTTTTTTCTTTTTTCTCTTTTTTCTCTTTTTTTCTCTTTTTTCTTTTCTTTTTTCCTTTTTTTCTTTTTCTTCTCTTTTTTCTCTTTTTCCTTTTCTCTTTTCTTTTTTTTCTCTTTTTTGTCCTTTTCCTTTTCTGTTTTTTCTTTTTCCTTTTTTTCTCTTTTTCTTCTCTTTTTTCCTCTTTTTTTTTCCTTTTTCCCCTTTTTTCTTTTTCTTCTCTTTTTCCTTTTCTTTTTTCTTTTTTTTCTCTTTTTTGTCTTTTTCCTTTTCTATTTTTCCTTTTTTCCCTTTTTTCTCTTTTTCTTCTTTTTCCTTTTCTTTTTTCCTTTTTTTCTTCTCTTTTTTCCCTTTTTCCTTTTCTTTTTTTCTTTTTTTTTCTCTTTTTTGTCTTTTTCCTCTTCGGTTTTTCCTTTTTTCCCTTTTTTCTCTTTTTCTTCTCTTTTTCCTTTTCTTTCTTCCTTTGTTTTTCTCTTTTTTCCCTTTTTCCTTTTCTTTTTTTCTTTTTCTCTTTTTTGTCTTTTTCCTTTTCTGTTTTTCCTTTTTTCCCTTTTTTTCCCTTTTCCTTTTCTTTTTTCCTCTTTTTTTTCCTTTTTTCCCTTTTTTCTTTTTCTTCTCTTTTTCCTTTTATTTTTTCTTTTTTTCTCTTTTTTGTCTTTTTCCTTTTCTGTTTTTCCTTTTTTCCCTTTTTTCTCTTTTTCTTCTCTTTTTCCTTTTATTTTTTTTCTTTTTTTTCTCTTTTTTTTCTCTTTTTTTTTCTTTTTTCTTTTTCTTTTTTTTTTTATTTTTTTCTTTCTTTTTTTAGGTTTTTTGTTGGTTTTTTTTTTTTTTTTTTTCATTTTAAACTTTAAGCTTTAAGCCGTGATGAAATTTGAATGCATTAAACCCCTGCTGCTGGTGCATTTGCATAGCTGCATGAACACACAGTGCCTGCACACGAACGCGCATGGGGAGGGCAGGGCAGGTTCTGCAGCTGGATTCCAGCCACTTCCATCGCTGCCAGAGCCCAGCCAGCAGCAGCCACGGGCTCAGCACATTCAAATATTCCATTTTTCAGGTGCTCTGAGCTTCACACGGGGGTAAAAAAAGCACCTTTATGCAAAGGACCTCGTGAAGCCCTGAGTGTGAGCAGGTCAGAGCTGCTCAGAGAGGTGAATTCCACCCTCTGCACCCTCTGTCTCACAGCCCTGTCCTCCCCTGAGTGGGAACAAGCAGCTATTGTAGTGGGGGAAATAATTAGGAGCAGGTGAAAGCCCATTTTTATTGACCCTCTGACCAAAGTGATCTTTAATTTACAACAAGGAGTCGTTGCCTCTCCAGGTCCTCACTGTTTGCTCCCAGATGTTAATTATGGTTTGTCATTCCTGTGTCTGCTGTGTGAAATTCCTGTTCCTCTGAGCAAGACACAGTGCTGAGCTCTGCCTTGGCTTTCTTCTTTAATGATTCTTTCATTTTGAAAGGAACGATTCTTTCATTTTGAAAGGAATAACCTGGGATTGCTGATATGATCAAGTTCTGGAGACCCCAATTCTGAGCTTCCCATGCAGCTTCAGTCTGAGCTAGCCTGTGTCTGCAGGCTGCCAGACCTCAGACTCTGGTTTATGGGAGTGCCCCAACCCCAGCTCTGAGTTCTTTTCCCCAAATCCTGTTCCTGTTAACCCCAGGTGAAGCTGCATCCTCAGAGATGGTCTCTTACTTTAAGAATGAGTTTTCTGTTCTTTGGGCTTCCCCAACTCCTCGGGTGATGCCACATCTGGGGTTTTTCAGATTTAAACCCTGGGCCCCTGACTTTCTGCTGTCCCAACCCTCCTGTGGCCGTTCCCCTGGATATCAGGATTTTGGGACACCTGGAGGCACCCCTGGCACCAACTCAGAGAAATCTCGGCCCCTCAGCTTGGGCTGAAGTGCAGCAGGTTTGGTGAGGATGGTGCTCTCCTCACCTCACCTGCCTTTGGATGGCCACAGGGCTGGTTTGGCACTCTGGGGTGGCCCCTGCCCTTTGCTGCCCATGAAAACAAACAGGAAAGATTTGAGGAAAGGTTCATCCTGAAGAGACAAGAGAGAAGCTGCCACCTTGTGTGGATGTTCAAAGTTAAGAGGGTTGGACCATTGCCAAGGGCTTTGTCTCCATGTGGGCTTGGTTTTGACAGTGAACACAGCAGCTGGGCTCTGTTTGTGTTCCTAGAATCATGGAATATCCTGGGTTTGCAGGGACCACGAGGATCAGTGAGTCCAACCCTTGGTGTAGCCAAAGGGATGGAGTGGCTGAATGTGGTGTGCACTGTACACATGGACATTTATCAGAGAAAATTAGACATTGTCAGCTGCACCTTTGGGACTCAAATTCCCAGAATTCCTAGAATGACCAGGTTGGAAGAGACCTTCAAGATCATCGAGTCCAACCCAGCCCCAACAGCTCAACTGAACCCTGGCACCCAGTGCCACATCCAGGCATTGTTAAACACACCCAGGGATGGGGACTCCACCACCTCCCCGGGCAGCCATTCCAGAACTTTATCACTCTTTCTGTGAAAAACTTTTCCCTGCTATCCAACCTGTGTTTCCCTTGGTGCAGCTGGAGGCTGTGTGCTCTGGTTGTGTCAGTGCTGCTGCAGAAAGAGCCCAGCCCCAGCTGAGCACAGGCACCTTTCAGGAGCTGCAGAGAGTGATGGGGGCAGCCCTGAGTCTCCTTTTCTCCAGGCTGAGCACCCCCAGCTCCCTCAGGGCTTCCTCACAGGGTTTGTGTTCCCAGCCCCTCTCCAGCCCCGTTGTCCCCTCTGGATGTGCTCAGTGTCCCAAGGTCCTTCCCAAGCTGAGGGGCCAGAGCTGGGCACAGCACTCGAGCTGTGACCCCAGCAGTGCCCAGGGCAGGGGCACAGTGACCTCTCTGCTCCTGCTGGCCACACCATTCCTGATAATAAAATAAATAAACCTTCCTGAGCAGCAAAACAGAACAGCCCAAGGCAGAGGGCCTTGGCCAAGGTGGCAGAAGGAGCCAGATCCATGACAGGACAGAACTGAAGGAGAAGAGCTGGTGAGGACAATATTTCCAGCCTGGAGACATCAGCAGCACAATATGTGACTGCTGATGGGGCCAATATTCACTGCCCAGCTCCTCTAGACACCACATTTCCCAGCTGAGGGAATGACCCTGCCTTCCTTGGCTTTATCAACAGGAGCCCTACAATTAGCCAACATCCAAAAGTCCCCTCGTAAAACCAACCTGGGATCATCCAGAGATTCACCCTAGGAGAGACTCCAGGCAGTGCTGCTGATTTTGAACATGTCCTGTGCTCAAAAGCTCATGGAGTCACCATTCTGTGGCAGGGATTGATGGGGAAGGCCAGTGTGCCCCTCACCTCCCACCCTGTGCTGGTTTGGCACTGGAATCCCTCATCCATTTAATTTCTGCTTTCCACAGCTGCAGCTGAGGGAGGAGAGGTGATGGATAGCTCAGAAAGCTTCTCCTAGTGGTGAGGAGCCTGGAATTTTTAATGTCCCATAGCAAAAAAGATATCTTTCTGTGGATTTGGGATGACAGGATGAGAGGAAGATGCATGAATTAGAAGCAGGTTCTCCAGCATGGCTGGCCTGAGTGTTTTATGAAAAATCCTTTCCTTAGGATTTTTTCTCCTGAGAAGCTGAGAGGCCTCAGGAACAAAATGTAAACATTGATTATCTGCTGCTGTGGAATGCAACAGGTGCATCTGGGATTGGTGTCATGTGGTTGCTTCTAATTGATGACCAATCACAGTCCAGCTGTCTCGGACTCTCTGGTCAGTCACAAGCCTTTGCTATCATTCTTTTTCTATTCTTAGCCAGCCTTCTGATGAAATCTTTTCTTCTATTCTTTTGGTATAGTTTTAATATAATATATATCATAAAATAATGAATCAAACCTTCTGAAACATGGAGTCAACATTCTCGTCTCTTCCCTGGTCCTGGGACCCCTGCTGTCAACTGTCAACTGTCCAATTAAGAAATGACACCTCAATTATTTTTACTTTTAACCCAATAACCAACCACCCATGGCTGCAATGGGCACTTTTTATCCAATTACACAAAACCACCCAAACCCATGGAGAAGGAGAAGAAGAAGAAGGTGAAGAAGGTGAAGAAGAAGGAGAAGGAGAAGAAGAAGAAGAAGGTGAAGAAGAAGAAGAAGGTGAAGAAGAAGAAGAAGAAGGAGGAGGTGAACAAGAAGATGAAGAAGAAGAAGGTGAAGAAGAAGAAGAAGAAGAAGAAGAAGAACAAGGAGGTGAAGAAGAAGAAGAAGAAGAAGAAGAAGGAGGTGAACAAGAAGATGAAGAAGAAGAAGGTGAAGAAGAAGAAGAAGAAGAAGAAGGAGGTGAAGAAGAAGAAGAAGAAGAAGAAGAAGAAGAAGAAGAAGGAGGTGAACAAGAAGATGAAGAAGAAGAAGGTGAAGAAGAAGAAGGTGAAGAAGAAGAAGGCCCAGCCTCTACCCCAAAACCTCCATCTTGTTTTATATCCATTACTGTATTCTCAACCCATAAACTCTGAATTTCCCACCCTGTGATCTCACACACTTCTATCCAAACTCCACACCCACAACCCCAGTTCTGTCATTCCATTCTGGAAGCTTCTCCACAGCCTCAGGTCAGTGCAGTGTTCTCTTGGGGGTCAGTGCCTGGCAGCACAGAAATCTGAAATTCTCAGCAGCCAGGGGTCCAACAGACGAACCCACATGGATAGATGGACTCTGCATCCCATGTTAGACACTCACAGCCCACCACATCTGCAGGTCCAGGTTCTGCAAGGAGAAATCAGGAAACTGAGTGGTGTTTGCTTTTGTGCTATACTCAGGTAAAACTCATGGCCTGGTCTCTCCCACCATCCTGGAACCTGGAATCACCATTCCCTGGGAGGGACAGACCCCTCCAGGGGCAGGTCTGATCTGGGCTGGTCCAAATTGCTCACTGGGATGAGGTTTCCTCAGAAACTCCATCCTGCAGATGAAGCCTGGTGCAAAATCCATCTGACCATGTGCATCCACAGTGTCTGTTCTTTAAGAAACCCAGGGGAGATCCAAGTTGGACCTACAGGGTGCTCTGTAAAGGTGAGAAGAAAAAATCAAACAGGATTTAAAACCTCCAGTCTGGCCTGACCCTGGGGATCCAACATTGATGGAATTTGAAAGCAGCAGCTCCAGCAGGTCCCTGAGCAGAGGTGTGAGCTGCACTGGGGTTTTTTTTTGTCTCCCTAATACTTCCCACACATCCCTTCATCTCTTCCCATGTTAGTTCCCCATGGATAAATCATTCCTGTCTCACTCTTGGGATTGTGAACAGTTTTGGTGATGGGGTGAGGGTGATGGCGTTCACAGGGGTCTGAGAATGAGGGGAGAGACGAGGATCTGACTCCATGTTTCAGAAGGCTGATTTATTATTTTATGATATATATTACATTAAAATGATACTAAAAGAATAGAAGAAAGGATTTCCTCAGAAGGCTGGCTAAGAATAGAATAGCAAAGAATGATAACAAAGGCTTGCGGCTCAGCTCTCTGAGCCAGCTGACTGTGACTGGCCATTAATTACAAACATCCAACATGGGCCAGTCACAGATGCACCTGTTGCATTCCACAGCAGCAGATAATCAATGTTTACATTTTTTTCCTGAGGCCTCTCAGCTTCTCAGGAGGAAAAATCCTAAGGAAAGAATTTTCCATAAATGTGAGGGGAAAAAATCAAGCAGGATTTAAAATCTCCAGTCTGGTCTGACACTGGGGATCCAACACTGATGGAATTTGAAAGCAGCAGCTCCAGCAGGTCCCTGAGCAGAGGTGTGACCTGCACTGGGTATTTTTTTGTCTCCCAAACACTTCCCACACATCCCTTCATCTCTTCCCATGTTAGTTCCCCATGGATAAATCATTCCTGTCTCACTCTTGGGATTGAGAACAGTTTTGATGATGGGGTGAGGGTGACCGTGTTCACAGGCGTCTGAGAATGAGGGGAGAGACGAGGATCTGACTCCATGTTTCAGAAGGCTGATTTATTATTTTATGACATATATTACATTAAAACTATACTAAAAGAATAGAAGAAAGGATTTCATCAGAGGGCTGGCTAAGAATAGAATAGGAAGGAATGATAACAAAGGTTTGTGGCTCAGGCTCTCTCTCTGAGCCAGCTGGGCTGTGATTGGCCATTAATTACAAACATCCAACATGGGCCAATCCCAGATGCACCTGTTGCATCCCACAGCAGCAGATAATCAATGTTTCCATTTTGTTCCTGAGGCCTCTCAGCTTCTCAGGAGGAAAAATCCTAAGGAAAAGATTTTCCATAAAAGATGTCTGCGACAGCTCTGTAAATGTGAGCGGAAAAAATCAAGCAGGATTTAAAATCTCCAGTCTGGTTTGACACTGGGGATCCAAACACTGATGGAATTTCAAACCAGCAGCTCCAGCAGGTCCCTGAGCAGAGGTGTGACCTGCACTGGGTGATTTTTTTGTCTCCCTAACACTTCCCACACAGCCTTTCATCTCTTCCCATGTTAGTTCCCCATGGATAAATCATTCCTGTCTCACTCTTGGGACTGAGAACAGTTTTGGTGATGGGGTCAGTGTGGTGGTGTTCACAGGGGTCTAAGGTTAAGGGAAGAGATGAGGATCTGACTTCATGTTTCAGAAGGCTGAGTTAATATTTTATGATATATATTACATTAAAACTATACTAAAAGAATAGAAGAAAGGATTTCATCAGAGGGCTGGCTAAGAATAGAATAGGAAGGAATGATAACAAAGGTTTGTGGCTCGACTCTCTGTCCAAGCCAGCTGGGCTGTGATTGGCCATTAATTACAAACATCCAACATGGGCCAATCCCAGATGCACCTGTTGCATTCCACAGTAGCAGATAATCAATGTTCACATTTTTTTCCTGAGGCCTCTCAGCTCCTCAGGAGGAAAAATCCTAAGGAAAGGATTTTCCATAAATGTGAGGAGAAAAAATCAAGTAGGATTTAAAATCTCCAGTCTGGTCTGACACTCGGGATCCAAACACTGATGGCATTTCAAACCAGCACCTCCAGCAGGTCCCTGAGCAGAGGTGTGACCTGCACTGGGTGATTTTGTCTCCCTAACACTTCCCACACAGCCTTTCATCTCTTCCCATGTTAGTTCCCCATGGATAAATCATTCCTGTCTCACTCTTGGGATTGTGAACAGTTTTGGTGATGGGGTGAGGGCTTATTCTGCACAGAATCAGCCCCCAGTGCCACGGGAGCTTCATCCCAAGACAGCAAACTCTGAGGCTTGGCAGCTTCAGCACTCACTAATCACTGCTAAATATGCAAAGGGGCAGGAAGGCCACTGAACTCATAACAGGCGTGTTTAAATCAAGGAAAGAAAAATCAGAGGCCAAAAATTAAGGTGCTTTGATCCTTGATTTTATGTCAACAGAGACGAAAGAAGAACACTAAGTCTTTTTATTTTTTACCAGCTGCTGCTTGAAACAAAATAATTGGATAATTAAAAGGCCTTGCCTTATGTCAATTTTATTTAGGTGCCTTGATCCACTGATGGAATGTGTCACTGATAGAAGGTTTAGGAGCTCATTAGAAAAATCCTGGAGATAAACCCAGGGCTCAGCCCCTTCAAAGGGCTGGGAGGGAAGCAGGGATGGAGAGTCCCAGTGGAATGGTGACACCGGGGAGAGGGAACAGCTGGGGGAAAACAGCTCAGCCCTGAGCACAGCCAGGCTGCAGGAGCTGAGGAACACCTGAGCCTTCCCTCGTGGCTGGTTTGGGTCTGAAGGGACATATTTGGTGTCTGTGAGGGTGTGGCATTTCTCTTATTTATAGGTCTAAATTTATATATATATATAAATTTATATATATATATATATATTTATTTTTATATATATTTATTTATATATATTATATTTATATATATAATTTATATATATAAATTATATATATAATATATAAAACTATATTATATATATAAAAGATATAGAATTATACATATTATATATATTATACATATATAAAAATTATATATATAATTATATATATAATTATATATATTATATATAAAAAGTTTTTATGTATCATATTATATATATTTATTATATATTATTACATATATTTATATATTATATTATATTATATAGATTATTGTATATATATTATATATAATATATAAATATATAAGGTATATATATATTAGATAAATATATAAGATATTTAAATATATATATATAAAACTCTTATATATTTTTATATATACATATATATATTTATATATTTAAATTTCTTTTAAGGTTTTGGTGTGGTGAGACCTTGAAGGCCCACCCCAGTCCAGTGGTGTTTGCAATCCCTTGCCAGGTGTGGTGTTTCCCTAAGGAAAGGCACCTTCCCACCCTGCAGCTCCCCAGCCATCACCTGCCCTGTCTGGCACTGAGCACTGGCTCTTGCAGTGAGCACCTTGCCCTTGGCTCAGCAAGTCCCAAAATTGTATCAAAAGTCCCCAAATTTTATCAGCTGTCAACTTAAAAAAAGCTCAGAACCCTGCTATCTCTTTTGAAAACACCCCCATGTTTAATATTCATATTTAGTGTCTTGTGAGGGGTTTGACCTCTCATATGAAAACTCTTCTTGGTGTAAATTCATCCCTTCAGACCCAAGGCTGAGGATAACGTACAGCTCCTGGATGGGAAAATGATTGATTAAAACATTTGGGACTAAGAACAATTTATTCTGAAGTATTTCTTCCCAGGTGTAGGGGGCCATGGGGGTACACATGTGACATCAAAACTATATATATATCTATATATAAAATATATATATGTGTATATATATCTAATATCTATCTAATATCTACCTATATATCTATCTATCTATATCTATATCTATCTATATTTATATCTATATCTCTATATCTATATCTATATTTCTCTATCTATATCTATATCTATCTATCTATATGTGGTCTATGTGTTTCTAAGGTATGTGTACATAGATGTCTTTAAATAAAAAGAAGAGCAAAAAATTATATAAATAAAGAATATATAATTATATATATTTATACATAAATATATGTATATAAATTTGGAGAAATAAATATAAATATGGATATGGATATGGATATAAATATAAATAAAATATAAATATAAATATAAATATAAATATAAATATAAATATAAATATAAATATAAATATACACATATGTATATATATATATATATCAGGGACAAATTCAGTCTGCATGCAAAGGGTTTACACCACTTTTAAACCTAGTTAAATGAAGTCAGATCTACAGTGGAAAGATCTACAGTGACTCTGATTCCTGACTCCAGAGGGGCAGTGGCCTCTCCCTGCATCCTCAAAAGGGCAAACCCAAGGAAAGAGAAAAACAAGCAGGGTGGGACTGCCTGGGCTAAAGCTGGGATGGGACAATGAACTGCAAGATGCAAATGGAGCAGAACTGATCCCAGGGAGAGAGCCCGGGAGCGCTCGTGCATTTTGGGGCCATTTTGGTTCATCTTGGGTGCAGCCCTGGCTGGGCTCTTGTGCTGCCCAAGGTGGATCTATGGTGGAGATCCTTTAAATAAATCCCTGCTTTATTCTTTAGCTCTGTCCAGTCTCTGTTCTAGGCCAGCCTGCACAAGGCATCAGAAGGAGCAGCTGCCTTGGGGGCCCCACCAGCCCCTGACAGGCAGTGGGGTTGTGGGGTGAGGGATGGCCCTGGACAGGCTGTACCTGGTGTGGGGCTGTGGGGTGAGGGATGAGGGATGCCCTGGACAGGCTGTACCTGGTGTGTGGGGTTGTGGGGTGAGGGATGGCCCTGGACAGGCTGTACCTGGTGTGGGGTTGTGGGGTGAGGGATGGCCCTGGACAGGCTGTACCTGGTGTGTGGGGCTGTGGGGTGAGGGATGGCCCTGGGGTGCTGTCCCCTGACCCTGGTGCCACCCTGTGCTGTGGTGGCAGGGTGTGACCCCGCTGCTGTTCCCACAGTCCAGCACTAAGCGCCCCGGGCTCATCCCATCCCTCTGCTCCCCTGGGAGGGGATGGGCTGTGGGAATGGCATCTTCCCATGCTGCTGCCATGGGAATCCAGGTCCTGACTGGGAAAAGGACCTGTTTGGGGTAGGTCTTCTGCAAGGAAACCCTGAAGAAGGCAAGTTCTGATGGGAGGAGATGGTGCATGGCAGTGGGGAGAACATCCCCTGCTCCAGAGGCCTCCCCTCTTGTAGGCTTATCTGATTTGGATCGGTTTTCACTTCTGATAGATTTGGTTCCAGAGCTGAATTCCTGTGGAGCTTTTGGATATTTGTAAATATCCAGAATATATAATATATAATATATATTATACAATATATAATGTATAAAATATACTATATAATATATAATATATAATATATAATATATAAAGTATAATACATAATATATATTATATTATATAAAATAAAATATATAATATATAATGTATTTTATATTATATTTCTCCAGAATATATTATATTTACAAATATAATTATTTTATTATAATTTATAATATATAATATGTAATACGTTATATACAATACATTATACATTGTATACAATATTTTATAATTTATAAATTATATATTATATGCTATATAGGATATATAATAATATAATATCATGTCAATATTATATAATATATAATATATAATATATAATATATAATATATAATATATAATATATAATATATAATATATAATATATATTATACAAAATATATAATATTTTATATATTATATAGTATATATGATATATAACATACAATATACAATATAATATATATGTTATATATTATGCATTTTGTATTATATAATATAATTTTATTATATTATTAATTTATTATATTGTACTATATTTATACTGTGTATGTATTTATATTTATTTATACTGTATATATTCATTTATACTGTATATATATTTGTATTTATATCTTTATATTTAAGTTCCTAAGTAAGACATTGCTAAAATGAAATGCCCCTTAATCCAGTTACCATTGAGGGGTTTGGACTGGGGCTGCTTTAACTGATACAAGATTCCAAAAATTAGTCTGAGCAGTGGCAGGAGATAAAATGGGATTGCAAATTGGTGGGGGCCTCATTCCCAACAAAGAGGCACCAAAGCTGCCATTGGCAGTGCTGCCCTAAGGAGATGCTGCTGTTCCATAGACACAGAATCCCAGAATGGGTTGGGTTTGAAGGGACTTAAAAGCTCATCCAGTGCCACCCCTGCCATGGCAGGGACACCTTTCCCTGTCCCAGGATGCTCCAAGCCCCATCCAGCCTGGCCTTGGACACTTCCAGGGATCCAGGGGCAGCCACAGCTGCTCTGGGCACCCTGTGCCAGGGCCTCCCCACCCTCACAAGGAAGGATTTTTTCATAGCATCTCATCTAAATCTCTCCTTTTTCCATTTTAAACCATTTATGTCTGGAGTCTTCTCTTCTCCAGGCTCAGCAACCCCAACACTCTCAGCCTTTCCACACAGGAGAGGTTCAGTGGAATGAGTTTATGTGAACACACAAATGGAAAGGAGGAGTCCAAAAAAAATGGGAGGAATGCAAAGAAAGCTTTCCCTTGACAGGAAGGATGAGAGGATTTCTGAGAATCGTGGTCTTCACAGGTGTAATTCTGTCTCCAGGCAATTCATGACGAATTCCCATCTGATGGTGTCTGTGTGGAAGCCTAATTGGGCTGGGAGTGACTCATGTGGTGATTCTTCCATGGTTCTCCTCCTCATCCTCTGCCTCAGTTCAGGGAAGCAGTTTAAATAGCCAGAGAAGTGCTGGGATTGCTCTCCCAGAGTTCTTTAAAAAGTAAATAAAAGCCAGAGAAGAAAAAAATCCTGTTAGAACTAGAAAATACATTTAGACAAAATATTTGTCTCTTCTAAAACCTATGTGTTGTGAATTGTCATCCCCTCTGCTGAATTTTCCCATCACACAATCAAGTTCAGGTGCTGTGTTTGGTGTTTTATTATATCTAACTTTGTTTATTTGTGTTTAAATCCCCTCACACCTTTGTGTGTGATAGACTGAAGAGCTCTTTATTTCTGAACATCCATTCAAGGGCTCACAAACTACCATCCTTCTGCCCATGGAGTTGGTGAACTGAACTGCTCTAACAATTTCCAACCTTGCTTCCATTCCTGGGGCTCTCCTCCAACTTCTCTTTGGTTTAACAGCAGCTTTTACCTCCTGGTATTTCAGCTGTGCCCAGTTTGCAGTGTGGGAGGCCTGGCTTGGGCACTGGAAGGATTTAGCAGGACCCCTCAGCACCTCCTTCATCACCCCTGATATCAAGAACATCAAGAACATCTTTTGATGCTTTGACATCAAGAACATCTCCCTCCACTGCCTGCTGGAGCAACCCAGGGGCGTCTGAGGCTCTCACAGGGGTGTGGGGTCATGAGAACATTCCCAAAAATGCAATATTTCCTCCTTCCCAGCATCTAAGAATGCTGGAGATTTCATCAATAAACCCCAGCTGCAGGCAGACTGGGCTGGATCATGGAATCATGGAATATTCTGGGTTGGAAGGGGCCCAAAAGGATCATGAGTCCAACCCCAACAATCCCAGCCTATCTATGAGTTGTCCAAATGCTCCTGGAGCTGGGGCAGCCTTGGAGCTGTGTCCATTCCCTGGGGAGCCTGGGCAGTGCCCAGCACCCTCTGGGGGAAGAAAATTTCCCTGATACCCAACCTAAACCTTGGAACGAGACCATCTTTAAGGTCCCGTCCAACCCAGACCATTGTATGGTTCTGTTACTTTGAAAACTCTCATTTGTGTCTTCGAAGGGTTTCCAAAGTCCCTTTGGTTTTCCAATTCTCTTCTTCCCATGCACACAAAATTCTTGCATTTATTCATTTATTTTACCTTCCAGTCCCATTTCCTGCTGTGGGAGAAGCACTCAGGCTTTTAATCCACCCCTTCAGAGCTGGTTCCTTTATACAGAGTCAGAGCTGCCATCCTCAGACACAAATGCTGGAGCTTTACCCAGGATTGTGCTGGTGTTGGGATGTTCTCCTCACAGAGGGTTATTCACCCAAGGAATTGTTTGCTAAATCAGTGAAAACTCTGACACTGTTCCATTCTTTCCCTTGGGTCCTGTCACCAGTCACAAGGAGCAGAGATCAGAGCTGCCTCTCCATTCACAGAACTCCCAGCATGACCAGGTTGGAAGAGACCTTCAAGGTCATTGAGCCCAACCCAGCCCCAACAGCTCAACTCAACCCTGGCACCCAGTGCCACATCCAGGCTTTGTTAAACACACCCAGGGATGGGGACTGCACCACCTCCCCGGGCAGCCATTCCAGAACTTTATCACTCTTGCTGTGAAAAACTTTTTCCTGCTATCCAACCTGTGTTTCCCTTGGTGCAGCTGGAGGCTGTGTGCTCTGGCTGTGTCAGTGCTGCTGGAGAAAGAGCCCAGCCCCAGCTGAGCACAGGCACCTTTCAGGAGCTGCAGAGAGTGATGGGGGCAGCCCTGAGTTTCCTTTTCTCCAGGCTGAGCACCCCCAGCTCCCTCAGGGCTTCCTCACAGGGTTTGTGTTCCCAGCCCCTCTCCATTGTCCCTCTGGATGAGCTGCAGCTCCCAGTGGGGTCTGACCCCAGTGTCCCCTGCTCCAGCTGAACAAACCAAGCTCCCTCAGCCTCTCCTCCTATGGCTGCCTGCTGTGATGTCCAAATCTCTCCTTCATTGCTCCTTCCCAGGAGGGGGAACACGGCCACCTTCTTCTCCTCAGCACATCTGCCTTTACATCTGGCCCTCAGCTGCCTTCACCCCCCTGAACAAGGGACTCCTTCTCCTCCACCCCATTGACCTCAACCTCTTCCTTACCTGCTGATCCAGTAAACCTTGTGTTGTCATCAGCAATTTTTTAATTTTATTAATTTTTTTTTCTCCCAGGACGTGGAGAAAGTGTTAAAACAGAACGGTTCCCTGTGGGACCTGGCTGGGACACACCCATCTGGCAGGGATCCCTTGTTTAGAGGAACGCTCCGAGACCTACGTTAGCTGCTTTTTAATCCCTTTAATGTGTGCCATGCTTGGGACTCCAGCTTCTTAATCAAAATATCATGCAGTACCCAGGCAGTTGCCTTGAGGAAAAATCCAAGTAAAATTACATCAGCACTCTTCCCCTTATTAACCACGCTTGTGCTGTTATCACAAAATACATCAAATTAATTTGACAAGATCTATTTTTCATAAACCCAAGTTGATTGGCAGCAATTATATTACCTTCCTTTGATTCCATAATAAACAAATCTCATATGAGCTATTCTATTATTGTTTTTTTTGCTGGGATTAATGGCAGGCTGGCACTCTAGAACCCGTGTTGTCCTCTTTTAAAACACCGACAAAACACTCATTTTCTCCTGGTCCTCTAGAACTTCCCTGGGGTTCAAAGACTTTTGAACAGGCTCCAATGCCTTCTTGGCCAGCTCTTTCAAACCTGCTGGATGTAAATGATCTGAATCTGCAGATTTATTAATGGCTAGCTGTGGGAGATGCTGATTACCATCTCCTTGCTTATGGTTAGAGCCCTAAGTGTGATCATCAGCAGTGTGTGGTAGAAGTAGCTTGTGCAGCTTTTTCTCAACATGCAGAACTGAGGTCTTTATTGAATACCCAGGGCTTTTCTTGGTTATTATCCATGGTTCCACCATTCCCCTGGAGTAACAAATTAATGCTCTCGTCAGGGTTTCTTTGTTGCTTGCACAAGAAAAGTGCCTTCTCTTCAACCTTGACTCTGCTGACTATAAATATTTCTTCAAGTCCTTTATTTCCCTTATTGATTTTCCCCACTCATGAGCTCTGGCTAGGACAAAAATGTCTTTTTGACTCCATACATTATGCTGGCTTTATTTTAATACAACAGCTCGTTTGTTTTATTTCTTATCTTAAATACCTACTTTTACTTTCCTTCCTAATCTGCCTTGAAGTAAAGCCACTGTGGTCCCTCTCCTCGTTGATAAGGGCTGTAGATTTTAAATCAGCAAGCAGAAACACTCTTGAATAGTTCACATATTGACTCATGTAAAGTCTCTCCTGTTGAAGCTGCTGCTGTTTGACCACTTGGATCTGTTCCTCCTTTGTTGCAAGACGAGGGTTGCAGGGAGTTCCTCTCCCTGGGACACAACCTGTGATGGATCAATCCTTACCATCCTTCATTTGTTGAAATGTTAAAGGTCTTTATCTGGTGTTTGGCCCAATTTGCGCCACTCAGCTTCCACCTGTGTGTTTCCAGTGTCTCTCACGGGCCACAAAGGGGTTGGAGGACATGGTTTTCTTGCTCTTCACTGAAACCTGGCTGTCATTAATTCACATTAACCCCTGACCTGCTCTTCCTTCTTGTGTGGTTATGAAGATTTGCTGATCCTTTCCTTTCCACCTCTGGACCATTGTCATTGTGGTTGTGGACAGTTAAGTGCTGCTCTTCTGTGCTCATCCACAGCTTTCCCTCACATCTGGATGAAATTCTTCCCAGGGACCTTGGCAATCAGGCCATGCTTAAAACCAACGTTGCTTCTTAGCTCTGGACCTTGGTTTAGAATTTTCTACTTCCAGATTTTGTGTTTTGCTCCTTAAAGCAGCTTGGTCTGACCTCACAGCTGGCCTTGTTTGGAGCAGGTGGTTGGAGGAGAGATGGAGTCCCTTCCAAACTGAATTATGCTCTAAGCATATTCTTTGGTTAATCTTTCCTGTTTCTAAACAAAAAAAACAGCATCTGAAAACCAAAAAATGTTCAAATTCGGCTAAATTTCAAAAATCCCTCTTGTAATTTAAATATGTTTCCAGGTAGGTTTGAGCACCAGACTTGGGCACCTATTTTTAGATGCCTCAGCTGTTAAGCTTGTGCCTGAGACTTCCTAATGATGGCAGAGATAAAAAAAAAAAAAATTTGTGAGCACTGAGATCTCTGGGGTCTCCTCCTGAGAGGCTCAGCCGAGTTGCTTACAGGGCTTGGGGGACTCCTGCTCCCTTTGAAGCCATGGTCAGGAGAAGATTTCTCCCCCTGAGGGTGCTGGGCACTGCCCAGGCTCCCCAGGGAATGGGCACATTCCCAAGGCTGCCAGAGCTCCAGGAGGGTTTGGAGAATGGGGATGCCCAGAATGGGGTTGTTGGGTGGTCTTGTGTGGAGCTGGACTTCACAATCCTTGTGGGTCCCTTCCCACTGTGAATATTCCATGATTCTGTCACAGAATCATGGAGCCCTGACACCCCAAACCCCTGGAAACACCCAGCACGTGGGTGTGGGTCTGGGAATGAGGCTCCTGGTTTGCTGGACGTGGAGGTTTTTGGTCAGCTGGACTCGATGGTATCAGAGATCTTTTCCAACTTTATTGATTCCATGAATTTTAATTCCTAAGCATGAAAAAAACCATTGGTGGGCTCCTGGAATCTGCTGCTACAGAAGGCTGTTGAGACATCATCAGGGTCAAAAATTCAGGGATATCAGGTTCAGCCATGGATGGAGAAGCAGCAGTGGGACATCTCTGTGTGATGGAGGTGCAGAAAGTGCATCTCTCTGTCATCCCTGTGAGATAGAGGTGCACAAAGTGCATCTCTGCATCATCCCTGTGTGATGGAGGTGCACAAAGTGCATCTCTCCTGTGAGATGGAGGTGCACAAAGTGCATCTCTCCTGTGAGATGGAAGTGCACAAAGTGCATCTCTGCATCATCCCTGTGAGATGGAGGTGCACAAAGTGCATCTCTCCTGTGAGATGGAGGTGCTCAAAGTGCATCTCTGCATCATCCCTGTGAGATGGATGGAGGTGCACAGAGTGCATCTCTCCTGTGAGATGGAAGTGCACAAAGTGCATGTCTCCATCATCCCTGTGAGATGGAGGTGCACAAACTGCATCTCTCCTGTGAGATGGAGGTGCAGAAAGTGCATCTCTGCATCATCCCTGTGAGATGGAGGTGCACAAACTGCATCTCTCCATCATCCCTGTGAGATGGAGGTGCACAAAGTGCATCTCTGCATCATCCCTGTGAGATGGAGGTGCACAAAGTGGCCTCCCTGGAGAGCATCTCTTATTTCTGGGGTCCCACAGAGCTTCTGAGCTACCCTTACTGCTGCTCTGACTCACTGAAGTCTTTCTTGCACTTTGATTTTCTTACCAAAGTTCTTGATGTGAAACCACATTTTTTCATTTGAGATTGCTTTGAAATTTGCTTTTTTTCTCCTCTAACTCTTGAATTCTCCACAAAACTCCCAGGAATTGCTTCCTGCATGTCTCTGAACAGCTCTGGAGGACCCTGAGCCCACCAAGGACACGTCCCACACTCTTGGCCTTTGGAGCCTTGCTGAGTTCCAGCCCCCCACACATTTGGGGGTCCAAAGCTGAGTGGCTTGGATGGTCCCTTCCTCTCTGTGGGAGGTTCTGGGCTCTGCACAGGGGATGCCTCACCAGGACTCTGATCTTGCTCCTGAGCCAACACATTTTATAATCTGTTCTCCTTAGTGTAAACTGCCATTGGCAGGAGTTTATGTCAATATGTTGGGCCAATCCCCCAAGACTCCAGATAAGAGGCAAACACTCCACTCTTCTGCTGCCTACAGCGTTGAGAGAGAGGCCAGACTCGATCTAATCTCTCTGTTTGCATTATAAGCATGCCTAGAGGCCTTGCAGTGCTGGGTCCTACACGGAGAGATCGTTCCTGCCTTGAGTACCTGGCAGCCAAACCTGGCCATGGGCATGGAAAATGTGAATTTTTCCACAAAAATATGGGCTCACTTGGCAGTGTCCAGAGTGCTGGACTCCTGGTGACCAGTTATAGGCCTAGGACTGTTATGTGTCCCAGTTAGGGAAGGCTGACACTCTTTAATCCAAGCTCTTGTGGCTTGGCATTGAGAATTGTGAATGGTCAGCACGGACCATTGTGAATGGTCAGCAGCAAAGCTGACCTTGGCAGTGCTCTTGAGGGAGCTGGAAACCCCTCAGGGGAATGAAAGCCTGGCTTTCTTAATTAGCTAAATAAGGCCCTGGGAGCTGGGTGGTGAAAGCTCTGCTGTTTAATTGCACTCTCACATCATATCTGCTCACCAGGTGAGCCCCACCTGCTTTAGTCATCGAGGAGAAACCAGTGAGGATGGACATTTCCCAGTCCGTGCTGGGAATGGGATGGGAAAGGGCAATGAACTCCCTCATTTCAAGCCTACCCAAGCTGTGGGGACAGGGGGGTGTAACTTCATTTTGTTGGTTTGGCTTTGGGTTTTTTTTTTCCTCCCTGAATAATTGCTCTTGCTGAGAAAACTAATGGGAGGTGGCTGCTGGTAAAAAGGGCAGTGGGCTGGAAGTCAGGCTGGGAGGGTCTTGTGTTGCTGTTGATATTTGCTGCCCTGAGATGTGCAGGATGTCTCTGCTTTGGCCCAAACAACTGAAGAACGAGTCTGAACTCTTTACTTTTTGGTTTTGAGATTGTTTATTAATTCTTATCTATAAAATTTTCTTTCTGCCCAGCTGAGATCTGCTCAGCAGGGCAGCCACAGGCACTGTGACCACCCCTGAGGCGGTGTTGTCCTTTTATACTACAAACTACCTATAACATATTTACACTTAATTCCCAATACCTAGCATCTATGTTAGACAGTGAACTTCTACTCTAAACCAATCCCAAAGTGGCAACATCATTGCAGAAAATGGAGAACAAGAAGAAGAAGAAGGAAGGTTGGACACACTCAGATTCCTCCATCTTATCCCCATAACTCCCATACCAAAAATCCTAAAATCTACATTTTCACCCTGTGACTATTTTGTTACTACGCCATTCAAACCTGTGTGACTTTCAGGTCCTCTTACAAAGTTGGCAACTTGCTCCAAGGGTCAAAATCAAATCCCCAGGTGCTCTGGGCTGCATGCCAGGGTCTCAGAGCCCCTCAATGGGGTCCTTGGCAACTCTGGACACCCGGAGGGATGCACTGAGTTCTGACAGGAGGGTGCCTGGTGCAGCCAGCCCTGCAGAGGAGAAGGGTGAGGGATGGATGTGGGAGGTTCTGGCTGGGATGGGAGTCCAGCAGAGGGCACTTGCTGAATGCAGCAGCACCTGGGCCACAGTTTAATTACAAACCCTGGCACTGGAGCCAGCTCATCCTCCAGAGTCCACAGTTACTCAGTGCATGGGTTTCATAAACTTGCCTGCCTGCCCTCCGTGACTCAGTTAATAATAATTAAATGATTCTTTAACAATGCTGGGGAGATTTCCAGCTATTTTTCAATAGGCATTAATAATGCTTAACGCTGGTGTGCTTCCAAAATTCCTGGGGTCTGGGTTGCTGAAATATACCCACATTGATGGGTCTGATTCTCTGTTCCCTTGGGCAGTCATTTACTGGCATTTAAAATGCAAAGTAGGTGTAAGTGAGAGGAGAGTGCTGATATTGGTAGGATTTTCTCTTAATGGTTTGTGCTCAGGTTTGTGAACCTGGTCCAACAGCCCTTGGTGCTGCAGGAGGCTTCAGCAGGCTTTGGAGGGCACTGGGCACGGTTGTGCAAGGTGAGAGGCATGGGATGTTATCCAAAACTGTTCCAAAGGCCTCAACTTGCTGACTTTGTGCAATTAGGCAAGTGTCTCCTGGGAACAAGCAGGCTTCTCTCGTGCTGTGTCCTGCCACGAGGGAAAACGTTCAGATGTAAAATTTCCTGCAGCAGCTGGACCCATCCCTCTCCTCTCCTCTCCTCTCCTCTCCTCTCCTCTCCTCTCCTCTCCTCTCCTCTCCTCTCCTCTCCTCTCCTCTCCTCTCCTCTCCTCTCCTCTCCTCTCCTCTCCTCTCCTCTCCTCTCCTCTCCTCTCCTCTCCTCTCCTCTCCTCTCCTCTCCTCTCCTCTCCTCTCCTCTCCTCTCCTCTCCTCTCCTCTCCTCCAACCTCACATGATGGCAATTTTTGGGGCAATTCCAGACTCTGAGCTGTAAGGTTCAAGAATAAAAATTTAAACTCTTAGACTCCTAAAACTGGTGGGTAACAACACAAAGGATCTTGTGATCCCTGGCATTGTACAAGACCAGCTCCACAGGGTGATTTCAGGAACAAGTTTTAAATACCAATCCAAAATCTGTCTGAGGCAAAAAGGACAGCATTGGTTTTGCAAGGGTGTGCAGTGATAGAATCAAGGGGAATGGCTTCAAGCTGAAAGAAAGCAGGTTTAGATGGGATATTGGGGAAAAATTCCTGGCTGGGAGGGCGAGAGGCCATGACACAGTGCCCAGAGAAACTGTGGCTGCCCCTGGATCCCTGGAAATGTCCAGTTCCAGGTTAGACAGGTTGGATCACCCTGGGATAGTGGAAGGTGTCCCTGCCCATGGCAGGGGGATGGAATGAGATGATCTTAAAGTCCCTTCCAACCCAAACCATTCTGTGATTCTATGATTTAATGAGTTTATCTCATTAACTAACAGATTAATTCCACTCCAAGTTGAAAGCTGATTCTTTATTTCTAGCCCCAGCTGATCTACTGAGTCATCTGTTTAATTTTAGATATTTGCTTTAGGAAGGAATTTACAGATCTCTGGGAAAGGTTGATGCCTACACACAAAATCTGGTTTAATATTTGGCTTAGTTGTCCATCACCTGTGGGCACCAAGGCTCAAATCCTCCAGGGAAAAGGTGAATCCAACTTTTCCACTCACCCCACTACTCTGGGAAACTTCATGGTGAAGGTTTCAGTCCCTTAAATTGAGGTTAAACCACCTTTGAAGCCTTTCTTGATTAATTTGTTAAAGTGATGAGCAACAGCTCAAAGTCTTTAAGGACCTGGAGGATTTGGACACCTCCTCCTTGGAAAGGAATTGTGTCCCAGATGATGGTGATGCTGTGATGAGCTTCTTCAGCAGAGCTGATTGGTCAGCCACTGCCAGAACTGGGATGAATCTCTAAGTTTTGGGGCCAAAATTATTAAAATACTCTGGAATTCATGTTTGTTGCGCTTCCTGCAGGACAATTTTCCCCTCTGAGGATTTTCAGACCCTCAGAGCCAGAATTAAGGATGAGGTTCAGCTTTCCTGCTTTAGGGTGAGATGAGTTGTACTGATGGTACAACCCAGATCTCCATGGTCCCTCAGAGGTGTCCATGGGGGCCAGAAAAAAAGCCAGAGGGTTTTATTTTGTGTTTATTTATGGTGTCTGTACACTGTCTTCTCCAGCTTCTGTGTGAAAAGTCTTTTCTAAATTTCTGAATCCTCTAGAAAGGCTGAAGTGCTCCTCAGGTGAAGGAATATTCCCTTCCAGTCATCTTTCTCCTGGGATGGAAAACACCCAAGGCACAATGTGTATAACAGGATTTTTAAAAATGGCAGCAAGGCATCAAATAACATCTGACTGTCCTCTTCCATATTTTACCTCCTAAGTGATTTGGCTCTGGGATGGCACAAATTTGGCTCACAATTTTCTGTGCCCCAGGGTCCTCAGTGCATTTGTTTTTTGATACCAAGAATCTGCCTGGTGGCACAAGCAGAGGGCCACCCCTCCTACTTGCCAACTTTGGAATGAATTTTAATAGTGCTTAGTGTAAATTTTAGGGGAAATAAAGCATCTTTCCATGGAAATTAATGGATTTCATATCAGATCTAGAGGGGTGGTTATATCCTGCTGGGAACCCAGGAGATCGAGGTGGGGTGTGTGCTGAAATACACCTATTTTAAAAGAGAACAGGTGATTCTGCTTCCAAAATGTTTGATGCCATGGCTGGGGCCTGGCTGCTCGTGTGGCTGCATTTGGATAAAAAGATGTGGAGGTAAAACTCTGCTTCCCTGGGCATGCCTGCCCTTTGTTTGTTCTTTGAAGTGACACCTCTGTGCTCCAGGATCCAGACACTGGATCTGTATTGGATCTACCCTTTGTTTGTTCTTTGAAGTGACACCTTTGAGCCCTAGGATCCAGGCATTGGATCAGTATTGGATCTACCTTTGTTTGTTCTTTGAAGTGACACTTTGTGCTCCAGGATCCAGACACTGGATCTGTATTGAATCTACTGGATCTACCCTTTGTTTTTTCTTTGAAGTGACACCTCTGTGCTCCAGGATCCAGGCATTGGATCAGAATTGGATCTACTCTTTGTTTGTTCTTTGAGGAGACACCTTTGTGCTCCAGGATCCAGGTACTGGATCAGTATTGGATCTACCCTTTGTTTGTTCTTTGAGGTGACACCTCTGTGCTCCAGGATCCAGACACTGGATCTGTATTGAATCTACTGGATCTACCCTTTGTTTTTTCTTTGAAGTGACACCTCTGTGCTCCAGGATCCAGGCATTGGATCAGAATTGGATCTACTCTTTGTTTGTTCTTTGAGGAGACACCTTTGTGCTCCAGGATCCAGGTACTGGATCAGTATTGGATCTACCCTTTGTTTGTTCTTTGAGGTGACACCTCTGTGCTCCAGGATCCAGACACTGGATCTGTATTGGATCTACTGGATCGACCCTTTGTTTGTTTTTAGAAGTGACACCTTTGAGCCCCAGGATCCAGGCACTGGATCAGTATGGGAACTACTCTTTGTTCTTTGAGGTGACACCTCTGTGCTCCAGGATCCAGGCATTGCATCAGTATTGGATCTACTCTTTGTTTTTTCTTTGAAGTGACACTTTGTGCTCCAGGATCCAGACACTGGATCAGTATTGGATCTACTGGATCTGCTCTTTGTTTGCTCTTTGAGGTGACACCTTTGTGCTCCAGGATTCAGGCACTGGATCAGTATTGGATCTACTGGATCTGCTCTTTGTTTGTTCTTTGAGGTGACACCTTTGTGCTCCAGGATTCAGGCACTGGATCAGCTTTGGATCAGCACCCAAACCAAAATCCAAAGGGCCAAATGCTGGGGTGGAATGGCAGCGTCCTGCAGAAGTCAGTGGAGATGCACTGAGCTGTATCAGTTGGATTGGCTGGAGCGATTTTAGGTGAATTTGTCTCTGTTTTCTCCAGACTGGGACAGGCTGAAGCAGGTAAATGTTGTAGTTGAGATGGAGACAATACAAAGCAACACACTCCATTTTCAGAAGGCTTCAAACTGTTTTTATTACAGCATGCATGCTTTTATACTCTTACAAAATTCATAAGTTTTCACTTTACTCATTCGTCATGAGATACAAACAAATGCACATTGGAACAGGCAGTTGCAGATTTCTCTTCTCTATCCTTCTTTCTTTCTTGGTTTTATGTCAACCACCTTGGTAGAAAATTCTTTCAGGGGTGAACGTGGATCCTCTGATCAAACTTCTCTCTCTGGCTCACAGAAGTTGCTGTAAAACCTCTTCCCCAGGTAAATGACCCTGGGACACCTTGCAGAGAGCCCCTTTCACCTTGATGCCAGGTTTTTAGTAGACCCAAGCCTTGGCTTTGCACTGTTACACACTGAAGGTGATCTAAAGGAATCATCCCTCATTATCAGACTCATCCCATTATTGAAACAGCTCCAATGGTTCCTGACAATTACAATGCCTAATTTGCCCTCTGAGCATAAATGAGATTAACACCAATGACGTGCTCAGCCCTTTTTCCACCTGCAAGTGTTTTGGGTAATCATTGCAGGTGCTTCTTTATAAAGTGAAGCAACTGCCTTTAAATATTTCAATTATTTTTATTAGATTCCACTGTTTTGCAAACCTCATTGGCTGCTAGCCAGTCCTTAACCTATTCCCCTGTCTTTTAGTGGCTTAATATTGGAGAGGACTCGCCTTGCCCTTGGTCTGGATGTGTTTGTACAAGTGAGCTGCCTGCTGATAACAGCAGATGTGCAAACCCCAGATTTCTTGAATGTTTGATCCACCTGAGCCCCAAAATTGGACATTTTCTCCCCAGCTGGCAGCCTGGGGTGAGGGTTACCGTGTAGATGTGATGGTGTGGGGTGCAGTGAGCTGGGTTTGGGTTTAAAGGTGTGATTATGGGTTGACCCTAGGGGTGTCCTTGGGGTTCTCCTGTTTGCTTGAGACTGATTTCATTTAATACTGATTTCATTTAATTCAACAGCAGCAGTCCCAGCAGATTGTGTCACTTAGGGTCTGTCACCAAGCCTGCACCACAACTGCCACCATCTCCAGTGAGAACCTTGTGGGGATCATTTTTGGAGCATTACGTGGTGTTGTGAGGTCCCCAGGATGAGGTGAGAGATGAGGATTTGACTCCATGGTGTCAGAAGGCTGATTTATTATTTTATGATAGAATATTATTTAAAAGTAAATTATATACTAAAACTATAAACTAAACTATAAACTATATACTGAAACTAAAGAAAGAGACAATACATCAGAAGGCTGGAAAAGAATGAATAATAAAAACCCATGACAGACTCAGCGAGTCCGACACACCTGGCTGTGATTGGCCATTAATTAAAAATAATTCATATGCTTGGATAAACAATTCAAATCACATTCCAAAGCAGAAAAACAGGGAGAATCTGAAGCTTCCCAGGAGAAAAAATCCTGGTGAAGGGATTTTTCATAAAATATCACAGTGACAGCATTAGACACCAGAAACTACATTATAGAGTCTCACTACTCTTCCATTTTCCTCTCACTCCCTGTTTTTTTCAGAAAAGCATTGCTACCTTGAAAAATTGCCTAAAATATCTTTACCAGAGCTACATTTCCATGTCCTTTTTCCTCACAGCAGCCACACTTTCCCCCTCTGTTCCGATTCCTCCCAATTTGTGACTCTGAGCTGTTTCCCTCCTTTGGAGACAACAGAGGAGTTAAGACAGACCTGAACCACCAGGTTTCACTGTCTGTGAAGGATGTATTTTCCTGTAGATGTAGATGTGTTTTAGGGCTGGTTGTATGGCCAATTTTTATATCCAACAGAGCCACAGAAGTTTACCCTGGTCCTGTTCTCTGAGCCAGACCAAATATCTGCTTTGAACTCCACGAGCAGCTCCAGCTCCCTTCTGCTCGTCCAACCCTCGCCAAGTGTCACCAGCAGGATGAGATATGGAGCAAGGAAACCCCCTCACCTCCCTGGAGGGCTCCAGTGGGCCAGGCTGTCTCCAGGGCTGGTGTTTGGGCTCCTGCCTGGCCCATCTGGCCCATCCCAAGCGAGGTGACACAGCCATGGAGGTGACACAGCCATGGAGGTGACACAGCCACCGCCTCCCCCTGTGGTGCCAACACTTCCCCCTGCACCCAGCTGCTAATTGCACTTCACAAGGAGCTGCTTGTGACACCTTTCACCACCTTTACCTTCTTGCTGGGAAAATGAGGCACTTTATTGGCCCAGGAACAGACATCCAGACTTCAAAAGGAATTGCTGTTTGTCTCTGGAGGAGGGGACGCCCTGCTTTGGGCTGCAGCGCTTTTCCTGCATGGATCCACCGGGATGTGGAGGGATTTCCATCCACAGAACTGCTAAATTCTTGCTGGATTTAGCCAAAACTGAGCTTAAAAAGTTAATATGGGAAATGAGGGGTTTAATGTGAAATGTGTGGTTTAAAATCCCAAAATCCCTGCTGAGAGCCAACAGGTTGGGATGCAATCCCCCAGAGGTGCAGGATGCATTTGCTCCCACATCAGGTTTCCCAGCTCTTGGTGTTTGTGCTGGCCAGGTGGAGGGTGGTGCCCACAACTGCTGCTTTTTTGCTTCACTGGGTTCCCAAATTGTTCAGAGAACCAAAAAACGTCAAAACCGTTTTGCCTGGAGATGAGTGGAATGCTGTGGAATGGCCCATTTTGTGTGGCTTTGAAGCTTTGGGTGATTTTAATTACTGAATATTTGATTGTGTTTAGAGGCAAGAAACATCTAGTGAAAAAAAAACAAAACAAAACAAGGTTTGACTTTTTGAGATGTTCCTCCACTTCCCCAAGAGCCTTTTGTTTAAATCATCATAAATTCTCCCACAAGTCAACCTGGGATGAGTCAAAACTGTGTTGGGTCACTGAAAACTTCTCCCCTTCAGAAAGAGAAGAAGTGGAGGCTTGGCTGGTGATGATATTGAGGTGTTGGCCCACTCCTCATCACCAGGCAGTGCCTGCATCCCCACACCTGGATTATCTCCAGGGGGAGGATGGATAAACCACAGGATCCACACAGGTGGGATCCACAGGGCCCTCAGGTGGGAGCTGACACTTCCCATTGTCAGGATCATTGGTTTGTCACAGTGACCCCGAGAAAAGTCCCACAGTCTCTTTTCCCAGCCCGGCGCTTAAAGAAGGAGTCAGAGCTCTTCATCTCTCGGTCTCAAGGTTGTTTATTAATTCTTATCTAAAAAATTTTCTTTCTGCCCAGCAGAGATCTGCTCAGCAGGGCAGCCACAGGCACTCTGCCTGCCCCAGGGCAGTGTTGTGTCTTTATACTAAAAACTACGTGTGCAATATTTACAATTACTGTCCAATGCCCATCACCTGTGTTAGACAGGGAGCTTCTACTCTAAACCAATCTGTGAGTGCCACCATCACAGCAGGAGATGGAGGCCAAGAAGAAGAAGGAGGAAGGCTGGACACACCCAGTTCCCTCCATCTTGCCTCCATAACCCCCCTGTACCAAAATCCCAAAATGCATAATTCACCCTGTGATAATTTCACTAATATTCTACTTAAATTCTTGTGGCTTGCAGATCTTCATAGAAGGTTGGTAATTTGCTCCACAGGCCATAATCAAACTCAAAGAGGCATTTTTTGGCTCTGTGCCAGGGTCTCCGAGCCCCCTGGCAGGGTCTGGGCTGCTCAGGACAGCCAGAGGGATGTCCTGGGTCCTGACATCCCATGAGCTCCAGGCTCCTGGGTCAGCTTTTCCTGTCCCTTTTCCAGCCTGGATGCCTCTGGCCTGGGATTTGTTTCCCTGAAAAGAGGAGGTTTCTGCCCAATATCCTGGATTGTGAAGGGGAGGGATTGTGAAATGGGCAGTGGGAGTGAGGATTAACTTGGGATGAGATCTGCACAGCCTCGCTGGAATGGAGGCTCTCCCGGGAGGTGGGGAGTAGAGATGGTGAATTTGGGGTGATTTGGGGGATGTGTGGAGTGATTTGGGTGTTTGTAGGGTGATTTGGAGGTCTGTAGGGTGATTTGGGGATTTGTAGGATGATTTGGAGGTTTGTAGGGTGATATGAGGGGTGTGTGGGGTGATTTGGAGGTTTGTAGGGTGATTTGGGGGGTGTTTGGCATGATGTGGAAGTTTGTAGGGTGATTTTGGGGGTCTGTGGGGTGATTTGTAGATCTGTACGGTGATTTGGAGGGTGTGTGGTGTGATTTGGAGGTCTGTGAGTGATTTGGAGGTCTGTAGGGTGATTTGGAGGTCTGTAGGGTGATTTGGAGGTCTGTAGGGTGATTTTGGGGGTCTGTGGGGTGATTTGGAGGTCTGTAGGGTGATTTTGGGGGTCTGTGGGGTGATTTGGAGGTCTGTAGGGTGATTTTGGGGGTCTGTAGGGTGATTTTGGGGGTCTGTGGGGTGATTTGGAGGTCTGTAGGGTGATTTTGGGGGTCTGTGGGGTGATTTTGGGGGCCTGTAGGGTGATTTGGGGGGTGTGTGGGGTGATTTTGGGGGTCTGTAGGGTGATTTGGAGGTCTGTAGGGTGATTTGGAGGTCTGTAGGGTGATTTTGGGGGTCTGTAGGGTGATTTGGAGGTCTGTAGGGTGATTTGGAGATCTGTAGGGTGATTTTGGGGGTCTGTAGGGTGATTTGGAGGTCTGTAGGTTGATTTTGGGGGTCTGTGGGGTGATTTTGGGGGTCTGTGGGGTGATTTTGGGGGTGTGTGGGGTGATTTTGGGGGTGTGTGGGGTGATTTGGAGGTCTGTAGGGTGATTTTGGGGGTCTGTGGGGTGATTTGGAGGTCTGTAGGGTGATTTTGGGGGTGTGTGGGGTGTGCAGAGCTGTGGGCACAGATCCAGAGCTGTTTTCCCATGGAAGCTCAGCAGCACACCCACCCTGAGGGAGTCAGGACAAGCTCCCCCTGGACGAGTGACCCCTCTGCAGGGATTTCTGCCTCCATCCCAGGATTCTGATTTCCTACAGAGCTCCCAGAACTGCAGGACCTGGAGCCCTTTCCATCTGGTGGCCCACCAAGGATGAAATCTTTTTCTCCTACATTTCAAGAGTGCCTCCAAGCAGGATTCTTACAGAGTTCTGCCTGACCCAAGAGCAGAAAGAGGGGGGATTAAAATTAAAATTGACAATCTTGAAATACCTAAACTGAATAAAAGAATTACTGGTGTTTTTGAAGGACTATTTTTATGTCAAAGGCTGAAATCCTTAGGCTCCATTAAAAAAAAGAAAACCTCCAAAAACCCTAAATAAAAGAAATCCAGCTTTGGTTTTGTCTGAATTTGCTTGGTTTTCTAGGCAAGTCACCATCCAGGTGGATGTGGCACTTGGGGACATGGGACATAGAGATGGCTTTGGTGGTGCTGGGCTGATGCTGGAACTCGATGATTTTGGAGGTGTTGGTGATCCTAAACTGAATAAAAGAATTACTGGTGTTTTTAAAAGACTGTTTTTATGCATTTGGACAGCTGAAATCCTTAGATGCCATTAAAAAAAAAAAAAACAAAACCTCCAAAAAACCCAAAATAAAAGAAATACAGCTTTGGTTTTGTCTGAATTTGCTTGATTTTTTAGGGAAGTGGTTGGGTCACCATCCATGGAGGGGTTTGAGTCACATCCAGGTGGATGTGGCACTTGGGGACATGGGTTGCTGGTGGCTTTGGGTCGATGTTGGGATTCATTGATTTTGGAGGTGTTGGTGGTTCTGTGGTGGAGGAAGGGGGAAGCAGAAACTCAGCTGTTCCCTGACCCAGATGATGTCCAGGGGCTGGACCCACACAAAGGAGATTTCAGCCCCACTGCTGCTTCCCCTGGAGGAGGTTGGAGTGACCATGGAACAGCTTTTGGGCATCCTGGAGGGCTTCTCCAACATCAATGATTCCATTATGATGGAATGGAATCATTGACATTGAAAAGCCCTCCAGGATGCCCAAAAGCTGTTCCATGGTCAGGTTTGGTGATTGATTTCCTAGGAAAGGGAGCACTTGGCTGCTGGGTATTTTTAGATCTAGAACATTCAAACATCACCAAATGAAGGATCCAGATTTAAAGCTCTTACTTCAAAAACTGAAACAGAGCCAGTTTTCCCCCTCCATCCCCCATGACTGCCTGGAATGGTTTCATGGTTATTTATTTTGAATTAATAATGAAATTCAGATTTCATTAACTGGGCAGGTGGGTAAATGGAACATGGGTCTTGCCTTGACACCCACCTGGGAGCCTCCTCATCCAAGCAGAGGCTCCCACCCCTGGCAGCTCCTCCACCCTTGGGTAAGAGCTGCACAAAGGAGATCTCAGCCCCACTGCTCCTCGCCCTGGAGGAGGTTGGAGTGACCATGGAACAGCTTTTGGACATCCTTAGAGGGCTCCTCCAACATCAATGATTCCATCATAAGGGGTCACGTTTGGTGATTGATTTCCTAGGAAAGGGAGCACTTGGCTGCTGGGTCATTCTGTATCTAGAACATTCAAGCATCACCAAAAGAAGGATCCAGATTTTAGGTTCTTACTTCAAACAAAACTGAAACAGAGCCAGTTGTCCATCTCCATCATCCATGACTGCCTGGAATGGTTGCATGGTTGTTTATTTTGAATTAATTACGAAATTCAGATTTCATTAACTGGACAGGTGGATAACAGCAACATGGGTCTTGCATTGACATCCACCTGGGAGCCTCCTCATCCAAGCAGAGGCTCCCACCCCTGGCAGCTCCTCCACCCTTGGGTAAGAGCTGCAGATGTTCAGATGAGGCCAGTAAATAATGACAGGTCCAGGACATGAACTTGCTATTTCCTGGCTCAGCAGCACCTGTAAATGCACATTTCTGCCCCACTTTACAGCCACAACTTATGCAATTCACAGTCCAGCCCTAATTTAAACATTAAGGGTTTTTTTAAATCCCTTCGTGCCCATCGAGAATTTCCATTTCAATCTAATCAGTTGCTGCATGGGCCCATCGTTTTTGCTTGGAAATGCACAGGACATGTCCATGCAGCTCCAGAGCCCTGTTCCCCTCCCTACACCCTCTCCACCCCCGCTTCCCACCTCCCCCCTCCCCAAACTGTGACTCATCTCAAGGCAGAAGGTTAATTTAGGTTAATTATCTTCCTGGTTAGCAGTGCATACATGTCCTGAGCAGCAATAAAGGTTTGACACCCCTCCTGCTGCTGCAAATCAATTTTCTTCCTCATTTACTGTAAATGGAAATGAGCCAGGTCCTCTGGCATCAAAGTAAACATTTCTCTGCATGAAACTCAACTTGTGAACCTGGTAATTTCAGATTTGCTTATAACATGCGCATTTGCCAAGGGAGAGGGGAAAAAAAAAAAAAAGAAAGAAAAGAAAAGCAGCTGTTTGATGTCTCCAAAAACTGGAATTAGCCCTGTAGATCAAACATCAGTTCTCCTGCTGCTTTAATAATGGCAGGATCCAGTTGCATTAAGCACGAGGATATCATTACAGCATGCACGGTGCTTACACATAAGCTAACCCCTAATTCCCCTACTTAGCAGCTAATGCATGTTATTATTATTATTATTATTTACTCCTGCAGCGAGAGGCTCTGCCATGATCCGAGTCCTGCGGGGTGAGGTGCTCCAAAAGGAGAGTCCCTGCCCCGGAGAGAGAGAGCTCCGAGAGTCTAAATAAGACACAAAGGGAGACAACAAAGGAAATGTTGGTGCCCCCGGGGCAGGGGAGCGAGAAGGGACACGCAGATACCCCGGAGCAGGTTTGCAGCACAGGCAGGAATCAGACGCTTGTGGTTGCAGCCCTAGCCCAGCCAGCTGCTGCTCCTGAAGGTGGGATCAGGCAGGTAGAAGTCAGCTCAGCCCCCTGAAAATTAAGTTTTTCCTCTGAGCTGCTTGTTCCAGCTGTCTCCGTGGTCAGTGGAGACAGGGCAGTGCCTTGAGAGGGGGATTTTAGGGTTAACACAGAAGGTTTTTATTATGAGTGTTGTGGAACACTGCAACAGGTTGGTGGGTGAACCATTCCTGGAAATATTCAAGGGCCTGAGCATCCTGATCCCTTAGAGGTGTCCCTGCCCATGGCAGGGTTTGGGTGAGATGAGATCCACAGGTCCCTTTGAGCCCAAACCTTTCTGGGATCAGCCTGATGATTCCATCATTCACTGCATCCTCTGTAGGTAGGATGATTTTCCCACTGGCCACAGAGGCTGGAACCACATGGATTTGTCCAAAATGGGATTTTTACAAAGATGAGGTTTGTCCAAAATGAACCCTCAGGAAATTCCTCTGGCTGCCCTGGAGGACTCGAGACCCTGGCAGGGGCTCAGAGACCTTGGCACAGAGTCACAAACACCTGTGCTTTCCATTTTAGCCCATGGAAACAATTACCAACTTTGTATGAAGATTTACAAGCCACAAGAGTTTAACTAGAATGTTAGTGAATTCATCACAGGGTGAAAAAGTAGAATTTTGGGGGATTTAGAATGGGGGTTCCAGAGGCAAGATGGGATTTGGGCGTGCCTTGTCCTTCTTCCTTCTTCTTCTTGGCTTCCATCTTCTGGGTGATGGTGGCACTTTTGGATTGGTTTAGAGTAGAGACAGACTGCCTAACATAGGTGATAGCTATTGGAAAATTATTGTAAATAAAGTGCATGTAGTTTTTAGTATAAAAACATAACACTGCCCCAAGGTCGACAGTGTGCCACGAACTGACCAGCTGGACAGATCTCGGAGGGTTGGAGAAAGAAAGTCACAGATAACAGCAAATAAACAACCTTGAAAAGCAGAACAGAAGAATCCTGACTCCTTCTTCAGCTGCTGGGCTGGAAAAAGAGACTTTCCAACACATCCTGGGGTCAACCTGACCTCAGAGACCCCTTGAGATGCCTTGGAGGAGCTACAACAGACAGCAAAGCTGGCAGCCTTGGTGCACCCACCAGAGACTCCAAACTGATGAATCTGGAGGGATCCAAAGATGTCTCCACTGAGCAGAGCCCTGGGTGACCAAACAGGAGTGAACATCTCAGAAAAGGAGGAGAATCCCAAACCCAGTCCCCAATCCTTGGAGCATTTCCCTCAGGGGCAAGGGCTCCTTTCCACAAGGAACATGGTGTGAGAATGGTGAGGAGAGTGGTGGCCTTGTTAATCAGGGCTGAAATTGCTCACACAAACTCCAATTTCTGTTCAAACACAATCAGCACCCACTTGGCATCTTCCTTTCTTCTGTACAGAGGGATGCTGATCCCTGCTTTTCCCCAGATGCTGATGAAATCTTCTGCTCAGGGCCCTTCTGTGCAGAGGGAATGTTGATCTCTGTTTTCTCTCCCAGATGTTGATCTCTGGGAATGCAGAGGGAATGTTGATCTCTGTTTTCTCTCCGGCTCTCTTCTGACTCAGTTTTTCTATGAATTTATGGTTCAGGTCAGAAATTTTTAATATTGCCTGATCAAAACTGATCCTGGCATTGTGGAAACAGCATTTAGATTTTATAGTAAACAGCAAACATTGTTTATTGTGGTAAATACTCAAGCTTAGGAAGGAGGGACATTTCCCTCAGAGGCCATGGCAACTTTCCATGAGGTGCAGGTAGAACATGGTGTGAGAATGGTGAGGAGAGTGGTGGCCTTGTTAATCAAGGCTGAAATTGCTCACACAAACTCCAATTTCTGTTCAAACACAATCAGCACCCCCTTGGCATCTTCCTTTCTTCTGTACAGAGGGATGCTGATCCCTGCTTTTCCCCAGATGCTGATGAAATCTTCTGCTCAGGGCCAGCTCTCTTCTGACTCAGTTTTTCTATGAATTTATGGTTCAAGACAGGAAATTTTTGAATATGGCCTGATCAAAACTGATCCTGGCATTGTGGAAACAGCATTTAAATTTTATAGTAAACAGGGAATATTGTTTATTGTGATAAATACTCAAGCTTAGGAAGGAGGGACTCAAGCAATGAAAAGGGAATTTGCTTGAAAGGTTTTGAGACGGTCGGATTTGTTTGAAAGTATAAATGGTAAAAAACACTAAGAAAGGGCACTGAAAATCTGATGGAGGTGAATCCTGGGTACTCCCAGAGAGGCAAGGAGTCTGAGGGGGGTTTGGCAGATTTCTGCAGGACCTGGAGCCCTTTTCATCTCATGGCCCACCAAGGGTGAGATCCTTCTCTCCCACACCTCAAGAGGATCCAGGTAGGATCCTTACACAGCTCTGCCTGCCCAAAAGTAAAATTGACTCTAACTCAGAATACCTGAACTGAATAAAAGAATTACTGGTGTTTTTAAAGGAATTTTGTGACCTGATGGACTTTAGAACTGCTCCAGGACAGCAGGACAGTTGTAACCCACAAAAGTTAAAACCAAAAAATCTTCATATCATCCCAGTTGGGATGGAAGAAAAACCCTCATATCCTTCTGGAATTTCCTTCATCCCATTGATGACCTTAGTTGAAGGTTCTTAGAGATTGGGATGCAGCACCCTCTTCTCCAAGAAAGGATGTGATGAGTAGACAAAGTGATGTCACAGGAACTGGAATTTCTGAGAGGACAATTAATTGCACAAATCTATAATTCATCATAATGAGTCACATTTCCTCTCTGACAGCAAAAGAAAAAAAGAAAAAACAACCCTTTTCATGCTGTATTGGAGAAATTGAATGACTGTGATAAGAACAAGCCAATTAGAGACATCCTTGAGGGGATTTTATATTTAAAATAGAGTTAATATTGCTTAGAGCAGAGAGACTGAGCAGATTTCTCCAAGGTCCTCTGAGCAGGATTATCTGTGGCTGTAGAAATGTTCAGAGCTCCAAGAAGAACACAAAAAAATCACCCTATGCTGTGGATTATTTAGGTCAGGAATTACAATATATTTGATAGATTCTCTTAATTTTATATACAATTTTTTATTTTCTTGCTGAGGACAAAGCTGCTGGGTCAATGCTGCCCAAGCTGGAACAGATTTCCCAGGGAAATGATCATGGCATCAATTCCAGGAGCAGTAGGCACATGGTGGGAGTGTTGGAATTGCTCTGTGCTGGGCCAGGAGTTGGATTCAATGGTCCCTGTGGGTCCCATCCAGCTCAGGGCATTCTGTGATTCTGGGACACTGAATCCATTCTGTGGTTCTGGGACACTGAATGAATTCTGTGATTCTGGGACACTGAATCCATTCTGTGGTTCTGGGACACTGAATCCATTCTGTGGTTCTGGGACACTGAATCCACTCTGTGGTTCTGGGACACTGAATCCATTCCATGGTTCTGGGACACTGAATCCACTCTGTGGTTCTGGGACACTGAATCCACTCTGTGATTCTGGGACACTGAATCCATTCTGTGGTTCTGGGACACTGAATCCACTCTGTGGTTCTGGGACACTGAATCCATTCCATGGTTCTGGGACACTGAATCCATTCTGTGGTTCTGGGGCACTGAATCCATTCTGTGGTTCTGGGACACTGAATCCATTCTGTGGTTCTGGGACACTGAATCCATTCCATGGTTCTGGGACACTGAATCCATTCTCTGGTTCTGGGACACTGAATCCATTCTGTGGTTCTGGGACACTGAATCCATTCTGTGGTTCTGGGACACTGAATCCATTCTGTGGTTCTGGGACACTGAATCCATTCTGTGATTCTGGGACACTGAATCCATTCCATGGTTCTGGGGCACTGAATCCATTCTGTGGTTCTGGGACACTGAATCCATTCTGTGGTTCTGGGACACTGAATCCACTCTGTGATTCTGGGACACTGAATCCATTCCATGGTTCTGGGACACTGAATCCATTCTGTGATTCTGGGACACTGAATCCATTCTGTGGTTCTGGGACACTGTAGCCCTGGGTGTTTTGTTGAGATTGCAAATTTTAAAAAATCCAAGTTTTTCATTTGACTTGGTGGTTTGATGAAATAGTGATGGCTGCAGTAAAAGCTGGAGGAGCATCAAAAGTGAGTTGGGAAAGAGCAGAATTTCTATTTTGTCATGAATCCCCCAACCTGAGACACTCATACACAATATTATCTCACTTCAGGCCTTCCTGAGCTTTTCCTTGACTTTCCTCTAGAGCAAGAAAAAACAAGCACAGGTTGATTTGAGTATCCCCTTACCTTGACTGATCTTTACAGATGAACTCCCCCTCCCTTTAGCCATGGTTTCTCCTGCTTCTGAAACCCCAAACTGATAAATATTCCTGAGAAATGCTGTGTTGGTGTTGGAACACAACTGATGGTGGACCCTGAGGGCCATGAGCCACAGGTGACTGGAAGCTGAGTTATGTTGCCATTTAAAAACTTTTATCTCAATTCTCAATGGAATGAAGTCTCCACTGTGCTTGGTTTTGTGCAGGAGCTTAAATTCTGCATTTGTGCATGAGCAAAGGGGCTGGTCTTCAGTCAGGCAGGCAACTGGAACCACCTGGCTGGCATCAAAACTGAGTTTTCCCTGAACATAGTGAAACTGCATCCCAAACTGAGTCAGCCACTGGACAGGGTCAATCAGTGCCAGGGGCCAGGCTAAAAATTCAATCAAATATGAATAATCCTCAAATCCATGCCTTCTTAGTGCTGCTGAACAGGGCAGTTTTACCTGAAAGAGCTTGTGATGAAGGTGATGGAGAGGGGGAGGAAGGACACAGCAGTGCCCTGAGTGCAGCTGGGCAGGGCACAGATATCCCAGGAGCTGTCAGGGAATTTCAGACTCACAAAAGTCAATAGTGACCCCACCAAGCAGGTGGAAATAATGAAAATTAGATAAGAACTGCGTGTTTTGAGCAAATTGCAGCTTCCCTGGGGGCTCGGAGCTCCAAAAATGACACTTCAACCAACACATGGCAGCAGCTGGACTATTTTAAATGAAGTTTTCATCATCACAGGAACTCAGGGAGCTGAGAAAATATTCACACAAGTCAAACAGCTCTGCTGCATGGAAACAGATCCCAAACTTTGTCACTGTGTCCCCTGAGTGCTGCAATCTCTGCTTCTACATTTCTGGATTTGGAAATGTAGAAGCAGAGATCCTTTTCCTCCAATGCTGTTCGGGGTTTATCTGCCCAAGCACAACCACCTAAGATAAACCAGATAAATGATTCTCTAACTGTTATTGCTCCCTGTTGACCCTGGGGAGGGCTCTTGAGTGAGCAGCTCCCACCTGAGGTGAGCTGCAGTGAATCCCACCCCTCTGCCTGCGCCCTGCTGGCCTGTGCCAGCTTGAACACCAGGCTTGTTCAGCTCTGCGTGATTTCATTATTCCCAGGCTCCTGGAATGCACAGATCCACCTTAGGGAATGAAATATATTCCTTAACTTGAGGAATCAGAGCCTGATTTGCAGGAGCAGAGCATTGCCCCTTGTGTTGGTGGCACCAATGTCCCCTGAGCACGTGCAGCAAATCAGGAGATGCAGCTGAGCAATTTTCCTTTTCGGTTTTTGGTTTTTTTTGGGGTTTATTTTTTGGCTGAGAAGGCAAGATTTGCTTCAAGGATTACTTATGCAAACAGCTTGCTCTCTGCATGGCTATAAACACTAATTTGGAGAGCCACAGCAAGCCAAGGAGTTGTTTATGAGATGCTGATGAGGCGGAGGCCAAGGAGGTGTTTATGAGGCAGTGGTGGTGCCAAAGCCAAACAGCACCTCTGAGGCACCACTGGCACAGCCCCATCTCTCCAGGGGCTCCACAGAGGGAGGTTATTGCATTCCCTGGGAATTCTGATGAGGAACTCTTCACAATTAACCCAGAGGTGGGATGGATGGGCCAGAACTGAATCCTGCCCAGGTTCTGGCAGCTGAGCAAGAAACTCTCTGCAAAGAGGACAGAAAAGAGAAGAGGAGTGTGGTACTGGTCTCCATGGATAATCAGGGTCCACAGTGTCCTTCCCTCACCATTCTGAACAGCCTGAAATCCCAGATTTTTCACTGTCCTTAAAGGAACTACAATGTTTTTTCAGACCTTGCCACCATGAGCTCATCTCCTCTCGTAGTTTGAGGCCTCCTGTGCTTCCAACATTTATTTTTAAGTATGACATGATTTGGGTTTCTTTATCTGGGCAGACATCACGTTCTTCATTGTGCTTCATGAGCATTGTGGAGATCCTACAAAGCTCTTGGTCATGGAAGGGACATGAGTGAGAACTGTCAAGGACTTCATGGGAGAAATATTTTTTATCAATAGTTCTCTTCCATCAAAAGTTGTGCTGTCCTCAAAACCTCTGCTGAGTGAGGGCCTCTGTTTCTCATTTTCAGCCTCCTCTTTTCCAGACCAAAATCTCTTCTAAGCATCCTTATTTATTTTTTTTCCTAGGCAAGTTAGAATTTTCCTTTCTCTACCCTTTTCCAGCTTGTCTACATCTTAAAATTGTGTGTCCAAAACTAAACCATTGACTCTGTTCACTTACACATTGCTTAATCAACAAACACTTTTAAAGTCAGGAACTTCTCTCTTTTCTGGTTATTCTTGACTCCAGATTTTGTAGCTCCCTGGTGTCTGCATTCCCAGTGAGCATCTCACAGTAATCCCCAAATTGCATTAAAAGAGAATCCCTTCAAGAGGAGTCTCTGCCCTTCCTTTACAAATCCAAATTCCTTACAAATCCAGGGACTTCACAGCTTTTGTGGATCAGAGGTCTGCACAGATCCCATGCATTTAATTTGGGAAAGGGGTCAGATATTATAATAAGAATATTGGATAAAAATGAGATTTTTTTTTTTAAATAAAAACCACCAATTGAAAAATGGGCACAGTCAAGGAGAGATACCAGCTGCTGCCTTGAAAATAATATTGCAATTGCAATAAGAAATTCCTTTTATAATAAGAGAACATGCAAACGTCAGCAGTGTGGCATCTCCTGGAGCTGTTTAGATGCTGGATGTTTATTTACACAGCAAAGGGCCACGTGGGAAGGTGTTTTGTCTGCAGTGAGTGAAACCTTGTGGCTTGATTTAGAAGAAAGACCTTTCCAAGATAAACACAGCTGGTGTTGTGGCACGGGAACACGGGGATTGGGGAAAAGGAAAAAATAAAAAGATGACGAGCCAGCATCTTCTCAAGCTTTGGTTAGAGGCTGTTGGAGTCATAATTCACTCAAAGGCACAAGAACAAAACCCTAATCACTCCCTCCCACCAGGCTGAGATCTGAAGGCCAGGTATTTGTTGGTCAGGGCAGGAAATGCTCTGTCAGGTGGGGAGATGGGGTTTCTGTGGGCTCTGGGATAGGGTGGTGTGTCCATCTCTGCCCCCCGAGCTGCAGCTCCTCTGCAATTACAGGCTGCCCGTGCCCTTCATAGCACACAGGTTGGCTCATTATTCACATGATCACCTGGAAAATGTTTTTCTCAGGCTGTATCAAAGCTTTGTTTCTATATCTCTGCCCTTTTTGTCTGTCCCCCCCCTCCCCTCCTTGCCCCGTGAAGCGACCAGGGATGCCTTGCAGTGGAGCCCTTGCCTGTGATTAACGTGCTGACCTAGCAATTATTCACATCTGGATGGGCCTTTGCTCCACTTTGAAGTCTCTCAATGACTTCTCTTTCCCCTCACCTGTCTTCATTTTCCCCTGGGTGCCCCCATCCCACCTCCTCCCTCCCCACCTTGTCTATCAGCCCTCAGAAGGGCCCAAAATGAAAACAGAGGATGGACCAGAAATTCCTCCCTAATGGGCCCAGGTGAGCTTGGGGTGGCAGAGGGAAGGTTCAGACCTTGAAGATGACCTTTCCAAAGTGCCTGAGTCAATAACAGTGTGCAGCCCTCCCCAGCCCCTTGCTTCTAATTGACAAGGTGGAGATGGACTGGGGGCTCTTTCTTCTCTCAGAGCATGTGAGATCTTTTAATCTTCACCCAAAAAGAGAAGAAAAAGAAAAAAAAAAAAGGGAGAGGGAGAGGGAAGAAGAAGGAGCAAAGAATGATGGAAGAGATAGGATAATTGGCTGGGCACAGAGTGAGGCTGGGGAGCTGTGGTGGGACAAGTGAGGGGTGAGCAGCAGCTCCTCTCACAAATCGTCTTTTGTACGGCAGGAGAGGAGGAGGAGGAGGAGGGGGCACCTCCCTCTCCCACATTCCTCCACCCAGCCACTGGTTCAGGGCAGAGATGAAGGCTTGTGGGGCTGGGGGGAGTGGGAAGTCCCCGTGCTTTGAGGAGATTAACTTCTGGAGTAAAACACAGGGCGATAGTCTTTCAAAATTGCCTTCCAGCCGTGACAGGCGCTGCTCAGATTAATTAGATTATGGATGCTCTTTTATATCTGCCAGATGGGTTGGGACAAGGTGGGGTGGGGGACTGGGAGTGAAATGCTTCATTATTGGGGTTTTTTTTATTCCATACTGCTATTTTTTGATGTTCTCCACCCGCCTCCAAGGCCTGTGGACAGCAAAAGGCCTGCAAAGGGTCGGGGTGGGCTTTGGAAAACAGGACTGAGGCAAGAACTGCTGCAGGAGGACATGAAGAGAAGATGTTCCCACTCTCAAAAGAAGCAGAAAGACATTAAATGTAAGATATGAAGGTAACATGACCAAAATTAGATTTTTCTCCTTTAAGTAAAAGGTGTAGGTGAAACGATTATGGGAAAACACAAATTTTTGGTACCCAAGGAATTACATCCGAAGGAAGCTGTGCCCATTTCTATCACAGAGCATTCAAAGAATTTCAGGCTGATGTTTACATATTTTTTATCCACATAACCTTGAGAACCCCTTTTTTCCTTGGCTTTCTGGAAATAAGAAGGGGAAGCAGTGTGTGCTTGGCTCCTATGGGCTTTGGAAAGAGCAGGGACAGAAAAATACTGACTGAGGACACAGCAAGAAAAACGTGGGGTGAAGCCACAAAATATCAAATGTCTTGCAAAGGAAACCTGCTGTTCCCCAAACTTTGCCACAGAATAATTTTACTGTCTTTAGCTGTCAAAGCATTTAATGCCAAACAGGGCTCCTCACTCTCCTTTTATATCCAATTGCTGGAAACAGGCAACTCTAAGGATGCTTCTCTGCACTTCAGATGGGATGAAATTCTTGGATTAATTCTCCTTAATTGAGCAAGTCCAACATGACCAATTGTCACTATTAAATCCCAAACTGCAGCTGGACAACCACAGATTGTTTTAATTAATTTCCAACTTTTGACAAACTCAAAGATGTTCCCTTCCAAAATATGGGGTCCACTTGGCAGAGGTTTTGCTGGTCTTGGTGGACCTTCCAAGATGCAAACTGCCCATGGATGGTGCTTTGGTCTCCACTGCCCATCCATGAAATTCAGCATCCAGGATCGGAGTCTCTCTCCAGGCTCAAAGTTGATCACAATCAATGTGGAATAACTCATCCACATGGAGCAATGAAAACAGCAACATGGTGAGAATAGGGAGCTTGAGACCCAAACAAGACCTGAAGTTTTAAAGAATGAGCCCTGGATGTTGGTCAGGATATTTTTGACACTGAACACAAGTGGGTGGCAAGTGTGAGAACAGCTCATGTGGCCAAAATGAGGACATTTAATACCTTGGAGCAGGGAATGTTCTGTTTTTGGGGAACTTGGGACACATTTACCAGAGAGCTGTGTCCCACAGCTGGGTCTGTGGGGGGATTGAAGCCTGCAGGATGATCCAACCACGAGGAAAACAGGAGACTGTTTCCTGGTTTAAGTTTAAGTTCTGTGGAGCTGGACAAACCCTGGGAAAAAGGACATGGTTGAAGACACTTGTCCCTTGTGTGAGAACCTCCCCAGGGTGCAGTGGAGCCTTGTCTGGGTCATCTCTGCCACCACCCCCTGCCCAGACCTCCCTGCTGGTCTCTGACAAGGTGAAGGAACCCCTTACAAAGGGATACTTGGAATGGTTGTATCAAGATGATCCAACTTTCCAAAAATTCATTGTGTGCCTGCAATGACTGCTTCCTTCTGCTCTCAGAGCTTCAGGAGAGCTTCAGGAGTCATTCATGGCCAGAAGGTGGATCCCATAGCATCAATGAGAGCTGCAGTGGGGAGCAACAAGGACTCAGGATGCAGCACGGCCACTGTGAACCCCCTCCTGGCTCCATCCCCAAAATCCTTGGATGGAGCCACACTTGGAACAGCTTTTGGAAGGCCCTGGCTTGTTTTGGCCCCACAGGACAGATGGACACACCTCCCAGAAGGTCCATCCTGGTCCCTGCTGCTGACCAGCCCTTCAGTGTCACCTCCCAGCCAGTGCCAGGCAGACATTCCATGGTTTGGAGGTGACATCAGCACCACGTGGGTGACACCTGAGCAGCTCCTTCATTTCCCCTCCATCTCCCCATCCCTGTCCCTGTGCTCCCTGCAGATGCAACCACAGATGGGCCTAGGAAGCTTCCCCTGGTGGGACAAGGGAGTGTTTCTCCACTGTGACCATGTTCACAGAGGTTCTTGGATTGGGGAAGAGATGAGGATCTGACTCCATGTTTCAGAAGGCTGATTTATTATTTTATGATATGTATTACATTGAAACTATACTAAAAGAATAGAAAAAAAGGTTTAATCAGAAGGCTGGTTAAGAATAGAATAGCAAAGAATGATAAAAGAAGCTTCTGTCTGGGACAGAGAGTCCAAGTCAGCTGACTGTGATTGGCCATTAATTAGAAACAACCACATGAGACCAATCCCAGATGCACCTGTTGCATTCCACAGCAGCAGATAATCAATGTTTACATTTTGTTCCTGAGGCCTCTCAGCTTCTCAGGAGGAAGAATCCTAAGGAAAGGATTTTTCATAAAAGATGTCTGCGGCAGTCCACCACAGTGTCCCATCTGCCTCCCTGCAGCTTCTGAGCCGTTCCTATTTCATGGAGCCATGGAATTGCTGAGGATGGAAAAGGCCTCTAAGGGCACCAAATCCAATTGTTGATCCAGCCAAGGCCACCACTAAACCATGTCCACAAGTGGCACACCCACAGGATTTTTTAACATCTCCAGGGATGGCAATTCCACCGTTTCCCTGTGTGGTTTTGCAGGAAATCTCCTGAAAAACAGCATCTAATCCCTGTTCCTGCACAGCAGAGATTTCCAAGGGAAGCTTTTCCCAACTTTTTCCCTGTCTGGTCCTGTGAACTGATCCCACTCAGGGCTGCATCCTGCACATGCCAACAGCTTTATCCATTCCTCTGAGCTGGGAGGTTTACAGAGCTACATGAACACGTGCAGGGGAAGAAAATGAAGTAAAATGTGAATCCCACTGGATTTTCATGGGTGGGTGATCCTCCCACACCAGGCTCTGGTGGGAGCAGCTGACCTGATTGTGCTCATGGCTTTGTCTGAGGTCAATGAGCACCTCCCATCCCAAACTGCAGTTCAGTGCCAGCCCAAATGGCCCAAACTCAGCCCAAACGTGAGCCAGTTGATCATGGCTGGGTAGATTGTGCTGTTTTATTCCCCCTGATGTCTTTATTCTTAATTTTAAACCACTGTCCCATGGTGATATCCCACTCTGCTGCCTTTATCTCCCAATTATGCAGGGATTATTACAGAATTACAAGTCTTTTAAGGGGAGAGTGTTCTCTGCCACAGGCCATGGAAATGAACCATTCCAGGGACTTTTTATCTCCCTTCCAATGCAAAAAAATTATCTTTTCTCTTCAGCTTCCAAGCCTGCCTGTAAATAACCTGCCTTGAAACAACCTCCTGCCCTCCACACTCCTTCCACTCAGTTCCCTTCCTGTAATAGGTCTGGAAAGGTTGAAAGGTGCTGAACTCTTGTGCAGGGAATTCAGCTTTAAAGACCCTGAACTCTGAGATTCCCCCGAGGGGCACAGAGGAGGGGAGGAGGAGGAAGGAGGGGGTGTCTGGTGCTTTAGCACAGTGACCTAAATGATACATCTCATGTACATGTCATGTCAAATGTCATCTCCAGGGCTGGAATTACTCTGAATAACCTGTCTGGTCACTGGAGGTGACTGAAAATGCTTAGCTGCAAGCCATGGCTTTGAGAAAGTCTTGCCTTTTATACTTCCTTTTTTATTTATTTATGGGCTGGGGATTTTTTGTTTTTCTCCTGTCCTTGTGCAAGACCCACCAAGTGACTTTTGCTCTGATTGTAGATCTGCCTGAGGAGCAGCAAACAGCAGCTGCCAAACAGGAAGGAAACAGTAAATCCCATTAGGAGGTGGTTTTTTTGGGGTCAGAAATGAGACACCAGGCCCAGGAACGAGGGCTGGAGGCAAAAGTTCGAGCAGATCCAAGAGGAAAACACTCAACTGGGACACTCCAGCAGAGCCTTGGACCCCATGTCCTGCAAAGCCAAGCAATGGTGACATTGTAATTGTCCTTGTGGTGATGGCTCCATTCCCCAAACCACCTCCTCTCTCCCACCCTTTTCTGCTTCAGAACCTCCCACCACCATCCTTTGGGAAGCACTTGTGGATTTTTCAAAGGCTGGAGCCTTGGACCTCATGTCCTGCAAAGCCAAGCAATGGTGACACTGTCATTTTCCTTGGGGTGACCCTGTCATTGTCCTTGGGGTGACACTGTCATTGTCCTTGGGGTGACACTGTCATTGTCCTTGGTGGTGATGGTTCCATTCTCCAAACCACCTCCTCTGTCCCACCCTTTTCTGCTTCAGAACCTCCCACCACCATCCTTTTGTGGATTTTTCAAAGGATGGAGCCTTGGACCTCATGTCCTGCAAAGCCAAGCAATGGTGACACTGTCATTTTCCTTGGGGTGACACTGTCATTGTCCTTGGGGTGACACTTTCATTTATCCTTGGGGTGATGGCTCCATTCTCCAAACCACCTCCTCTGTCCCACCTTTTCCTGCTTCAGAGCCTCCCACCACCATCCTTTTGTGGATTTTTCAAAGGATGGTGTAAAAGGTGCCCTGGAGAATGAGCGCTGCCTGCTCAAGGCTCTTCAATCCACCCAAAAACAGCAGTGGGAGATGGAAATGTGGATTAATTCACAATAGAATTAATCAGAGGTGTTTTTTGGGGGGTCAGAAATGAGACACCAGGCCCAGGAACGAGGGCTGGAGGCAAAAGTTTGAGCAGATCCAAGAGGAAAACACTCAACTGGGACCCTCCAGCAGAGCCTTGGACCCCATGTCCTGCAAAGCCAAGCACTGGTGACAGTGTCATTGGGGGTGATGTCATTGTCCTTGGGGTGATGGCTCCATTCTCCAAACCACCTCCTCTCTCCCACCCTTTTCTGCTTCAGAACCTCCCACCACCATCCTTTGGGAAGCACTTGTGGATTTTTCAAAGGATGGAGCCTTGGACCCCATGTCCTGCAAAGCCAAGCAATGGTGACACTGTCATTGTCCTTGGGGTGACACTGTCATTGTCCTTGGGGTGATGGTTCCATTCTCCAAACCACCTCCTCTATCCCACCCTTTTCTGCTTCAGAGCCTGCCACCACCATCCTTTTGTGGATTTTTCAAAGGATGGTGTAAAAGGTGCCCTGGGGAACGAGCACTGCCTGCTCAAAGGCTCTTCAATCCACCCAAAAACAGGAGTGGGAGATGGAAATGTGGATTAATTCACAATAGAAATAAGGCAGAGGTGCCCCAGGAGGGAAAACCAGCCCAGCTGATTGCCTCTAGCAAAGAGAAAGAATTGGGACAATCTTCTTGGCCAGGTTAAATGTCCAAAATTTAAAGAGGTGATGACATTAAACAGGCAGGGAGAAGATGATGAAGCAAAGCCTGGGATCATAAACTGAGCCTTCCTCTGCATCAACAGCAAAATAAATCCATGCAAAGTAAGGCTGGATGTTTGCTCAAGATCTGATCTTGGACAGGGGGGTCGGGACCACTGAAACAGGAACAAAACCAGAGCTGGGTGTTTCAGGCTTAGCAATGATTTCTGCACCTTTGGAATGGGAGATGCAGGTCTGCACCTCAGCAAAATTTCAATCTATGCTGATTATTTGGATTATTCCTTCTTCCAAATTGGCCAAAATGGTTTTTCCAGGCAGTGGGAACTCAAAACTTGGTGTTTGGGTATGTGAAATTCAGCTCAAGGGCTTAAACCCCTCCAGAGGGAGAAGGTGACCAGAGCTGGAATGGTTTTACCAACACTCATGTGGACACATCTGAGAGGGCTTTTTCTGTACCAGCTTTTTGGAGGACAGCAAATTTCCTGCTAACAGCATCTAATCCCTGTTCCTGCACAGCAGAGACTTCCAAGGGAAGCTTTTTCCAAACTCAGAGCTGCATTTTGCCATTTTACCAGCAGGATACAGTTCATACTCAGGATTTCAAGTGGGAAAGAAAAATCAGATTAAGCCTTCCCAGCAACCCCTATTAAAATTTGTTGTTTTTTTTTTTTTTTTTCTTTTTAAACATAGATCTACACAGTGATGGAATTCCTTTGGCTTTTTGATAAATGCTTTGAACTTCCAGCTGTTCTTGTGAAGAGAAGAAACATCAAAGACATTTCTGCAAAGGCCATTCGTGTACCTGAGCAGCTCAGGGCTCTGTTCCTCTCCTGGGGTGCCTCGAGGAGGTTGTGGGGAGGGACTGAGGGCTGTGAAATTGTGGCTTCTCCTGGGAATTCAGGAGAATTCCCTCTTTTCTGTGATTGCCTGGCCTCTTTAAAGCTTCATTAAAGATATTCTTCAATCCACTGCTGCTCTTCAAGGACCCACAACATCTCATTGTCCCTCAGCCATGTGCTGAGATCCTTCTCCAGGTCCTTCCAAAATTTGGAACAATCATGTTTCAAACTACCAAACAGCAATAAATTAATTCCATGGCATGGATTTATGGGTGAGGGACCCTCAGATGGTGACTTGGTTATAAAAACAGAATCTGGCATTGCTCCCCTGTGGGAAATGGATTTGTAGAAAATCCTCAAAGTTTGATAGAAGGTTGGTACAGTGTCCATCTGTATGTAAACCTTGAGATGAGAAATGCTGATTTAGAAATGCCATGGAATAGGACAGACATTGCTGAGAGAGAAATGGAGCCAGGAACAAGTGTCAAAGGGTGGCCTTGCAAATAAGACTGGATGCTTTGGAGGAATAGAACAGGAAAGATGCATTGGAGTGGCACTCATGAGGGGTAATTTTAAATTATTTGCTTAAAGGCATTTTCAGCATGGTGTGACAAAAGCTGATAGGCCAAGAAACACTTATAATGTATTATAATTAGGAAATAGTTGGCTTCTGATTGTGATGGTGATGCCTTGTGGACCCAGAGCAGAGACTGGACAGAGCTAAAGAATAAAGCAGGGATTTATTAAAAGCCTCCATGGATCCACCTTGGGCAGCACAAGAGCCCAGCCAGGGCTGCACCCAAGATGAACCAAAATGGCCCCAAAATGCACAGTCCTTGCAGGGGTGGTTGGAGATACCTCTGGATGTCATCTCAACCTTGGAAACAGCACATGGAAGGGTTCAGAGTCAAGTTTGCCATGAAAAAACCCCACTGGAATAGAAAATTATTCAAGACTTCCAACCCAAACTATTCTGTGGTTCTGTGATTCTGTAGAATATCTGCCTGTGTCCCTCAGGAGAACATTTTGGTGGGAGTTTTCTCAGCACCACAAGGGGAATTTTCTCCCCTTGGAAGGGGATTTGGTGTTTCAGCCAGAAAACAACAGGAATAGGAAATTATTCCAGTCTGATTCTTCTCTTGCAGTGGGGTGATGCAGGAAGGGGAGAGAACATAGTTTGCCGTGAAAAACAAAACAACTGGAATAGAAAATTATTCAAGCCTTCCAACCCAAACCATTCTGTGGTTCTGTGGAACACCTGCCTATATGCCTCAGAAGAAAATTTTGGTGGGAGTTTTCTCAGCACCATACAGGGAATTTTGTCCCCTTGGAAGGGGATTTGGTGTTTCACCCAGAAAATAACTGGAATAAAAAATTATTCCAGTCTGATCCTTCTCCTGCAGTGGGGTGATGCAGGAAGGGAGAGAACACAGTTTGCCATGAAAAAAAAAACAACAAACAAACTGGAATAGAAACTATTCAAGCCTTCCAACCCAAACCATTTGGTGATTCCATAATTCTGTGGAACATCTGCCTGTGTCCCTCAGGAGAACATTTTGGTGGGAGTTTTCTGAGCACCACACAGGGAATTTTGTCCCCTTGGAAGTGGATTTGGTGTTTCAGCTGGAAAACAACAGGAATAGGAAATTATTCCAGTCTGATTCTTCTCCTGCGGTGGGGTGATGCAGGAAGGGAGAGAACATGGTTCACCATGAAAAAAAACCCGAATAACTGGAATATAAAACTACTCAAGTCTTCCAACCTGAACCATTTGGTGATTCCATGATTCTGTGGAATATCTGCCTGTGTCCCTCAGGAGAACATTTTGGTGGGAGTTTTCTCAGCACCACATGGGAAATTTTCTCCCATTGGAAGGGGATTTGGTGTTTCAGCCAGAAAACAACAGGAATAGGAAATTATTCCTGTCTGATTCTTCTCATGGGGTGATGCAGGAAGGGAGAGAACATGGTTTGCCATGAAAAAAACCCGAATAACTGGAATATAAAACTATTCAAACCTTCCAACCCAAACCATTCTGTGATTCTGGAGGAAAATGAGCAATTTTTGCTACAAAGCACGCGGGATGGAGCCGTCTTTATCCCGGGATTCCCATCCGGGATGCAGCAGCAGCCGCTGCCCAGAGCTGCTGGCAGACATCAAAGGCTGGGGTGGGACCCATCCCGCTTTTCCTGGGGAAACAGCTGGGCAGGGATGGATATGCAGGAACTCTGTCCCTCGGGACGCTCCCGCCATGGCCAGGGGGGTTTGTGCGGGGCTGGGGGCTCGCAGGGGGCTGATTGCCCCCCGAGCCTTTTATATGGTCATTAGGGGAGCAGAGTGGGCGAGGTGAGGGGGCTCCAGCCCCTCTCTCAAGTACCTGCTAACAGGTCCCTGCCTTTGGTCTCAGCCAGCTCCCAGGGCACCATTTCCTAAGCTAATAGGTGTGAGGGCAGCCAAGAATGTCACTCTTTTTTTTTTTTTTTCCTTTTTTTCCCCTTTTTTTTTGTTTTTTATAGGGCTTTTCAAGGCAGGCTGTAAACCTCTTGTTTTCCTCCTCCTCCTTCCCTGGGTTTGTTGCTCTGCTTCCTTCCCCTCCTCCCCACTCCCAGGTGGTGTTAAAAGTCAACAAGTTCCTTTATCTCGGGGCTGGCTCCTTCTGGGGGATGCTGGAGCAAATCCACATTGATGGGAAGGTGGCAATCCCACATCCTTGAGGATTTTCCAGGTCCTCACAGAAGCTTTCCTCAACTTGGCTGTAGCAGGAGGAGGTGGCAATCCCATATATTCTTTAGGATTTTCCAGGTCACAACTGGGGCTTTCCCCAACATGGCTGTAGCTGGAGAAGGTGGCAATCCCACATCCTTTAGGATTTCCCAGGTCCTCACAGAGGCTTTCCCCAGCTTGGCTGTAGCAAGAGAAGGTGGCAGTCCCACATCCCATACTCTTTAGGATTTCCCATCCTAAAGAAATCCCATATTCTTTAGGATTTCCCATATTCTTTAGGATTTCCCATCCTAAAGAAATCCCACATTCTTTAGGATTTTCCCATATATTCCCATATTTAGGAAAATCCCATATCCTTTTGCATTTTCCAGGTCACAATTGGGGCTTTCCTCAGCTTGTCTGTACTGGAAGAGGCGCCAGTCCCATATTCTTTAGGATTTTCCAGGTCACAATTGAGGCTTTCCCCAACTTAGCTGTGGCTGGAGAAGGTGGCAATCCCACATCCTTTAGGATTTTCCAGGTTCTCACAGAGGCTTTCCCCAGCTTGGCTGTAACAGGAGGAGGTGGCAATCCCATATTCTTTAGGATTTTCCAGGCCACAATAGGGGTTTTCCCCACTTTGGCTGTAGCAGGAGGAGGTGGCAATCCCTAACTCCTTTAGGATTTTCCAGCTCCTCACAAGGGTTTTCCCAACTTGGCTGTAGCTGGAAGAGGTGGCAACCCCACATCCCATATTCTTTAGGATTTCCCATCCTAAAGAAATCCCATATTCTTTAGGATTTTCCCATATATTCCTATATTTAGGAAAATCCCATATCCTTTAGGATTTTCCAGGTCCTCACAGAGGCTTTCCCCAGCTTGGGTGTAACAGGAGAAGGTGTCAATCCCATTTTCTTTAGGATTTTCCAGGTCACAACAGGGGCCCCCAACTGGCTGTGACTGGAGAAGGTGGCAGTCCCACATCCCATATTCTTTAGGATTTCCCATCCTAAAGAAATCCCATATTCTTTAGGATTTTCCCATATATTCCCATATTTAGGAAAATCCCATATTCTTTAGGATTTTCCAGGTTCTCACAGGAGCTTTCCTCAGCTTGCCTGTAACAGGAGAAGGTGTCAATCCCATTTTCTTTAGGATTTTCCAGGTCACAACTGGGGTCCCCCACTGGCTGTAGCAGGAGAAGGTGGCAGTCCCACATCCCATATTCTTTAGGATTTCCCATCCTAAAGAAATCCCATATTCTTTAGGATTTTCCAGCTCCCCACAGAAGTTTCCCCCAGCTTGGCTGTAGCTGGAGGAGGTGTCTGTCCCACATCCTTTAGGATTTCCAGGTCACAATTGGGGCTTTCTCCAGTTTGGTTGTGGCTGAAAGACGTGGAAATCCCATTTTATTTAGGATATTCCAGGTCACAACAGGGGTCCCCCACTGGCTGTAGCAGGAGAAGGTGGCAATCCCACAACTCATACTCTTTAGGATTTCCCATCCTAAAGAAATCCCATATTCTTTAGGATTTCCCCATATATTCCCATATTTAGGAAAATCTCATATTCTTTAGGATTTTCCAGGCCACAATAGGGGTTTTCCCCAGTTTGGCTGTAGCAGGAGGAGGTGTCAATCCCACATTTTTTAGGATTTTCCAGGTCACAACAGGGGTCCCCCACTGGCTGTAGCAGGAGAAGATGGCAGTCCCACATCCCATATTCTTTAGGATTTTCCCATATATTCCCATATTTAGGAAAATCCCATTTTCTTTAGGATTTTCCAGGTTCTCACAGGAGCTTTCCCCAGCTTGCCTGTAACAGGAGGAGGTGGCAATCCCATATTCTTTAGGATTTTCCAGGTCACAACAGGGGCTTTCCCCAGCTTGGCTGCAGCAGGAGGAGGTGGCAGTCCCACATCCCATATTCTTTAGGATTTTCCCATATATTCCTATATTTAGGAAAATCCCATATCCTTTAGGATTTTCCAGGTCCTCACAGAGGCTTTCCCCAGCTTGGGTGTAACAGGAGAAGGTGTCAATCCCATTTTCTTTAGGATTTTCCAGGTCACAACAGGGGCCCCCAACTGGCTGTGACTGGAGAAGGTGGCAGTCCCACATCCCATATTCTTTAGGATTTCCCATCCTAAAGAAATCCCACATTCTTTAGGATTTTCCCATATATTCCCATATTTAGGAAAATCCCATATTCTTTAGGATTTTCCAGGTTCTCACGGGAGCTTTCCCCAGTTTGGCTGTGGCTGGAGGAGGTGTCAATCCCATTTTCTTTAGGATTTTCCAGGTCACAACAGGGGTCCCCCACTGGCTGTAGCAGGAGAAGGTGGCAATCCCACAACTCATACTCTTTAGGATTTCCCATCCTAAAGAAATCCCATATTCTTTAGGATTTTCCCATATATTCCCATATTTAGGAAAATCCCATTTTCTTTAGGATTTTCCAGGTCACAACTGAGGCTTTCCCCAGTTTGGCTGTAACAGGAGAAGGTGGCAGTCCCAAATCCTTTTGCATTTTCCAGGTCACAACTGGGGCTTTCCCCAACTTGGTTGTAGCTGGAAGAGGTGGCAGTCCCACATTCTTTAGGATTTTCCCATATATTCCCATATTTAGGAAAATCCCATATTCTTTAGGATTTTTCAGGTCACAGCTGGGGCTTTCCCCAGCTTCTCTGTAGCAGGAGGAGGTGTCAATCCCACATTTTTTAGGATTTTCCAGGTCACAACAGGGGTCCCCAACCGTCTGTGACTGGAGGAGGTGGCAGTCCCACATCCCATATTCTTTAGGATTTTCCCATATATTCCCATACTTAGGAAAATCCCATTTTCTTTAGGATTTTCCAGGTCACAGCTGGGGCTTTCCCCAATTTGTCTGTGGCTGGAGGAGGTGTCAATCCCATATTTTTTAGGATTTTCCAGGTGACAACTGGGGCTTTCCCCAGCTTGGCTGTAGCTGGAGAAGGTGGCAGTCCCATATTCTTTAGGATCTCATATTCCTGTATCTCATATCTTTATATCCCATATCTTTATATCCCATATTCTTTAGGTCAAAACTGGGCTTTCCCCAGCCTGGCTGTGGCTGGAGGTACCCAGGCTTGGGGCAGGGTCCTTGGTGGGGAAGCTGCAGCCAAACAGGGCTGGAAATTCTCATTTTCCTTCAGTTTGCAGTGGTGCAGCTCAAGCAATGCAGCAGCACAAGGGCTGGACTGGGTGATCTGAGAGGGGTTTCCCAAATTTGATGATTTTATGGCGAGTTGAGAGATGCTGAGGACAACCTGGCAGGGGATGGAGGCTGAGTTTTCTCTCCTGCCCTGGGTGATCTTTGAGCTGGAGAGATCCCAGTTTGCATTTTAGCTCCAGAGCAGCAAACCCAGAGCATTTGGAGCTGGCATGGGGCTGATCCTGCTCTTTATTCCCACTGGGATAAAAGTGCTGTGAGCTGTGCTCCCAGGGCAGCACCAGCAATGAGGGATCAGCCCCAAATCTGAGGCTGTTTCAGTGAATTTGGCCCAAATCCCCAACTTTTTTTTTTTAATTCCAACATCCCAGGTCTGAAACAGGAATTCTCTCCTCTCAGTGTAACATATCCTTTGCTGTTACATTTTCCATTTAGGAATTACTAGATGGTGTTGAGAAAAATTCCTAATTTCCCAATCAACACTGCAAAGATCTTCTCCTTCAAAGGAAGTGGATTGGGCTCTGCTCTTTAAAAACCATATTTTAAAGCTGTGGCTGCTGGAAAAGTAGCAAAAGTAGTTGCAGGAAAATCATATAGCAAGAGTCAGCTTGGTTTCTACAACCACCACAGTAAAAATTTTATTTATGATTTATTTATTTATTTAAAAAAAAAAAAAAAAAAAAATATATATATATATATATATATATATATATATATATATATATATATATATACATAAAATTATATATATATAATTATATATATGTATATATTTTTAAAATTTATTTAAATAAAAATTATATAATTATATCTAAAAATAATATTTATGAACCTTTCCTCTGGTGACAGGGAGCAGGGTGATGTCAGAAGAATAAATGTGAGCTGTCAGGGGTGTTCTCCTGCTGTCTGAGCAAATTTCCCTGCCTCATTTTCTCCCTGGAAAAGAAAGGAAGGAGAGGCACAGCTCTGCACTCTGGGAGCTGCAATGGGGCTTTGTCTGAAAGGGCTTTGAGCTCTCTCCTCTCTGCATCACCCACTGCAGGAAAAGAATCAGACTGGAAAAATTTTCTATTCCAGTTGTTTATTTTTGGGGTTTTTTTCATGGCAAACTTGACTCTGAACCCCTCCATGGGCTGTTTCTAATTTTGACATGACATCCAGAGGTATCTCCAACCACCCTTGCAGGACTGTGCCCATTTCTCAACCCGTGACAGCCCCATCCACCTCCATGGCTGAAACACCAACTTCCCTTCCAAGGGGAGAAAATTCCCCATGTGGTGCTGAGAAAACTCCCACCAAAATGTTCTCCTGAGGGACACAGGCAGATATTCCACAGAATCATGGAATGGTTTGGGTTGGAAGACTTGAATACAATATTCCAATATTTTGTTTTTTTCCATGGCAAACCATGTTCTCTCCATTCCTGCATCACCCACTGCAGGAGAAGAATCAGACTGGAATAATTTCCTATTCCAGTGGGATTTTTCGTGCCAAACTTGACTCTGATCCCTTCCATGGGCTGTTTCCAAGGTTGAGATGACAACCAGAGGTATCTCCAACCAGCCCTCCAGGACTGGGCCTCCTTCTCACCCCTGACAGGACCATCCACGTCTGCCCTGGTGCAGCCACAGCTGAATCACCAAATCTCCTCTCAAGGGGAGAAAATTCCCCCTGTGGTGCTGAGAAAACTCCCACCAAAATGTTTTCCTGAGGGACACAGGCAGATATTCCACAGAATTACAGAATGGTTTGGGTTGGAAGACTTGAATACAGTATTCCAATATTTTCATTCTTTCCATGGCAAACCATGTTCTCTGCCCTCCTGCATCACCCCACTGCAGGAGAAGAATCAGACTGGAATAATTTCCTATTCCAGTTCTTTGTTTTTATTTTTTTCATGGCAAACTTGACTCTGAACCCTTCCATGGGCTGTTTCCAAGGTTGAGATGACATCCAGAGGTATCTCCAACCAGCCCTCCAGGACTGGGCCCATTTCTCAACCCGTGACAGCCCCATCCACCTCCATGGCTGAAACACCAAATTCCCTTCCAAGGGGAGAAAATTCCCCATGTGGTGCTCAGAAAACTCCCACCAAAATGTTCTCCTGAGAGACACAGACAGATATTCCACAGAATCGCAGAATGGTTTGGGTTGGAAGGCTTGAATACAATATTCCAATATTTTGTTTTTTTCATGGCAAACCATGTTCTCTCCCCTCCTGCATCACCCCACTGCAGGAGAGAAATCAGACTGGAATAATTTCCTATTCCAGTGGGATTTTTCGTGCCAAACTTGACTCTGATCCCTTCCATGGGCTGTTTCCAAGGTTGAGATGACATCCAGAGGTATCTCCAACCAGCCCTCCAGGACTGGGCCTCCTTCTCATCCCTGACAGCACCATCCACGTCTGCCCTGGTGCAGCCACAGCTGAATCACCAAATCTCCTCTCAAGGGGAGAAAATTCCTGTGTCCTGCTCAGAAAACTCCCATCAAAATGTTCTCCTGAGGGACACAGGCAGATATTCCACAGAATTACAGAATGGTTTGGGTTGGAAGACTTGAATAGTTTTATATTCCATTTGTTTGTTCGTTTTCCATGGCAAACCATCTTCTCTCCCCTCCTGCATCACCCCACTGCAGGAGAAGAATCAGACTGGAATAATTTCCTATTCCAGTGGGGTTTTTCATGGCAAACTTGACTCTGAACCCTTCCATGTGCTGTTTCCAAGGTTGAGATGACATCCAGAGGTATCTCCAACCACCCCTGCAGGACTGTGCCCATTTCCCACCCCTGGCAGCCCCATCCACCTCCATGGCTGAAACACCAAATCCCCTTCCAAGGGGAGAAAATTCCCCATGTGGTGCTCAGAAAACTCCCACCAAAATGTTTTCCTGTGGGACACAGGCAGATATTCCACAGAGCCACAGAATGGTTTGGGTTGGAAGACTTGAATACAGTATTCCAATATTTTCATTCTTTCCATGGCAAACCATGTTCTCTGCCCTCCTGCATCACCCCACTGCAGGAGAAGAATCAGACTGGAATAATTTCCTATTCCAGTTCTTTGTTTTTATTTTTTTCATGGCAAACTTGACTCTGAACCCTTCCATGGGCTGTTTCCAAGGTTGAGATGACATCCAGGGGTATCTCCAACCACCCCTGCAGGACTGTGTCTCCTTCTCACCCCTGGGAGCATCATCCACCTCCATGGCTGAAACATCAAATCCCCTTCCAAGGAGACAAAATTCCTGTGTCCTGCTCAGAAACTCCCACCAAAATGTTCTCCTGAGGGACACAGGCTGATATTCCACAGAATAACAGAATGGTTTGGGTTGGAAGAGGCCTTAAAAATCATCTGCTCCAACCTCCCCACCAGGGGCAGGGATGCCACCCCTATTTCCTGGGGAAAGCCTCAGGTTTTGTACAAAAGAGGCAGAGCAAGAGCTGTAAAAAATTCCTGTTATCATGCAAATCTAAAGGAATGTCCTTCTGACCTGGATGAGGCAGCAAGAATTGTCTGGGCTCCCCCAAAATTTGTCTGTGTCATTCCTGGCTTTCCCAGAAGAGAAATGGGGATTTTGCTGTTGACTTTCCCTGATTTTTTGGGCTGGAAAATCCTCCAAGTGTCTTCCATGGCTTTTGTGGAGGGCAGAGCAGGATTTGTGCTTGGGAAACCTGGGACATGTCACTTAAAAACCTTGGAAAAATTCAGATGGGCTCCCACAATGTCTCCAAATTGCCATATGCAGGGGGATGAGGGGTTGGATCATTCTCTCACCCTTTTTTGGTCATGGATTTGGTTTTAGGCACCACCCTGGAGGTGGTGGGGATGAATTTTTTGGACTGGAAAATCCTCCAAGTGGCTTTGATGCCTTTTGTGGAGGACAGTGTAGGATTTGTGCTTGGGAAATCTGGGACGTGTCACTCAAAAACCTTGGAAAAATTATGATGGGCTCCCACAATGTCTCTAAACTTCCGTATTGAGAAGGGATGAGGGGTTGGATCATTCTCTCACCCTTTTTTGGTCATGAATTGGGTTTTGGGCACCACCCTGGAGGTGGTGGGGATGAATCTTTTGGACTGGAAAATCCTCCAAGTGGCTTTGATGCCTTTTGTGGAGGACAGTGCATGATTTGAGGGCATGAATCCTGGGACGTGCCACTCAAAAACCTCAGAAAAATTCAGATGGGCTCCTACAGTGTCTCTAAATTTCCATATTGAGAGGGGATGAACGGTTGAATCATTCTCTCACCCTTTTTTTGGTCATGAATTGGGTTTTGGGCACCACCCTGGAGGTGGTGGGGATGGATGTGGACCAGGGGGCTCTTTGGGAAGTGCAGCCTGGTGTGTTGGGGGTTAACTGGATCAGGACAAATACCTGAGGAATTAATAATGATTTGCCTCTTGAAAAATGCTACACAAGAAAAAACACGTTGGGAAATGCCAGAAAAATGCAGAGAAAAAACAAATTGTGGGGGTGTGGGGGTTGGTGGTGTGAGGAAATGGTTGGGGACCCCATTCTGGCTCGGTCTGGGGGTCACACAAGAGGATTTTCCCTGCTGGATTTTCCCCCAGGACCCCAGGGCCTGGATCTGCCCTGTGCCCAACTCCCCCAATCCTGGCAGACCAAAATTTTGGGGGATTTCATGCAGGGCACGACCTGTCTTGCTGTGGTGCTGCAGCTCCATAAAAGGAGCTGGGAGGAAAAAATTCAGTCTGCTCTGGAAGGAGAGGCAGGGCTGTGGAATGAAAGGCATTCCTGAGGAGGATGGATCACCTGGGCTCCTGTCAGAGTGCAAATCAGGGATGCAAACCCAGCACGAGCCACCAGCAGCTGTGCTGCTGTGTCCCCATCTGGGGAACTCCTTGCTGGGCTGCCATAAAAAGGGAAAGAGGGCAGGAAAAAAAGGAGAAATAAAGTGATTTACAGGAGTAAAAGCAGCTGAAGGAGTGCTTGGACCCCTGGAAGCTCACAAGTGCTCATGTTCCAGGGAATTAGTGAAGCAGAATAAGAGTTTTATACAACTGCCCCTAATTTTGCAGATCAAGGATGAGCAGCTGGCTTGGCATGGCTGCATCTCCAGATTCCTGGATTTCCCTGCTGCCGTGGGACATCCCCAGAGGGATGGCAGTGCCTGGGGAGGGGACCTGAGGTGGCAGAGCCATTTGGGATGACACAGGCAGGCAGTCCAGCCATGTCCCCACAATGGCCCCTTATTCCCTGGCTGGCACTTGCCCAGCTGTGCCCTGCCAGGGACGTTGGGTGTGCCAGGATGGGGCAGCAGGACACAATTCCTGCTTGGCAGCCTGGCTGTCCATGGTCCTACATTTCCAGGATGGAAAATCCCATTTTCCCTGGAGGGTGAAACCCGTTGGTTTGTGCCATTCCCACTTTGTTTTCCTTGTTGATTCCCACTGTGGCATTCCCCCAGGTGAGCCTGGAGTCAGTTTGGGACCTGCTCATGGATATTTTGGCAGAAGAAGAAGAGTTTTGGGGTGGTTCCAGGTGTGGGTTTCTCTGGGTCTGGACTGAAGGCACTTGAGACAGCAGTTCATGTTCACACTCAGGTGTTTATTATTTCTGATCAGTAAAACAGTCTCACCGCTGGGAGTTTGGCAGCAAGGCAAAAAATGCCCAACAATCTCTTGCTCCAAGGTCTTTTAAGACTAACTCTCCAATTCAGAACTGACACCTGGATTATTTTCCCTTTTAACCCAATCACTGATCCCACAGAGCTGCAATGGGGACTTTTCTGCCCAATTCCAAAATGCCACCCAAACCCATGGAGGAGGAGGAAGAAGCAGCATGAAGAAGAAACCCAGGATGACACCCTGTGCCCTCCATCTTGCTTCCATCCACAACACACTAAAAACCCCAAACCCTCAACTTCTCACCCAGTGACACACCTACACTGCTCTCTATAATCCATTGCCACTTTTGTGGATTCTGCTCTATTCTGGAGTTTAGGAAACTTTCTCCATGGATGAGGGTCAGAGTCAGTGCTGCCCTGGGGGTCAGGGCACCCAGAGCAGACACAGAAATATTCCCAGTGCCCTGGGTTTGCACAGAGATTTCTCATGAATATTCCCAGGGATGCCCAGAAATAACAAGATTTAAGTGTTTTCCTCCCATTTTGGAGCCTTTTGGCATCCCTACCCTCCCTATTAAGCAAACCACCAAAATCAATGCAGTGTGCTGCTGTCAGCTCCACTGCCAGAGAATGACACAGCTGGTTTTGGGGTCAGGATGAGTTTTTTGATCAACCAAACCTGGGAGCAGGGAGCTGCCTCGTGCCCTGACCCGGAGCCAGCTCATTGATTGATGCTGTTGGGAGCTCGTGCTGCTGCCAAACAGCTGCTGAGCCACTTCTCAGCCACCGCTTCCTCTGCCTCTTTCTGCCAGGAATAATTTTAGTCCTGAAGCTGTGGAGCTGTTGAAACGTGGAGAGGGATTTTGAGAAGAAATTTGCAGTCGTGCTGTGCCCGATAAATATGGCATAGCAGGAAAATTCCTGGCTGCTTCCCAGGCATCTATTCCATGGAGCTTGGTGAATATTAGAATTAATTTATGAAAATCCAAGAACCTTCAGCAGCCTCAAAATGCAGAGATTGGATGCTGGCAGTTGGATTTTATTTCTGATCTAATCCTGCCTGAATGACTTTTCCTGAAGCTTCAGTCCCTGAGAGGAAAGCAGGGGAAGGAAAAAAAGGAAAATCAAGACAATTTGTGTCCATTTACAGATCTGTGGTTCAACACCCCAGCTCATTCTCTCCTTTCTAATTGCTGCTTTCTTCTCTTTTGTTTCTCTCTGCAAGCAGCCGCAGCTTTCAGATGTTTTAGGGTCATTCCTCCATGTGCTGCAATGCTAATTATTTCTCCTGCCCTAATTGGCTTTTCCATATCACTCCCAGGCACCCAGGACACCCAATTCACATGAGAAACCCTCCCCACAGCCACACTCAGGGCAACACAAAACCAAAAATAAGAGACACAGGGGAGCAAACCGTGGCTTGTGTCATTTCTTAATTGTGCTGTCTTAATTAGGGGGTTCCAAACCTGCTGCAGCCCTGTGCCCAATTGGCCCCATTAACACTCTGGAATGATGAAGATGGCATTGATGACAGCCAAGATTCCTTTTCTTGGTGTTTTTTATCCACAATATGCAAAATATTCAAAGTGGAAACTACTCCAAACACTCCCCAGTTCATGAATGATTTGGGAAAAACTCCCTCTCTCTCTTGCAGACAATGATAGGAATTGGTGCTGATGTCATGGAACAGATCCCATTCAGAAAAACCATTGACAAGAGTCCAAATTCCTCCAACTGTTAAATCTCCTTTAATTTCTCCTCTTTGTGGAGATATAAGCTGTGGGGGTTTTGTTTGTTTGTTTATTTCCCCCTTGTGGAGAGTAAGTTTTAATTTAATTTGCATGTTGGGTTGCTGCTCTTTTTGTGTTGCTTTTTAATATATTCAGAGCATTTGGGGAGCCTGAGGTTTGGAGGCAGAGGAAGGGGAGATTTTTTTTCATTGATGGGATGTGGCTTTGAGAAAAGAAAGTGAAAAATTAGGGAAAATAAATTCCACGAGTGCCAGCACAGGCAAGGAAATGGAGGAATTTTTTTTTTTCCATGCATTTTTCCCAGGAAAAATAAGCAAAATCCTGTATTTCCTCCCTTTTTTTAAATAGTACCTGCTTTAATAGAAATAATTGCAGCAAGGGCAAGGGGAAAAAAATACAACCACCAAAGAACTAGGCAGGGATTAAGGTAGATAAATTCCAGAGAAAGATTAATCAGAAGGATTCATGGAGACATGCAGCCCTCACCCAAAAACACACTGGAAACTTAATAGAAAGAGGATTTTGGAGAGCTCTCCATGGACATCCTTGTGTGTGTTCAGGTGGTGTTTGCATCCTGTCCATGAGGATGAGGGTGTGTGGGATGGGGATGCAGGGCTGTAGGATGTTTTATCTTCTATAAAATAGATAAAGATCCCTTCTTTCCCCTCCCCACTTCCAGCTTGCTCCTTTCCAAAGTGGAATTCCCATTTTCATGTTTTAGAGCCCAAAATGAGCAATTTGTTACCAAGAGGAGTTTCCCTGCAGGTTGAAGGAGGTGACAATGCTGAGGACCCTTGACTCTCCTAGAGGAGGATTTAGTACTTCTCAAGGGTTTAAAAACACCCCAAACCCAGCTTGGAGTTTGTAAAATCTAATCAGATTTTACCACTCTAGCTGCTGAGTTTCACTGCAGTTAAAACACAGGACCTGGACCCAACCTTGCAAAACCTTTGTTTTTGGGATCATGTGGTCAAACCCATTTCAAAATGGAAGAGAAGGGTCCTTAAAGGCGACATGGGGATGTTTATTTTTCTCTCTTTAACCCCCCAAAATGCCATTTAGAAATGCCACCCAAAGGATGTGCAGCCAGAGGTGGGGACAGGTGTCACCCAGGGATGCTCAGGCTGGCCCAAACCTCTGCTTTTCCCACTCAGCTCCTTCCCTGGCCCGGTGTGAATTCCAGGAGACAATGAGAGGTGTTTAAAAACACCCCAAAAGCAGATCTGGGAAGGTTTGTAGCTGTAGGAATATGCTGTGTAATCTAAATCAGATTTTACCACCCGAGCTGCTGAGTTTTGCTGTGGTTAAAACACAGGAACCAACCTTGCCAAATCTCTGTTTTTGGGGATCATGTGGCCAAATCCATTTCAAAATGAAAGTGGAGGGTCCCTAAAGGCAACATGAGGATGTTTATTTTTCTCTCTTCAGCCCTCCAAAATGCCCATTTAGAAACGCCACCCACCAAGGGATGCACAGCCACAGGTGACACCCAGGGATGCTCAGGCTGGCTCAAACCTCTGCTTTTCCCTCTCAGCTCCTTCCCTGGCCTGATGTGAATTCCAGGAGACAATGAGAGGTGTTTAAAAACACCCCAAAAGCAGCTCTGGGAAGGTTTGTAGCTGTAGGAATATGCTGTGTAACCTAAATCAGATTTTACCACCCGAGCTGCTGAGTTTTTCTGCGGTTAAAACACAGGAACCAACCTTGAAAAATCTCTGTTTTTGGGATCATGTGGCCAAACCCATTTCAAAATGAAAGAGGAGGGTCCCTAAAGGTGATATGGAGATGTTTATTTTTCTGTCTTCACTCCCCAAAAAGCCCATTTAGAAACGCCACCCACCAAGGGATGCACAGCCACAGGTGACACCCAGGGATGCTCAGGCTGGCTCAAAACTGCTTTTCCCACTCAGCGCCATCCCTGGCCTGATGTGAATTCCAGGAGACAATGACAGGTGTTTAAAAACACCCCAAAAGCAGCTTTGGGAAGGTTTGTAGCTGTAGGAATATGCTGTGTAATTTAATCACATTTTACCACCCGAGCTGCTGAGTTTTGCTGTGGTTAAAACAGAGGAACCAACCTTGCAAAATCTCTGGTTTTGGGATCATGTGGCCAAACCCATTTCAAAATGAAAGAGAAGGGTCCCTAAAGGCCCTTCTCTTTCAAATAAACATGGGGATGTTTATTTTTCTCTCTTCACCCCCCCAAAATGCCCATTTAGAAACGCCACCCACCCAAAGGATACACAGCCACAGGTGACAGCCAGGGATGCTAAGGCTGGCTCAAACCTCTGCTTTTCCCACTCAGCTCCTTCCCTGGCCTGATGTGAATTCCAGGAGACAATGAGAGGTGCTTAAAAACACTCCAAAAGCAGCTCTGGGAAGGTTTGTAGCTGTAGGAATATGCTGTGTAATTTAATCAGATTTTACCACCTGAGCACTGAGTTTTTCTGCAGTTAACACAAGACCCAGAGCCAACCTTGCAAAATGTCTGTTTTTTGGGATCATGTGGCCAAATCCATTTCAAAATGAAAAAGGAGGGTCCCTAAAGGTGATATGGGGATGTTTATTTTTGTCTCTTCACCCCCCAAAATGCCCATTTAGAAATGCCACCCACCCAAGGGATGCACAGCCACAGGTGACACCCAGGGATGCTCAGGCTGGCTCAAACCTCTGCTTTTCCCACTCAGCGCCATCCCTGGCCCGATGTGAATTCCAGGAGACAATGAGAGCTGCCTGAGGCCCATGAAAGGCTCCTGCCCTGCTGGGTCTTGGGGGAGATAACCCCGACAAAACCCCCGCCAGGCCCTGCTGCCGCCCTCCCCCCGGGGCTGTGTCCCTGTGCTTGCAATTCCTGTGTGTGGCACCATTAAGAATTGATATGCTCGATATGAATGGCCATACTTCAAAACCCCCTGAATAGACCCCGAGCTTGCCCCTACCACAAAAAAAAAAAGAAGAAACCCAAAAAAAAAAAAAAAAAAAATTGTTGGAGGAAAAAAAAAAAAAGTCCCCTACTCAGCCTGGGAGGGACAGTTTGTGTATCAATCTAGTTTTATAATAGTGTAATTTAGTGTCTAGGCCTGGGCTCTGGTGGTGATATTGTACTGCAATGAATGAGCCAGAGGGCTCCAGGCTGAGCAGGAGCTCGAGGACCCGGCTGCTCTATTCAGGCCAAACTAATCGGCTTCAGCTCAGCTCTCCGCCAAAGCTCCCCTCTCAGTAGTGGGTTTTTCTCTGGGTTTTTGTTACTGTTTCTTAAAGAGCTCAGCTGGCTGCTGAGGCTGAAAAGAATCAAATTATTAAAGATTTTGTGGAAAATCCAGTGAGAATGGGCCCATGCAAGAATAATAGCATTGTGCCACCGTGGGCCATTCCCAGCTTCCAGTCGGGAGAAATTGTCAACTCTGTCTTTGTTTTCTTAACCCTTTCAATGGAAACAAAATAATATTTAGCTCAGCACAAAATACCTTCTTTTTAATTTCTAATCCTTTCAGGTTCTTTTTTTTTTTTTTTCTCTCCTTTCCCCCTTCTCCTCCTCCTCCTCCTCTTCCTCCCTCTCTTTCTCTCTCCCCCTCTCCCTCTTTTTGTTGGCTGTCCTCTGAAATACATTTATATCCCTCATCCATTCCCCTTTTCCTTGCCAGTTGGCCAGAGGGGCATCTGTTATCAGGAAAGCCCCTTCTTTTTTAAACAGGATGTAAAATGGGTGATTAAATCCTTTATTAACAGTTGCCACCAGAAAAGGGAAGAGGAAAGGGAAGCGTTTTCTTTCAAGCTTCTATTTTTAACATTTAGAAGCAGTTAATAAATCATTAGAGTGTTGTTCAGAGGGCTGGTTGTAAAATGTGTCATGTTTTTAAATGTCAATACATTTTAAATTTAGAGAAGTGTTAAATTAGCATATTGTAGGGGCATTAAGGATCTGTAAGGAAATGTCTGCCTGTCTGTCTGTCCATCCTCAACCCATCAGGGAAGATACAGACAAGCAGTTTAATCACTCTCCTCTTTTATTTAGGGACTAAGTAGCTTTTCCTGTGTGATCCATCTCTTTTCTGGGCTTTTTTTCCTCTGCACACACCAATCCTGAATGCACTGAGGAGAGGCATTGTCTGAGGGATGGGAGGAAAAGGCTGCTGGGCACAGCGTGGATGTGGAACCCCAGCTCCCAGAGAAACTGGGGTGGGGTGTGTGGAGCACCCCAGCTCTCCTGGGGGATGGATGCCCGTGGTCAAAACTCCTTTTCTTGGGCAACAAAGTGGCTGCTGCCACCTTTTCCAGGCTTTCTCAGGAATGGAGCAGAAACAGGAAAAGAGGGGGAAAAAATTAAATTATCAAAACAAAACCTCTCCATGCCAAGAATCCAGCAGCAGGGACACAATGCCAGATCTTGTCCTGGTGTAAAGCTGATGGCAGCAGAGCTAAGCTGGGCTTAAACTGGATGAGCCCATAACCCTCCAAGTTATGGCATTGATGGAAAGCTCAGTATTAGGGGCTGGGGTGAAAATTAGGGTACAAAAGATTATTCCTGTTCCATTGTGGGAGACCCCTCTAATCAGGGTATTCTCCTTCACCTTTGCTTTTCTCTAACCTCTGATAACCAAACTGGGTCATCTCAGCGAGTGGGGTGGGTTTGGGGACACTTCTGTGTGTTTGGGGCTGGGAGGGATTGTGTGTCCTGTGCCACAGACTGGGCAGTGTCACAGATTGGACAGTGTCACAAACCTGTGTCACAAACTGGACAGTGTCACAAATTGGACAGTGTCACAAACCTGTGTCACAAACCTGTGTCAAAAACTGGACAGTGTCACAAACTGATGTCACAAACTGATATCACAAACTGGACAATGCCATAAACTGGACAGTGTCACAAACTGCACAGTGTTACAAATGGACAGTGTCACAAACCCATGTCACAAACTGGACAGTGTCATAGACCGGACAGTGTCACAGACTGGGCATGTCACAAACCCATGTCAAAAACTGGACAGTGTCACAAATTGGACACAGTGTCACAAACTGGACAGTGTCACAGACTGTCACAAACAGACCTTCTGTCCTTCTGTCCCCAGCAGCTGAACAAGGGGCACAGCTCCTGTGTTTTCCCTGTCACAACCAGAGGGTCCCATCCAAGCCAGCCTCGCCAGCTGGCATTCAGACAGGGGAAGCTTATTCATGTTTTTAGAGCCCAGCCAAGCTCAGCCAGGAAGGCTGGGATGTTTTAAACTGGGGGAAGGGCTCGGGGACCCAGGGAGGTGCCAGCTGGGAGGAGGCAGGCATTGCATTATCTTGGTGTGCTCTGGAGCTGAGTCCCCTTGTGTGCACTCCCAGGGACAGAGTTGTCTCCCTGTGGGAACCCAGGACATCCCTCTGGCTGTCCAGAGTGGCCAGGATATCCCTGTCAGGGGGCTCAGAGATCCTGGCATGAAGCCCAAAACACCTGATGATGACCCCTGGAGCAAATTACCAACCTTATATGAAGATCAGCCGGCCACAACAGTTTAGGTAGAATAACAGTGAAGTTATCACGGGGTGGAAAAGTAGATTTTAGAGTTTCTGGTATGGGGCTTCAGAAGGCAAGATGGAGGGAACTGGGCATGTCCAGCCCTTCTCCTTCTTCTTCTTGGCCTCCATCTTCTGCTGTGATGGTGGCACTTTTGGATTGGTTTAGAGTAGAAGCTCAGTGTCTAACACAGGTGATGGGCATTGGGAAGTAATTGTAAACATTGTACACGTAACTTTTAGTATAAAGACATAACACTGCCCTGGGGGTAATGTAGTGATTCTTATAGGCTGTATGTAAATGCTATAAGATTTGTATATTGTACTAGATTGGTTAGTGAGAATCAGAATATTCAACACAGAAGATGATTTATTGTATTGGAACCAGAACTTCACTCTCTTGCCTCTCAGCTCTTGTCTTTTAGTCTCTTATCCTTTTTACTCTCTTACGCTTTTACTCTCTTCCCCTCTCATCCTCTCTACCCCTCTCTTCTCTCGGGCCTGCTCTGAGCTGTGCCTGGCAGCTCCCAGCAGGACCCTGCACCCAGGCCCTTTGCAATGAACCCCAAATTACAAAAGGCCCCTGCACCCAGGCCCTTTGCAATAAACCCCAAATCCCAAAAGGCCCCTGCACCCAGGCCCTTTGCAATAAACCCCAAATCCCAGCAGGGCCCTGCACCCAGGCCCTTTGCAATAAACCCCAAATCCCAAAAGGCCCCTGTACCCTTTGCAATAAACCCCAAATCCCAAAAGGCCCCTGCACCCAGACCCTTTGCAATAAACCCCAAATCCCAAAAGGCCCCTGCACCCAGGCCCTTTGCAATAAACCCCAAATCCCAGCAGGGCCCTGCACCCAGGTTCTTTGCAATAAACCCCAAGTTCCAGCAGGGCCCTGCACCCAGGCCCTCTGCAATAAACCCCAAATCCCAGCAGGCCCCTGCACCCAGGCCCTCTGCAATAAACCCCAAATCCCAGCAGGGCCCTGCACCCAGGCCCTTTGCAATAAACCCCAAGTTCCTGACCTGGTTGCAGAGATCTCTCATCTCTGACCATCCCAACCATCCTACCCCCAACACTCTCACAGTGTTTGCTCCCCATCCCACCTCAGGATATTTCCTCTTCTGCTCTGAGGAAGGAGAGAGCATCATCGTGCTTTCTGTCTGAGCTCATGGGGGAATGTCCCAGAAAAACACTTCAACCACCTTGGTGTAACGTTGCTCCTGGCCCTTTTCAAGTGTAAAAACATCCTTGGATGTTTCAGAGAAGGTGATAAGAAGATCTTCTTCTAAGGAATCCTACCCTGGAGATCCCTCAGACATTATCTCATGGCCTCACACGCCTTTTCCTCGTTAGTCAAACCTCACCACCAGTACTCTGCTGTCCTGGATCCTTCTCCACCCATTCAGGAATGTCACCTATCCCTCCCTGAGCAGCACATCCTGTGGATGACAGGAGAGAACACCCACTGTGGGAATCCATAAAATCAGAGGGTTTTGGGAAAGCTGCAAAAGACAGGCCTCAGAGACAGCAGAACTGTGATTGGAGCTGAGCAGTAGCCATGAGATAATTTAGCAGAAAAATTATTTAAAAAGTAGAAAAGGACAAATAGAACAATGGTCTGTGTAATAATGCTTGTCTAGAATAACTCCCTAAGCTGCAGAAAAGTTTATTTAGTGAGATATTAGAAAGTTTTAAGCTTAATAATGCAGCTCTGTGCATTGTGTTTTAAGGCTCACAAGCAGGTATTGTATTTGAAATAAGCAAGCATTGTTTAACCAAAGGTACCTGTGCTGATAGTGGTGGATAGAACTACTGTCAATGTGCTTTTGCTTTGTGTGATTGGTCAAAAAACTTATAGAATGAGTTGTAACATTAAGTTCTTAGTCTGCTGCCTGGGATGTGAGCTGCTGGCATCTTCCCATTGTCATAACCATGGAATGAGACTGATGCTGGGAAATCAAACAGCTCAAGGCACGTTCCTGGCAGTCCTGTCCCATTTGTGATTTGTACAGAGAGCCCAGGTGGGGATAACCCAGCACTATCCATTGGGATCTCCATGACTTCCATGCTGTGATTCCCACTCCTGACCCCACAGCCACCCCCCAGCACCCTTTGCTGGACACCTGGGCTAAGCAGGGGTGACTGAGGGTGTTTGTTGGAGAAAAACCTTCTCAAGGACATTCTCATCCTGGTAACACTCAGCTTTCCTCACCACAACCTTGGAGATCAGAAAAGGAGCATCACAGGAACCTTCTCAAAGTGCCCTATCTCTTGTGGTCCTCTTTGGTCTGCTCTTGGAGATGAGTTTTGCACCTCAGGGGGCTTTTGGTTGATCCATGAGAGCTCTTCTGGAGCTGTAGGATGCTCCTGGACCTGCTACAGCCCGTGCTGAAGATGCTGTAATACAAGAGGCAGTGTGTCCTAAACTTGGCTGTAAGCCTGGATTAGAAATTAAAGGCAAATAAGGCAACCTAAGCTCTGGAACTGCATCAAAGGCAAAGCCAGGATAATGGGAAGGATCCAATTTCACAGTTAAGTTTGTTAAACAGGTGGGTGGTGGCTGTCGGTGCTGCACACGTCCCTTTATTAACAATTTAAAAATGAAAGGTCCCTGCCTGCAGATAGCTGGAGGATCAGAGCCTTATTGAGCTGATCCTTTCTCATGCAAGGTTCCTGCTAAACCCAGCAGAGCTACTTAGGCACCAGGACCATCCTGGATAAATGGAATATAGAAGCCAGGACAGTAATAAACCTTTGATAGTCACAAATCTTCCTATTTCTTTCTCTTTTGTGGGTAGTTCATGAGTAAATAAGTCCCAGATAGAAATTATTCATCTGTTTATTCACACAAATATGGTTTTTGTTTCGGATGGCTCCTGAATTTCCCTGGAATCAATTAAACCCCAGGGTGCTCCCCTTGCACTGAGCCTCTGCCTGCTTTCCCTAAGGTAGACTCTGGTTAATGAAGAAAATTTAGCAAAGAGATTTTCCAGATGATTTTTTTTTTTTCCTTTGGCTACAAATCTTAATGTCATCATTACTGGATAGTCATTAAAGCCAGAGTTAGTAGAGATCTCACTGACAGCATTTTTAGATCTCTTTGCAATGTAAAAAAAGGTTTTGTGTAACCTTAGAAAAAGTTTAATAGCTTCATTCCAAAGCTCTCACATATGTTTGTTTGCATTTTTCACTGGACAAGAATTATTAAAGGTGTCTTTTCTACCTATATCAGCATCAGGATGAAAAAATATGATTTTCATTTATTTTTGGGCATAACTTTTCGTAACCTTAGGAAAAGTTAAATAGCTTCATTCCAAAGCTCTCCCATATGTTTGTTTGCATTTTTCACTGAACAAGAACTAGAATTAGAAAAGTGTCTTTTCTACCTATATCAGCATCAGGATGAATAAATATGATTTTCATTTATTTCTGTGCATAACTTTGTGTGCCCTGTTGAATTATTGCTACTTTTTCCCTGATTTTTTTTCTTGCTTATGGCACTTTCTGCTTCAACTGCAGACCTTTTATATATCTGGACTTTTCCTCACATTTACATTCTCAGCCATGTGATAAATGGAGCTGAAAAGAAACAAAACCTATTCCCCGGATTTTTACAAAACCTTTTCTCTTGATTTTTAGCACTCAGAACCAGGATGGAGAATCATCCCTGTGAGGACTCAAGGCTCAGAAAATAAACTGCACGGATCCAGCATGAATTATTTCCAAGGTGTCAGGATGTTTGAACAGATCTGATGATTTTGGCAGAGAAATGCCTGGAGAGGTTGTTGGGCTGCTTGGCAAGGGCAGCGCTACACGAAACAAGGCTGTAAACAAAAGGAGGTAATTAAAATACATTTGCCAGAAAAGAGCCCCAGATTTCCCATGCAACGTGGAATACTCCAGGCAGCAGAGCTTTTTCCTCTCTGTGCTCCCCTCAGCTCCTTGGTTTTGTCACCTCTCAGTCAGAGGCAGGCAGGACAATGGGAATTCTTTGAGGAATTCTCTACAGGGGACACGACGCCGAGGTCTGTGGTGCCAGTTTTACATCTCCTTGGGACTTGTCTTCATGGCAAATGTGACCAGAATAGCTATTTTGGAATTAGCTTTCTATGGTGTCACTATTCCAGAGGAAAGGGATTTTATTCCAGATGAATTACCCCGTGGAGGAGGGCGTTTGCTGGTTTTGCAGCTAAGACTCATCATGGGTAGAGCAGCACATGGAAACATGCAGAGATATCTGACACGAGGAGGGTCAGATGTGATAAAGCCACATTAGTGCCATGCTCAGATCATGGTCTTATCTGCAGCATCATGTGGGAAAAATAGGGTATTCCTCCTTAAAATGTATTTTATTAAAATACCTTGTCCAGCAGGGGCTGCCCACCTTGTGTCTCTCACCAGGTAATGGGGTGAGAGGCTCCTCCACAAGGATCTCAGCTGTTTCTTCAACCCAATTCTTCCATCTTTGCGTGGAAGAATTGCTTTGTATAAAATTTTACCCCTCTTTGATTAAAAAGGAAGCCAAAATTCAGATCTTAATCTAGAACTATGAGAGTGGTAATGAAACAAATCCTCCTTCAGGAGATCTCTCCTCTCAGACAGGACACGGGACTCATCCTGCCTGCTCAGATCAGGTACAGGCTGTGTTCTCATGATGAGAGCACCTTGTCACAGACATCTTTTATGAAAAATCCTTTCCTTAGGATTTTTCCTCCTGAGAAGCTGAGAGGCCTCAGGAGCAAAATGTAAACATTGATTATCTGCTGCTGTGGAATACAACAGGTGCATCTGTGATTGGTCTCATGCAGTTATTTCTAATTAATGGCCAATCACAGCCCAGCTGGCTCAGACAGAGAGCCTGAGCCACAAACCTTTGTTATCATTCCTTCTTTTTCTATTCTTAGCCAGCCTTCTGATGAAATCTTTTCTTCTATTCTTTTAGTATCGTTTTAATGTAATATATATAATAAAATAATAAATCAACCTTCTGAAACATGGAGTCAGATCCTCGTCTCTTCCCTCATCCTAATACCCCTGTGAACACTGTCACAATACCTCAGACAAAAGCTGCTCCAGTCCCTGAGATAAACATTTAAGATGCCAGCAGTGCCCTGTGGACAAAATCTGTGCACCTGAGTTCAGTGGTGCACCTGGGTTTCTCAGAAATTGTCACCTTCCCATGGATTCCCCCACACCCTCACCTCTTGCCAAGCATTGTGGCTCAGCTCCCTCCCCATGCATGTTCTGCCCTGGATTAAAAATTTTTTTAAGCAGTGGGAACTGAATTTCCCCACTGGCCCTCACTGCTTGGCACTGACCTGCCTGCAGAAATATCCATCCTGCCCCTGATGGAGGTGCTGATTCTGGATTTTTAACCAGGTATGGCCCATGGGGAATGATAAAAACACACAGCACATGTTCAGGCAGCATCTCTGAGCCACAGAGCCTCCGTATCAACTGCCCCAGAGGAGAGATGCCTGCATGGGTTCTCCCAGTTTGATGGAAAATAAATAATCTTAGTTTTTTTTGGAGGTGGGGAAATGTGAGGATGTTCCCTCCAGTCAAGTATTGTTGGGGAAATTGGTCCATCCCCTGAAAGATGCTCCATAAATTCAGGGGAAAATCAACCCTACAATGGATTAAGGCCGCTCAAGAATTTGTAGAGAGGGTGAATATCTTTTATTGGGCCATCTGATATGGCCAGAGCAGAGCAATGTGCTTCTGGCTACATAAGATCTTTTTCTCATCTAGATTAACAAAAATTAGGAGAGATCAGACAAACGGGGTCGTGAGATTAGACTGTGCCCTGTGGTGGTGGAGGGTTTGCAGCCTCCCATCTGTGACGTAGGCTGAGCCTTATCTCATCAAGTTATGCTCAGAATGAACCTCAGGGGCCTCTTCCTGCTGCAATCATTTCTACAGTCCCTGAGGATGTGGATGGATGGCTCTGGAGAGCACGGGCTGCAAGTCCAATGTGTTGCAAGACCCAATATGTGGCTCAAATATTGGCAAAAAACATCTTAAAAAGGTTGGGCTGGCCCTTGGAATGTGGGGATTCCAACCCTGTGATGCAAGTGCAACACTGGGGAGTTATTTGCTGTGGGACCCATCTCACATTATTTACCAAAAATTTATGTCCAATCCAAGTTGTCTTTCACCTTCTGCTTTATTAGAGAGGCCTGGTTGTCTGGAAAAGGATTTATTTAATCCATTTTTTGGGCAGAGCATGACTCTAATTCCTGGTGTGGCACCAGCCTCACTTCAGCAGCTTTTGCAGAATGAGACATCTCCATCTGCCTCTCCACAAGGCAGCAAGAGACTCACCTCCTCAACTTTAGGACACCAAAACCAAGTGGAACAAATCACATCCTGGTTTCTTTGGGCTTCTGCTCCTCACTTGTAAAATAAAAGTGAGCAGCCTCTGCTGCATCCCAGGGAAGGTGTGGATGGAGATGTGTTAAAGAACCTGAGGTGAGTGCTGTGGTCACATAGCTGAACTGTGGCTGCCCATCCCTGGAAGGCTGGACAGAATTTGGAGCACCCTGGGTTAGTGGAAAGTGTCCCTGACCATGATTTTTATAAAAGGAATAATGGATTTTATAAGGAAAAGTGGTGGGAAGGAATGGAGGAGGACTGCTGTCACTGGTGGGTGGTTGATGCCCAAAACTGACCTCAGAAATGTGGATCTGAAAACCTTGTCCAGCACAGAGGAGCAAAGAGTCTCTGTCTCTATGGAAGCACCTCTGGTGATGGGTACTTTGCTGCCTACAACAGCCTCTGAAAATCCAGGTACCTCAGCAAATCCCAGAGAAAAAATAAAATAAAATAAAATAAAATAAAATAAAATAAAATAAAATAAAATAAAATAAAATAAAATAAAATAAAATAAAATAAAATAAAATAAAATAAAATAAAATAAAATAAAGATAATGGAAATGCTGCACTTCAGTTTTTGAGGTGCCAGGAACAATGGGAAGCAACACAATGTGGGGCAGCAGTGCAGAGTGCAGCTCATTTGGGGCACTTTCTCTTCCCTGTTATTTCATCCTCTGAGAGGAAAATTCCAGATCAAATCCCTGTGCTGGTGACTCTTTGGGTTTAGAGTCTGGAGGGATTTACAACCATCTAAGGTGTGTCTGGATGGAGACATCAATGCCTCACCTCTAACACCTGGAGTTCTTGAGAAGGTTTGATGTCATGAGAGTGGAGAATTTGGAGGAATTATTGACAGTCCCTCTGCAGGATTAAATTCCAGGTCCTGGTTTTAGTGCTGCAGCTCTTCTCTTCAGCCAGCTTTTGTCTTGGAGGACTGCAGGGATGAACCAACCCTCTGCCCCACCTGGACCTCTGCTGCCAAGTGCAGAGGAGCTTTTTTGAAGCCTAGTGGCAGAAAACCTTCTTTTTCCCCCCAATATTTTATTTAGAAAAGAGCAAATCAAGATGAGATTGATCATCACCCTTTGCACGTCCTCTGAGCTGAAATGAGAGAGGGCTGGGATGAGACATGCAGGCTGTTTACAGTAAAATCCAACATTTGAGGCAACAGAAGAGATCCATTGTCTCTACAGACACATTCTGGCACATTTTTTGCCCCAAAGAACAGATGGAAGGTTTGCTGTTGAAGAGGGAGACGTGGCAGCACACAATGGTGCTTCAGGCAAACTCAGTGGTGTCGTGTCTCTTAAAGGACATGTTCTTCTTGAGACATCCCCCTTCCCAAAACACCTCCCCAAACACACATTTCCTGCAATTTTCCTTGCAGGAAACCATTCAGCCACCAGATGTCTCTCCCTGCTGCCCTGGTGAACAAGGAGGACAAAAAATGGAAGCCAAGTCATATGGAAAAAAAGCTTATTTATGGATTTGCACTCTTGTCTTTGTTAAACCAGATGCCTGGAGATGGTTTTTCACCACCTCGGTGGGCACTCTGCTTCAGGGGTGGGTTTTGAGGCATCTCCATAGGTTGAGGAGGGTGGAATAAATTGTTTCTGGAGTTGTTTTTGCCCATGGTGGCAATGTTGAAAGATTGGTGCCAACAAGGTCACTTTGGAGGTCAGAGGAGAATTAAGGAAGAGATGGTCTTTAATGAAGGTATTTCAGAATAAGGAGTGCCCCAGATGGAGTGGAGTCCCCAAAGAACACCCAGCCATGAATTTAGAGCATGGAGAACACACCTACAGAAGACTCAGTTCCAGTCTCCACTGTTTCTCCAAATTGCTGATTCCCAAGCTTTTCATCCATCAGATATCCAAGATTCAATCTATGCAAAGTCTGAGGCAACTTTTGCTTTCTGAGAAGTTTAAAGACCATTGTGTGAACTGGACATTTCAGAGTATTCCCAACAAATGGGGAGTTTCACATGGAATTGCACATTCCTGAGACTAAGAGGTCATGGACCTGGAATAAGTGCAAGTTCCTCTGTCCTCACAAATCATTTAATAATTTAATTCTGCTTGGTGGTCAGTCTGCAGCAGGTTAGGAATGAAATGCCCCAAATTTCCTCGCTTTTCCCATAGAAAATCCACATTTTTCTTGAAAAACAGCAGTACAAACTGACTTTGTAGCACTTGTGGACTTAGAACCCCTTAAATTTACTCTTCAAAATCACCCCCAGTTTGGATTTACAGCCAGCTCCTGAATCCAACATAAAAATCCAACAGAAATCCTGGTGCAAGTGAAACACAACAGCTCTGATGACTCTGGATCTGGAAGAGGAGCCCACCCTCCATCACTGCACACGGGGAAAGATCCAGCAAGGTGAGGGCTGGGTTTGAACACCTCCTGCAAGGTCTGAATCTTCCTTGCAGCCACAGAGTCGAAATCCAGCTGACTCAACTCAAGCCTTTTGTGCTTCTTCAGCAGCTGTTCAGATTAATGCCATTAAGGATTTATTATTTCATGGTCTGGGCAGACACTGAGGGCATTTTTTGGTCAAGAATTGGAATTTTTTTGGTGTCTTCAGCTGCAGGTTTCTCCCTAGTTAGAGGTGGCCTTTATTCTTCAGGTTCTGTGATTATCAAGAGATTTTCCTTCTTATGGGAGGTATTGTAGACTTCTCAGGGAGAACTATTCTTGGGCCAGGAGCTGACATGTTGAAAGGAAATTTTGATACCAAAATTTATTTAGCCCACGCAAAACACTTCTGAAACATATGTACATTTCCTTTAGTGCTTTATACCCTTTTTTTGGATACTTTTTTCTAAATTCCACCTCACAATCCTGCAAATCTGAGGTGAGGCATGCAATTTTGGGAAGGTTTCATCAGCCCTAATTTGCACCTCTAAAAGTGAGATGCCCAGGTCCAAGCCAGTCAGCCCAGGCTTGTTTTGTGGTCAGGGGAGAGGAGAGTCACCCCGAGGGGGAGATTCATCTCCTAAAACAGACACCCAGGGCTGGCCATGCAAATCCCTTGCTGGACATGTCCCGCTCTCTCCTTGGCTGTAAAGATTTGTCAGGATTTTAATCTTTTCAAAGCCAGATGGAATGACCACTGTGTTCATGTTTTTCAGTTGGACTGAGAGAAGAAATCACCTTTTTCTGAAAGCCATTCCACCATGAAGTGTTGAAAGAACAGCAGTCTCTCAGGATCTGTTTCATGGGTGTTTATGCCCATGGATTTATGATCAGCTGGGCTGGATCAGGTTGTGTTGCCCCATCTCCTGTCTCTGACACAGGCCAGGTGTAGGGGAAGGGCAGGAGAAGAGGACAAACCCATGGTGACACTTCCACCCAACTCCCAGCTGGGATTTCCCATAGAAGATTTGAATCTTTCATATAAAAACTCCTCACGTGTCTTTCTTTGCTGAACACTGCCCAGTTGCTTCTTAAATTCAGATAAATTTAAACACCCACAGCTCCCTGTGGCAGAGATTTCTACCCTCAAACCCCATGAGCAGAAAACCTCCTTTCTGTAGCTCTCACCCTAATTACAGTGGATGTCTCCTGGGTGCAATATGATGAGAAATGGGTATTGGATCCACATTCACCTCTCAGCACTGTTGTGTCCCAAAGCCTGGCTGCCCCAAGGATTTCTTTGGTGCATTGTGCCAGCTTGCACCACGTAACCTGTGCTTACAGAGCAGTTCCCACCTTCTTCATGCCAGCAAGCCCTAACCACCTGCTTGATGAGCTAGCAGAACGTTCAGATTTTTATTGGCTTGTGCTAATTGCAAGCCACAAGGGAAAAAAAAGTAATTTCCTTGACATTACAGGTTTGATAAATGAGGGTGAAAGGTGGACCTGGCTTTTCTCTAGTTAACCAGTCATTGTGCTGTTAATAATCTGATTTTTTTCTGCATTTAGATGATTTTTAAGACATCTGCTTGAAGTGTAGAGCTGTGTGACCTCCTCGGGTACAGCTGTTTTTACAGACAAATGGCTCAGGCAGCCTATGGCAATGCTTCAGAGCTGGTTTTATTTATCAGCATCACTGTGGGTGGAAACAGAGATAGCCAAAACCAGATCTCTGGGCCTGGAAGTTCTTTGGGACAGGGTCCACCACCCTGTGCTGTGTTTGGGCATCACCCAGCACACGAGGGATGGTCTTAGGATGGTGATGAGCCCAGAGGCACCACCACAAAACAAGGATTATCATTGTGATCCAGGCTGTGATAGCAACAGTGACACCTGGATCTCATTGTGCTCCCCAGCTATCAAAACATCCTGATTAAAATGGGAGGGAAACTAATCCATCCAAGCAGCACAGCCAGTCCTTTGGTCACATTTTTATTCCATGTTTGGAGTGTCTGTTGCCTTTTAATGAGTAACCTTTCTCTTCCCCCAGCAGGAACAGCATCTGCTGCTAAGGCAAGGTGTGCCCAGCAGCCCCTGCCAGCCTGAAACAGCAGCTGGGAGCTGGGGAACTTACTCAGGGCTCTTGAGGACCACTCAGTTATCACTCATTAACAAGCCCAAAGGTTAGCTCCTTGCCAGCCCTCTGTGTGCCAAACCCCTCCTGAGTGACTGTGGTGCTTGCAGGGTGGTGTTCCCACTCCGTGGCTGGACCAGGAACAAGTTTCCTTGTTGATTTAGCTGTTCAGTGTCAGCCAAAGTCCTTCCCTTCCCCACTTCAGGACTATTTACTCGTCCTGCCCTCCCCACTTCATCGAGACACCGCGTTGTCCCAAGGGACACTGAGGGAAGCACAGCAGAGAGAAATCCCCTGCAAAGTCCTGGCACGGCAATGTGGAAGGTAAAACCATCTGTAGGTGCTTGAAGGGGCTTTGTTTCATTAAATTCTGCTCTCACAGTGACAATTCTTGGTCAAGAAAACTCCCCCATCTTCATCCTGATTCACCAAGGTCTCCCATGTGGTCCCTTCTGTGACCTTGGGTCTGAAAAATAAGTAGGACCCAAGCTGCTTCTTAATTTTTGATAGAAATTAGAAATAAATAAATTTCTGGAATCTGGAAGCACACCTGGAATCTGGGTGTGTTGCTTGTGAAGGAGCAGCTTGAGGAACAGAAATTCCAGAGGAAGCATTTGTCCTCTGGAAAGCAGCAGTTTGTTGAAATTGGAATTCCAGCAGGGTTGCTCAAGACCAGGCTGGAGTTATCAGTCCCTGGTGACTCAGGCAGGGCTTCAAACCCTTGTCTGATAGGGAGGGGAGGCTTGGACGTGGATTTCCATATGCTGCCATCAAGGCCTTGACATTCCCAGGATGAAAGGCACTTCCTGCACCAAGCAGCTGCATTGATGAGGACAGAACAAACAGGTTCAAGGCTCTCCCCGGATTCCTGCATGAAGGAAATTCTCACTGTAGCAAAGCTGGCACTTCTTCACTACCACCTCTCTTTCCCACACACAGAATTGAGAATTGTCTCTCATATTCCAGGAAAAAAAAAATTCAGAGCAAGTGGATTTCTGAGAGCTCAAGGGTTTGGTGAGATGTAGTCAACTCAGCCTTGCTGTGCCTCCTGTCTGACAAAAGAGCAGATGAAATTCAGGGTGTTGGGATGTTCCTGAACCAGGAGGAATGGCACAAGGATCCAAAGGGTCAGATCCAGACCACAGATCTGTTTTAAATCACCATTAAAGTGATTTAACCTTGCTGCCCTTGCACAAAACCAACTTGAGGAGGAACTGAGCTGACCTCACCCCAACACCACCACCAAGTTCATTAGTGAGCACTTCACCTGTTGACACTCCCAGGCAAATCCCAGACCGGATTGAAGCCCTGTGGAATGCAAACCTGGCTGTGTGCCTCCAAATGACTGCATGGTGGGGGGAAAAAACCCTTCCACACCTGCAAATAAAAGACATCAGTAAGCAAATTCCAGAGCCAGGCTGGGTAGCAGTGAGATGGCAGAGCTTTCAGATTTTATTGGGTCATGGAGTGTTTCTTTATGGCCTGGTGAGCTGCTGGACAGGAGCTGCTTTCAGCTGGATTTCACAGCTTCAAAGGGTGTTGGATTGGACTGATTGCTCAAGCGGGATTGAACTTGCAGATGAAGACATCATCATTTGGGTGGCAGGATGCAAAGTGCTGCCTGCCTGTGCTCAAAGGCTCTGAGCTCCTGCTGCAGCCAGTGGAGATGGGATTTCCCAGGTGCCTGACTGAGCACAGGTGTCCAGAGCCATCTGTGGTGTGTCACTGTCATCCCTCTGGGTATCCCCCTGCCAATCCAGATGGACACAGAGCTCCCAGAGGGTCTGTGTGTGCCAAATCCACATGGCATCCAGATTTCCAAAGGGATACTGTGATGGTGTTCACAGGGGGCTCAGGTTGAGGGAAGAGACGAGGATCTGACTCCATGTTTCAGAAGGCTGATTTATTATTTTATTACATATATTACATTAAAACTATACTAAAAGAATAGAAGAAAGGATTTCATCAGAAAGCTAGCTAAGAATAGAACAGCAAAGAATGATAACAAAGGTTTGTGGCTCGGGCTCTCTCTCTGAGCCAGCTGGGCTGTGATTGGCCATTAATTACAAACATCCAACATGGTCCAATCCCAGATGCATCTGTTGCATTCCACAGTAGCAGATAATCAATGTTTACATTTTGTTCCTGAGGCCTCTCAGCTTCTCAGGAGGAAAAAATCCTAATGAAAGGATTTTTCATAAAGATGTCTGCGACAGGATACAGGCAGCACTCAGCCCTCATGGTGAAATGAATCCCTCAATTCATTGTGAACAATAGCAGGAACTTGACAGTCAGACCTCAAGTTCAGGCAAATTTGGCTCAGTCACTTGGCTGAGGTGTCTAATGCCTGGTGACATATCCTGGGGGATCTGAGACAATCTGAGACAACTCCCTGGAGCTCCCAGACATGACACAGACCCGTGGTTCTCCTGGAGAAGCGCCCAGAGGACAGGCAGAGCCTGGAGGGCATCCCTGTGCCTGTTTGTGGCTCTATGGGCACCTTCACTGGGCTGGGTGAATCCATGAGCTGAACCCCACTCCCTGCAGCCCATGGAGTCTGTGGGGCAAGGCTGTGACTTCATGGAGGCTTTGGGGGCCTTGCTCAGGATGCCTTGTGCAGGCTGGCCTAGAACAGAGGCTGGACAGAGCTAAAGAATAAAGCAGGGATTTATTAAAAACCCTCAATGGATGCACCTGGGGCAGCACAAGAGCCCAGCCAGGGCTGCACCCAAGATGAACCAAAATGGCCCCAAAATGCACGAGCGCTCCCAGGCTCTCTCCCTGGGATCAGTTCTGCTCCATTTGCATCTTGCAGTTCATTGTCCCATCCCAGCTTTAGCCCAGGCAGTCCCACCCTGCTTGTTTTTCTCTCTGCAGCCCACGGGGTTTGTGCTCTTGGGCTGAGATTTGGATCATTTGTCCTTGGTGCCCAGCTGGAGCAGGAATTGTTTTGTCTCCCTGCTCTGTGCACAGAGCTCAGCATGCCCTGATGTGAAGCTCAGACCCACACACTAAAGCAGCACAGAATGTGAAAAATATAAAAGCCAGAACCTGAGACATCACTCACATTGAGGGTGGTTGGTTTCCACCAGACTGGTGCAAAAGAACTCAGGTACAGAACAATCTGCACAGTTCCTGTGGATCTGGCACATCCCAGGCTGGTTTGAGGTGCTGTTTGTGCAAGGGAAACAGTCAGGAGAGGAGATGAAGTGCTGCCAGAGGTGTGAACCTGGCCATGGTTTGCTGAGGAGCAGCTCAGTCAGTGCTGAGGTAAAGGACTGAGAAATTTGAGGCTCTTCAGCCTGGGGAGGAGAAGGTCACAGCACCTTCCAGGATCTGAAGCAGCTGCATGAAAGCTGGAGAGGGACTCTTCACCAGGAACTGTAGTGACAAGAGAATGGGAAACATCATCATAATTGAGGAAGGGGAATTTAGGTTCGATACAGCAGAAATCCTCTCCTGTGAGGGTGCTGAAGCCCTGGCACAGGTGCCCAGAGCAGCTGTGGCTGCCCCTGGATCCCTGGAAGTGTCCAAGGCCAGACTGGACAGAGCTTTGAGCAACCTGGGATAGTGGAAAGTGTCCCAGCCATGGCAGGGGGTTGGAATGAGATGAACTTCAAGGTCCCCTCCAACCCAAACCAATCTAATTCTAACAATTCTAATTCTTATTCTAATTCATTCTAATTCTAAATCTAATTCTATTTCCAATTCTGGTTCTATGATTTTTTTTTGCTGGCGACCAATCTTCACCAAGTTCAGCGCACTGCTTCTCAAAGGAACATGGAGCTCTCAACTCTTCTGGATGTCAGGTTCCTGGTACCCCTCTGCAGCACCTCAGACCTTAAATTATGCCTGGGGATGAGGTTTGACTCTTGGCTCTCCTGTCAAATACTCCCACGTGGTTGTGGAGCAGCTTTAGGTGACTTTTGTGACCTGGGTTGTCTTGAGCAAAGGCCACTGCCATGGCTAAATGTGGCCATTGTTTGTGCTGCCTTCCCATGGGGCAATAATTCTAAAAAAACAAAAGGAAACTTCAAAAGTTTCCCTAATAATGAAAAGTCCAGGTCATGAGGCAGCAATAAGTTAACAAGACCTTGTTTTCTTTAATTCTTAAAAGGATCTGGATGGGCTAAAAGCATGTGTAAGCTGAGAGTAACTGAGATGTCCACTCATGTCTTAGTTTTCCCTATTTAGGTTCAAAAAAAAAAGAGAAAAAAAGATTCTTGCTCAAACCTGGCAAAGCAGGCAACACAGCTTAACCAACAGGCTTATCTCAAGTGCTATTTAATAAGAATGTTTATCAATTATTTCTGGAAAATATGCTGAGCCCGGAATGCTGAAAGCTCTCCGTGGTGTTTGACCTGTGTTGTTCAGAGCCAGGCATGGGGGTGTTTTTGGGAGGGGGATATTCTGTCCCAGTGTGCTGCCCACCTCCCTTCCCAGGGAAAAGCTGTTTTGCATTTATACAATAAATTATTAATTATAAATGAACACATTTATAGATGTGTTCATTTAGAACCTCTGTAAGAAAACAGATTCCTCCAGAAGGTGATTTATTCCAGCTCAGGTCTGTGGTTTAAATAATTGGGATAAATCTCTGGATATGCTTAAATTCCTCTGTCAGTCATAAAAAAGTTATCAAATTTGGTTTTAGAGCAGGTTCAAGGCTCCCCACCTAAAGCAATAACAGAGGAAGGAAGGAGTGATTGGAATTGGCAAAACCAACATGAAATTTCTTGTCCTTCCAGAGACATTGTGAAAACTCATCCTTTTTGTCATACTGGGTTTTTAGTGCTCTGGAGGAAGAAGCTGGGTCCCTGAATGGTGATGTCCAGTTGAGAAATGGACCCATGACAGTTGAAATGGATTTATTTTATTCATATTTGTGTTGTCCCCTCCCACAGAAGCTGTCAGGGGTTAAATGGTGACAGCACAGGTGACATCTCCTTCCAAAGCACACAACTCCTGTCCCACAAGAGGAAGGCATATTTATTTCTTATTTCTCATAACCTTATTCTCATAACCTTATTTCTCATTTCTTATAACCCAGCTGAATTTCAGCCTGTAATATGAAATCCCATCCAATCAAAACCAGGGAACAGTGGGACAAAGCACCCAAACGCAGAATTAATTAAAATTAATGCACTTTTTTTTTTTTAATTTTAATTATAAAGTTAACACATCTATCAAACTTAACTGGTAACAAAAAACAGTTACAAGACATTGCTAATGTGCTGTCAGTAGAAAATGGGGTAAAAGCCAATGAGGTCACAAGCACAACAGCAGAGCAACAACACTGTCCCAATGAGTTATTTCAGCAAATATATACTCTTACTAATATATACATTTATTCATAAAATAAATAATCATAAAAAAATCATCAGACTTAACAAAATACTGAGAGGGAGAAAAAAAAAAAAAAAGAAAAAAAGGTGACAACTCTACTTTGTACAATAGCTTTGGAATTCCAGGTTGTATCATACATGCAATCTGTACACAGGGGTGAGGGCAGGGGTCACAGACAGTGATGGAGCTTTGAAGGAGGCGATGCAATCAGGCAGACAGTCTGTGGGAAGGGAAAGCAACAGCAAAAAAAACCCCACTCACAAGAAGATACTTGTCCCTGAGTGCTGGACAAGCATGTTTTGTACCGTGGGGGAATCCCCTGGGGTGCTACAGGTTGGTGTTTTATGTCTTCCACACTGCTGGTGGGCTTGTCAGAGAGTCCAAAGCTACAGCAGGGCTTGTTTGGGCAGGCTGGGTCCTGGCAGGGACAGAAAGTGATGCCACAAGGGATTGATGGAGTGGGATCCCACTGGGATGGGGAGGTGAAGGCTGAGCTGCCATCAGCTGGGGACAGGGACAACCAGGAGAGGATTTTATCTGTTTTTGGAGGTTTTGGGAGGCTGATCTGGAAAGGCTCAGAGCTCTTGTGCTTTCCAAGGGGCAGCAGCAGGTGGAAGTGTTGGGAAGGAGCTCTGACACCATCCCTCAAACCCATGGGTGACACTCAGCTGCTTGCTCAGCCCGTGTCTGTGGCAGACCTGCCTTCAGGAGTTTTGGTGGAGTGGAATGAATGGAGAGAAATAAATGGAGAGAAATTGTGAATGGTGAATGGAGAGAAATAAATAAATACTAATAAATAATAAGAAGAAACTTGGAAAAGGAAGGGAAATGGGGAAAGCTTCTCCTCACACTTTCCCCACTTCCATGCAGGGCTGTCCAAGGCCTCCCTTGGTGTGCAGAGCATGGGTAAGAGAAGGTCTGCAGAGACAGAGGAGGAGATCATGTGGAACAGACCCTTGTGGCTGCAGGAAATTTCTCCATCTGGGTGGAGTCCACCTAAGAGCAGGATTTTGCCTGTGGATGACTTGGTGGGACCTGTCCATTCCCATTGTGTGCTCCTCAGCAGGAAGAGCAGAGATGCTCCCTTGGGGTCAAAGCCATGAGAAACCAGGCAGTAAAGTGGATTCAAATAATTATTTTTACAGAACAGGTCCACCTTCTGCTCCCCTTGAACACTTGTACCTGATTTTTGTTGGTTTCAGTGAGAATTGAGACCATGACCAGTTTTCCACCTTAGGGAATCTAAAGAGAGTTTGGAATCTGGAGTGGGATCCTGCTCATGGATGAAGACACACACAAGCCTGTGTCTGCATGGGAGTCAGACATCTAGACACCCATCTCTGATGGAGAAGCATCTGCACGGGTCTGCCAGATATGCCCTGAGATCCAAGGGAAGCCACATTCCTCCAGAGTAGCTTTTAGGAGCCACTGGGGTACCCTGGAGCATCCCAGATGGCTCTAGACACCTATTTCAATAATTTAGTTCAGCCCTAAACGCTGAGTTTAGGCAAATGGAGCCCATAATTTGGATTGTATGGGGGTTTAGGCACCTAACACATATGTAGATGCCTGCCTTTAAGCACCTCACTTTGTATTCCAAATCCCACTGTAGGTGCCACTGCCTGGGAATCAGCCCCTGGCCTCTTGTTCATGCTTGAGAAAAAAATCTCCTCCTCCAAAGTGGAGATGCACCAAAGACCCCTGTGGAAAATGCAGCAAAGTGGGAGCAGCCAACTTAACCAAGCCAGGAAAACACTGGGAGGGTCAGGAATGAGAATTAAACACCCCTTCTTTGAAATGGAGGCCAGAGGAGCCCCCATTTCCCACCAAACTGAGGAATCTGCACCCCACAGCTGTTTATGGGGACCTGAGCTGGGGTTGAGGAGCTCAGAGCAGGAACTTTGCTGGAGAACACAAAGGAGGGCAGGGAACAGGAGGATGGAAGGGTTAAGGTGTGGATAAAACAATTCAGCCAGATGTCACTGCTGCTGACAGTGAGAGAGGGGAAATCCAGAAAAAAGAGAGACTCCCATCATGAGAAGTCACAACCAAAGCAGCCAAGGTTTAGCTTGGAGGGAGGTAGAAAATAGGAAATTATAGGTATGAAAAAGAGATGAGGTCTTGTCCTGCCCAGCCCACCTTCTCTCCCTTCATCCAACACTCCCTGACATCTCATCCCAGCAGCTGCTGGAGCTCAGGAATGACAGATCTGAGCAGGGCAGTTGGGTTTGGTGCCTTTCATGGCCCTGTTTTCATCTTCCCAAATGGATTTTGTTAAAGCATTGAGGGAAGTCTGCAGTAATTTCCATGGTGCAGACCCTGGGAGTGGATTCACAGCTCCCAGCTCCTGCAGAGTGCTCATGCTGCAACCCTGAATATCCCCAACAACAGCAAACACCAGATTTCCAGCACTGAAACCAATCTTTGAAGCTAAAAATTAAAAAAATAAGTGACCCAAAGCTCAGAGTTTATCTCCTGTATATTAATTTAAGGATGGGGCATGATAAGAACATGAACACACATGACAAATGTGACATAATCCAGGGACATTTCTGTGGCAATACCTCTGCATGCAATGAAAACACCAAAAATACTTGAGATTGAGAGGCAGAGAAATTGTTTTCTGGGGTTTGTTAATACAGAAATTCTGCAATGCTCAGCTGAGACGACAGCACTGCAGGGCTGGCGTGGTCAGTGCTGACTCAGGGATTTCTGTGCCATGTTGCATTTTGTGGTGTGGTTGTCTCTGCAATCCCCTCCAAAAATTAAATCCCAACTGCTTTAGTTCTGCACGTGAAGCTTCCCATGAGGAGTGGAAGCAATTTTGGAGATTTCAGAATGCTTTGGAGAAGACTGTCAGTGCTGGGCACAACACTCAGCTGAGAGAGATACACTGGGGTCAAGCAACAAAAATGTTCTTCCCTCCCCATATTTTCATTTTCTCTGAGAAAGAGAAGCCTCCAAATTCTAAAACTAAACCAAACCAAGGGAAAAAAAAAAACCAAAACAAAAAAACAACCCAACCAAACTCCTAAACTTTCTATTTCTTTCATAGAAAGAAAAGAGATGAGGCCAAATTCACCCCTCGCAGGTAACGCCACTGTCTTTAATAGCTTGGATGTGGAACTGATGGGGCCCATCTGACCCTTCTGTCCAGCTAAAGGAGAGGCTGGATAGCAGCATGGGAGAGGATGGAGTTATGGTCCTTTTCCACTTTTATTTTTTACATCTGTCACTTTGTGGGGTGACACCTTGTCCCTTTTCCCTGTCCTGACAGACACACCCCTGTACAAACCATCTGCCTGAGGACAAACCTCACCAGGGAAGGGCACCAGGGGGCACAGAGGTGAAGGTGGCCTGTCCCATTTGTGGGAAATCAATGATTTTTGCCTTTTGATTATAAACTGGAGCATTACACCAAGGTGGGGGAGAGGGTCTGACAAAACCATGTCCAGAGAAGTGCCCAATTCAGTTGCCTACACAAAAACATCTCGGGTCATTTTGGACACCCAGCAGTCTCTGACTGCCAGGTTTATGATCTGTGTGGGTCTCAGGCCATTGAAACAACATCTGGACCCCAACAGGACATTGTAGGGCACCTGTAAAATGTCACCAGGTGTTTCTATTATTGAGGGAAATGCCAAGACCCTTCCATAAGAAATGTCCTGCTGTTTTCACAGGAGAACCTGAGGCAGAAGGCAGCTCTGGGTGGTATTCAGACCATCTCCTTTAGGGAATGATGGCACCTCACTCATTACTAAATTTTTCTCACTGGTGCAGTGGAAACCCTGACTCGAGACACCCAGTGCAGGCAGTGGAGAGGGATCTCAGTTCTCCAAAGACACCTCCCAAATCCATGTGTAGCAGTGAGCAATGGCCCAAGCCCCCTCTCCAAAGCACAGGCCCAGCTCCCAGACCCCTGGCAGGCTCCTTTCCCCCCTCAGGGATGGGCAGAGTCAGACCCAGGACTGGAACCCCCCGGGTGTGCTCGGGGTGATGAACAGAATTCACTCAGGTGTTTTTCATTGACTTTAGTAGCAGCTGCTCAGCCCCTTACATTGGATCATCACAGGGATGATTAATTACATAACAAACCCAAACAAGCACCCACAGGCTTTGTTAAAATCCCCTTGAATGGGGAGGAGGAGTCCCCAGCCACTGAGCTGGTTCAAGCCTGACCCCAGCTTGGAGGGAAGGAGCACAGCTTCCAGCCCATCTCAGATGATGATCAGGTTGTAGCTTCACCTCCTTGACTCATGGTGCATTTCACATCATCAGTCTGGACCCACGGAAGAGCTCATTGTCAGCTCTGAGCTCAGCAGCTGAAGTCAGAGATACACCCAGAGGGCACTTAACCAAACATAACTTAGGTACCATCCTAAATACCATGAATCACCTTCTGGGTTTGTTTCTTGCCATTGATCCCAGCAGAAAATTAGATAAATAGCTTAGACCGGATGAAATAAATCCCATTGTTGCAGTCAAAATGTGTTCACCTCTAGAGGCAATTGCTCAGCAAATGCCCAGTTTCAATATGTTTTCCCCCCTGCTTCCCAAAAAGCTTCACCTGATGGTGATGCTGGGCTCGTTCAGGTGCAAAAGCAGAAATGGTGGATGTGAACATGCTGTGGATGGGCTGGGGGAAGATTCCAGCTCCCACTCATGGGAGCCAAATCCTCCAACCCATTTCTTCACTGGTGTGGTATAAAAGAAGGAGTTTGAAACCACTTGGCTTAAAAATCTTAGGGTAGACCCAGTTGTGGGTGCGACCCCTCTGAAGTCAATGGATTGAAGGGACTGTGGCCTGCAGTGATTTGAATTTCCACTCTTGTGTCACCATTTATTGGCAGCAGTTCCTGGTAGGACGTGTCTGACATCTCTCACTGCGGCTGCTTGCACTGCATCACATTAAGTAAATCAGATGTATCTTCCCTTATCCCATCCTCTCCAATTTATCAATGTCTTCCACCCCTTATGTGGCTTTCTGGAGCATTTGCTTTCCTGACAGATTGTGTTTGAATGTTGGTTACAGGTGCAATCTCCCCCTGCAGTGGCTTCCTTCTCTATTTCCCATGATTAAGTTTTCCTTTTCTCCAAGACTGCACTATGAAAATCAGTCATGCGTCCATTAATTGATCTTCATTTGAGTTTTCAGTGGCCTATTGCCTTCTCCACATGGTGTGCGCCCATCAATGGGGTGCAGTGTTTACATGGACAGGTATCAGATTAATTTTCTCCCCATATTTTTCTTTGCTTCTCTTGATCTCCTCTCTCCTTCTTTCTCTTCAGCTCTCATTTCACTGCAGCTTTTTTTTTTTTTTTTTTTTTTTGCAAAGCACTGATAGAAGTGCATCCATCAATAAGCAAATCTTGCTTGTGCCCTTGGGCACAGCCCTGAGACAAATGGGTGATGCATAAACTGCACCAGCCTAGGAGTAGTCCCAGGAGACGCTGTGAGTCAGAGCCAGCCCTTGGAGGCATCATTTCCTCCTGTTTTCTCTCTGAGGGGATTAAGCTGTGTTTGTTCCCTTCTTCTTCTGCATACTCCCTCCTTTGGTTCCTGGGAAAAGGCTGACACACAGAGAGGAGCACTCTGATTTCTCCACAAAGATTTCCAGGAGTGATCCAGCCAACAGCCATGATTACATTGCCATGAAAGGGGAATTAACTCATTCCCTGTTTCCCTTTCTGTGCTGAAGAGTAAACACCCATCCATTGTCCTTTTTCCAGGATAGGAACCCAAAATCAGGGGTGAGGAAGAGAGGACACAGGGCAAGTGCATCTGGGGCTAAAACAGGCTGTGACTCCATGCTTGGTTTGCCCCTCATTTACCCCAGCATTGACCAGGAACAGCCCAAGCAGGGTTCCAGTGCTGTAAATACCAAGGTGGTGGGCTGAGCTCACGCTTGATCCCCTGCAGGAAGTCCTGATGCCCATGGAGGAGGTGAGACCTGTTTCTGTAGACTGTGATCCTGGTCTGGAGCTGGAAGCAGAGCAACATGCGAAGATGGGCAGTCAGGGGTGAGCAGCAGAGATGGGCCAGCCCTGCAAAGCTGGGATTTGGCTCTGTGCCCAAGCTTACCCAAACTCTGTGCTGGTTCACACTCTGGGTTTTGTCCATTTTAATCTGTGCCACTTTTACAGGTGGGAATGGCTGTAGGAATCAGCTGTGGAACAAGGTTTGGCTTGAGTCTGAGACTGCTCCAGCTTGTGGGGTGTGGTGGTGGTGGTGGGTTGCTTCACCCTCATGCCAATTAATGGGTGACAATGAGTCTTTCAGATCCATGTTCCCAACAGACCTGTGGGCTCAGGCTGCTGCCAAGTGCCTGGGAAGCCTGCATCAGGTGCAGAGAGTGGAAGAACTAAGTGCACTTTCCACTGCTGGTGACAGACCTCCCCAGCCAGGAGGGAAGGGTGAGCACTTTCCCTTGCCATCCTTTCCCTGGGGTGCTGAGGAGATGGATGTCCTGTGCTCAGGAGTGAGTGAACAGCCCCAGGGACTCACTGCATCATGTTTCCAAGGAAAACTCACTGGCTGAGCCACGTGCCAGGCTGGAGAGCTGGAGCAGCATTCCCAGCTGTGGGACTGTGTCCTTCTCAATGCACACAGAGTCCTCTTCACTTCACACACAAGACACTGAACTTTTCCATACTGTGCACATCGCCTGTGTGCCAACAGGGAGTTTACAGGAAGTCATCAGCAGTTTTCTCTCTTTCTCTCCCTCCTCTTCTCCCTCCTTCCCTTTCTACAGATGTCACGGGATCCTATGTCCAATCTGGCAGAAGCTACTATGCTAAAAAGTTCACATCAAGAGATTGCCCACTCTCCAGCTCTGTTAAATATTTGTAGACTTCTCTGGTTCCAAGGCAAAAGCAAAGAAGTAGTCGTGTTCTTTATTTTAAAAAAGTCCTTAATTTATCTGCTTTTATTTCTTTTGCTGCTGCTGCTCATATTACACAGTCTGGCCATTCAGGTTTGCAGAGAGATCTCTCAGAAAGCTCAGTGCTGCTGTTCAGCACAGCCTCTGCCTGGCTGAGGGAAAAGGAGATGCTTAGGAAGATGCAAGTCTTTCAAAGGACACTTAATCACACGAGTCACTTCAGGTGGGTGGGAGCAGAGCAAATCCATGCTTTTGCTAATGCTCTTCTTTCCAGCTCAGTGCTGTGGGCTGGTGGAAAGAGCTGCTCTCCTTCTGGAGGCATCGGCGTCGGGGCAGAACTTGTGTGACTGCCAGATGTACCTCAGGACAGCCCAGAAGTCATTAGACCTATTCTATCCAACCAGTTTTAGCCTTTTTATTTTTTAAATTTTTTTGTCCAGTTTTTATTCTTTTTTTAATATCAAAAAAAGTAGACTTCTCTCGCGTCTGCAACCTCAGAGGAAGTAGGCTCAAAAATCCATTTCTCCACTCGGAGCCCGGCCAAGGGGGGGTTTTTACGCCTGATTTATTTGCACGTGTGGACGTCGTAGACTCGTATGCACTCCTGGCAGCGCACGTAGCAGCACCAGTGGAAGATACAGTGACACTTCTCTTTCCTTTTCTCAGTCCTCGTGTTGTGCCCGCGGCCGCAGCACAGGAGGTCACAACCGTCGATCCCGTGGGAGGTGACGTTGCAGATCCTGTCGCGGGTCCCGAAGGAGCCTGTCTCGGGGTTGGGCTCGCAAAAGTTTGGTGAGTTCTCGTAGTAGACCAGGTCCTTCTCAGTGGGGGCCTTGAAGAAGTTGTATTTGGGCCGCAGGGTCTCCACCCAGCCGCGGGATTCCCGGTGTTTCTCCACCACCATTTCGGACGCGCTGTCGTACTTGTCCTTGAGGTAGTCGCCGATGACCCTGAAGTCTGGCTGGGACCACCAGCAGGTCTTCACTTCACAGCTGCCCGAGAGCCCGTGGCACTTGCACTTGAGGTGCATGAGCTCAATGATGGACTGCAAAAGAGAAGAAAGGCAAAGGAGAAGGAGGATGTTAACTGTGACCATGTTCACAGGGGTCTGAGGATGAGGGAAGAGATGAGGATCTGACTCCGTGTTTCAGAAAGCTGATTTATTGTTTTATGATATATATGACATTAAAACTATACTAAAAGAATAGAAGAAAGGATTTCATCAGAAGGCTGGCTAAGAATAGAATAGCAAAAAATTATAACAAAGGCTCTGTCTCGGACTCTCTGTCTGAGCCAGCTGGGCTGTGATTGGCCATTAATTAGAAACATATAACATGAGACCAATCCCAGATGCACCTGTTGCATTCCACAGCAGCAGATAATCAATGTTTACATTTTGTTCCTGAGGCCTCTCAGCTTCTCAGGATGAAAAATCCTAAGGAAAGGATTTTCCATAAAAGACATCTGTGACAGTTAACCTGTAATTAAAACTCTTCATGAAATTCTGCCATCCATGATTTTCCAAGGAATTATGGATGTTTTCATAGACATATTTGTACTCTTGTGAACAAAAATCCCCTTATCCCCAAGTCAATGCTGGGTATAAGCCATAAAACTTCTGTACTTTATGGTTTTCAGTGACTGGTTCTGACTCCCAGCTCAAATTTAAGGATTTACCAAAAATTTTCGCCAAGGAGATTTATTAACTTCTGTCTTATCAATGTTCGTGTGGGAATATTACAGTGCTGTCACACAGGAAAATAATTCAAACACATCTGGGCAGAGAAGCAAAGAACACCCAAAGCTACTCAAACAATGCCTTCATAAATGGAAAACGCAGCTTTTACATTGGAAATAAAAGGAAGATGAAGTGTCCTAACTATCTAGGACAGATCTCCAACCTTTACATATGTTAAGCAAACAAGGTTCAAGCCTTGCTATGGCTACTTTCAGAAACTGAAAAGAGATTTGTTTCTATTTTAAAGCCAGGGTTATGATTTCTCTAAAATCACTTCAAAGGAAAAAAAAAAATAAGAGCCCTACATTTGATTTTAAAGCTCAGGCTTCAACACAAAACACTCCTGGGATAAATGGGAGGGTGATTATTGATCCCAGAAGCTTTACTACTTGTTTTTACCTCTTATATAACGAGTTTAGATAAACAGAGGTGTTGCCCTCCACGCTTCTGGGGTGGGAGACAACCTTATGCAACCGCTTGATAATCTGCATTTCCAGAGCGATCAGCAAATTTCTGGGTACGTGAACAGGCGAGTGCCAGCCTGAGTCCATGAGATTTGCCATGAATCAGCACCTTGGTGCTCACCAGGTGTTTTCCTGTGTTATTTACGGAGTATCACCCGCCACAAAGCTGGCTGCAATTAGCCAGGAGAGAGAACCGCAGAAGGTTTGGTTCGTGTAATCACGCTGAGCTTAAATCAAAACTCCTGGAGGAGCGGTGGGGTTGGAGTTCTGTTGCAGTGGGATAATATTCCAATAGAGTTCCTGTGGGAACTGATAGGAAACATTGCCCATGGCTCGGGTTTAGCTGGGAACACTCAGGTATGGAGGCCTGGAAGAGCTGTCCCAAGGGTGCTGGAATAGTGAGGATGGAAAACACCAGTGCTTTCTAAAATAGTGGGATTTTAGGCCGTGGTGTGATGTCTGTGGGATTTCAGGTCATGGTCTGACACCTGTAAAATGTCCTCGAAGAACTCAGAGTCAAGGAACAAGACTTAGAGTAAAAAGACCTCGTCAGGCCTGTGATCACAGGGATGTTTGTGTCATGGACATATTTTATGAAAAATCCTTTTGCCAGGATTTTTTCTCCTGAAAAGCTGAGAGGCCTCAGGAACAAAAGGTAAACAATAATTATCTGCTGCTGTGGAATGCAACAGGTGCATCTGTGATTGGTCTCATATGAATTGTTTCTACTTGATGACCAATCACAGGTCCAGCTGTGTCGGGACTCTGGTCACTCACAAGATTTTATTATTCATTCTTTTCTAGCCTTCTGATGTCTCCTTTCTCTTTCTTTAGTGTAGTTTTAATATATCATTTTCCTTTAACATAATATGTATCATAAAATAATAAATCAGCCTTCTGAAATATGGAGTCAGGATTTTCATCTCTTCCCTCGTCCTGGGGACCCAAAAACAGCACCACATGTTTGTTTGCTTTTTTCCAAGGATTCTCACTTTAAAACAAATTCTCACTTTAAAGGAAATCCCTCCTTTCCAGAGCTTCTCCCCAGCCCTCTTTTTCCCACTATGTATCCCAGTAACTTCCACCAGCACTGCCCCATCCCTGGGGTTCCTGGGATAATTTAGGCCAGTGCTGGAGGAAACCACATTATTGCTTGTGGTCATCTCCATTGCAGACAAATTTGGTTTCTGGTGGTATTTCCCTTTCAGAAGTTGTATTCCAACAGCTCTGCTGTGGTGTGGGGTGGGATAACACCACGGGGAATTCACAGTATCCACTTCAGGAGCCCTCAGGAAACCCCAGCCTGCCTGAGGACGTGTCCCAGCACAGCAGCTGTGGTGGCTTTGGTACAGCTCAGTGCACAAATGTCCTCCTGGATATGTGCAAGACTTGGGGACAAGACCACATTAACCTGTTCCCTCTTATCTCAGGGAAGCTGTGCCATAATCTCTGTTAGAAAGGGTTTTGTGGTTCAGTTCTACAAATTATTTCCCACAAATTACATTCTTCTGGATTTATGGGCTATTCTTGAGATGCAAAAAAAAAAAAAAGGAATATCCCCCTTTTGGGATTATTCCACCTAGGGAAAAGATTCATTGTGTATATGGCAGATTTTGTGCCTTCTTTTCCTTTACACGTTTTGTTCCAAGATTGTTTGAAGTAAAAACAGCTTCAGGGTATGATCCAAGTTTAATCAGGAGGCACCAGAGTTCTATTGTCTCTAATTTTGTTCAAATATTTCCTTGGAAATAGAACAGGGTTGAGAAGATGGGTTGTGGGAAAAACTGTCCTGGCTCTTCTCCTCCCTCAAGGCTGCAGAGAAGGGGAACGGACAATTGCACTCAAACTTCAGGTGCCCCACAGTCAGTGGACGGGAACAGGCACAATTAGAACATTATTAACTGAGTTAATTAACTCTAATAGTGGAATCACAGAATGATTTGAGTTGGAAGGGACCTTAAAAATTGCTCAGTTCCAACCACCCTGGAATGGGCAGGGACACCTTCTGCTAGCCCTGTCCAACCCGGTCTTGGACATTTCCAGAAATGGCACATCCACAACTTCTGGGGGTAGATATCCTCTTAAGCTGGGATGAAATCCCATCTTCTGGGGGTAGATATCCTCAAAAGATGGGTTGAAATCCCATCTTCTGAGGGTAGATATTCTCATAGGATGGGTTGAAATCCCATCTTCTGAGGGTAGATATCCTCATAAGATGGGATGAAATCCCATCTTCTGGGGGTAGATATCCTCATAAAATGGGATGAAATCCCATCCTACACCTGCCTTGATCCATCTTCTATAAAAGAGATCTGGACAGTTGACTGCAAGGCAGGCATTTACATCTGTGTGGGTAAATTCATGTGGAGCTTCCAAAGACCAAGCACATAGATCTAGAACTATCACAGACAAGTACTACCATTTTGTGACACAAATTTGCCCAGATTTTGGCCTTTTGACCCCCTCTTAATCCCCTCCCACCACTCATCCTCTCAGGCAAGAAAACACCAACAGGCAAGGAGGAAACGAAGCGTCCTTACCGTCCTGCCAGCCTCGTTGTTGTGCCTGTTCATGGCCGAGCGGGCGTCGGGCCGGTTCTCGCGCGCGTCCGCGAACTCCCGGGACACCATGCTGCCGAACTCCACGTCCTCACTGCAGCCTCCCCACTTCCAGCCCTCGCCAGGAGAGCCCTTGTGGCGCGTGTCACACCCGCAGATGGTGGCCGAGCCCTCGGCACAGGACCTGGTGACAGCGAAAGCCACCCCGGCGGAGGCGATGGCGTGGACGAAGGCCGACTCCCTGGTGGCTGCGGGAGAGAGAGGAAGCGTCACTGGGATATTTGATGGAAAATCCCTTTGCCAGGATTTCTTCTCCTGGCAAGATGAGGAGTCTCAGCTTCTCCATGTTTTGCTCCTCTGGAATGTGATTTGAGAATTGTTCACCCAGCATGTGAATTGTTTTTACTTAATAACCAACCCCAATCCAGCTGTGCCGAGACTCTGGTCTGCCATGGGTTTTTATTATTCATTCTTTTCTATTCTTTCTCTTTCTTTAGTATAGTTTTAGTATATAATTTTCTTTTAATATCATATCATATCATATCATATATCATAAATCAGGTCTTCTAAGAACTTAGAGTCAATTCTCATCTCTCACCTCGTCCTGGGGACCCTCAAAACACCACAACAAGGAAAGGCCAGTGAAGGATGGATTTGGTCAGTGCTGTGAACACCTTCTCTGGAGGCCATGGCAGAAGGCCAGGGAATCCTCCTCTTCCCTGTGGTCTGGCTTGGACCTGATCCAAAGACTTTGTTTTTTGCTAGGAAATGAGTTCCTGCACAGACAGGACCAGGCTTGATTCAAGGCCACTCAGGTCAGCCAAAAAGTTCTGACTGGGGTCATCCTCAGGTCTTTGGAGAGGGCCATGGCACCACAGACAGATGTGCAAACCTGCATTTCAGGAGAATATTCTGTATGGTACTGTGCAGCCAATGCACCACACAGCCAGACCCTGAGCCGTGGGCTTTGCTTCAGAATTTGGGTATGTTCCCAAAAAAAATAAAAAATGCAGGTTAACACTTAACAACTACCTCATGTTTTACCTGGTGGTGGGACCAGCACCAGGTAAAGCTCCTTCTCCTTGACAGGGAGAGGTGCTGGTGGCTGGAAGGCAGGAAAATGTCAGGATGGTCACATCCTCAATCATCAGGATGTGACCCAAACCTTGTCCCCTCCCTCCATCCCTTTTCCCCAAGGCTGTGTGTTTTACTCAGTGACACACTCAAAATGCACCTTGCACCTGCCCAAAGTTTTCCTCCCTTGCCTGATCAAGGTCCCTGCCAAGGGGACTGGAAATGAGGGAAATGAGCTTCCCCTTGTGCCCACAGCCTCAGGCTGGAGGGTGGGAACGGCCAGAAGATGTCATGGCTAAGGGCTGAGGAGTTTTGGTCTTTGTGGAGAACTTCCCTCACAGCCTTCCATCCCAGGGAGAGCTGGGCAGGGAAGGGGAGCAGGGAGGGCTTTCCTGGATGTATGAAAATGAAAACCAAACTTTTCAAACTCCTTTGCAAGTGGGGAGTACCCCGAGATACCAAATTTATTTCCCTTTCTCCTCACAGTGTTGATTTCTTCTCTCACAAGAAATGACCCTGCAGTTCAACACCACACCTCAGAAAACACCAGTAGGGTAAAAATGGGATTTTTACCATGGGCAGGGCTGTTCTCAAACCCTCAGGGCAATTCTAAGCAGGCACAACGATTCTGATAACTGGCCTCCCTGAACCTCCTGTATTATTCCCCACTCACCTTGTGCTTATAGAGCAGTTATCCTAGAAATTGTGTTCTTCCTGACACTTTTCAGATTATTCCACTGGGACATTGAAATGTTAATGGATCCATAAAGTCACAAGGTCACATTTTCAGTTGATGCAACTTCACCAAAACTTCTACTGAGCTTTGTATCACCTGACTTCTCAAAAACCACTCAAACCTTCCCTACACCATATTTTGCTGATCTGAGCTTTCCCTGGGCATTTTGGCTTAATCTTTGCCTTCCAGATGCTTCCAGGCTTTGCTAATGTGAAGAGAGTTTAATGCAGCAAGCCAAAAGCTCAACATGTTTTCGGGGAGCAATCACGACTGTGGAGCAGTCCTGGCTGGATTTTAGGCTTAAGCAAGAACTCAAGCTTTGCTTTGGGAAGGCTACCAAACACAACAATATGCAAATCCCATAATGTGCATGAACTTACAGGCTGAAGGGATGAGCAATGTCCTGGGACATGTTTGCCAGGGCACTTGGGGAGGTTATTAAGTCACCAAAGGGCTACAACAAAAAAAACAAAATAAAAAAGGAAAATGCAGGAACCCTCAGGTCCCCAGTGTGATTTTGAAAAACCCTTGTTCAGCATCTGGCCAGCCTGGAGGATGCCAGCATCCTGCAAATGATGACCATGCAGTTCTTGATTGTGAAAGCTCAGCTTGGAACACGGACAGGAGAGTCCTGCTTGCACAGGAATGGGCACTCTGCATCTCGTGCCTGCCTAAGTCCAGGTGGGATCCAGAAACCAAATTTTGGGGGTGCAGCGCTCCATGTGAGGTCTCCAAGAACATTTCTGACCAGCTTTGGGGTCTCTGAAGATTGAAAGGCTCCTCACAAAAGCCAGGGAAGTGAGGTGGTGGGGTGGATGCCAGTATAATCTGGTAAGGAGGTGGAAGGTGCAGGGTCTGGCCAGGGAAAGGCTGACACAACTCCCACATCCTCCCAGTGTGACCCAACTGATACTAAAACCTTCCCATAAAATCCCAGAATGGTTGGATTGGAAGATCCTTAAAGGCCATGTGGTTCCAGCATTCCCAGTTTTCCTACCTGGGGCTGCTTTCACCCCATTCCCCACCCAACCTGGGTTGGGATTGGGATTGGCCTGACCCTTGTGCAGGACTGTGAGAAATGGATTCTCAAGGGTTCTCAAAACCTGACAGGAAGCTCACACAGCCTTGCACATCTGTGTGTAAACTCTGAGTTAAGGTGTGATGATTTAGGAAGGCCATGGAATAGATATGACATTGCTGAGAGGGAGATTGAGCTAGGGACAAATTTCAAAATATGGCCTTGCAGAAAGACCAGATATTTTGGAGAATTAGAACTGTGAAAGATGCATTGCAGCAAGACCACATGGGGTTAAATAATAGGTGATTGGTGTTAAAAGTATTAGCAACATTGCCTGGCTAATAGGCTGAAAAATATTTATAAGGTACATATTTATAAGGTAATATCTATGAGGTAACCAGGAAGTAGGTTGGCTTCTGATGGAATGACATTGAGTTTTCGATTTGGAAAACTTTAGGGAAAATTGGATATTTTGGTTGGATATTAGGGAAAATTTCTTCACTGAAAGGGTTGTCAGGCCCGGGGCAGTGGTGGAGTCACCCGGAGGGATTTAAAGGATTTGGCACTTGGGAACATGGGATTCCAGTGGATGTGGCAGTGCTGGGATCATGTCTGGGCTCAGTGACCTTGCTGGTCTTTTCCAACCTTAAGGATTCTACAATCCAGTGATTCTGTCCAGGTGCAGAGCTCCAACCCCAGGGAGCTTCAGGCAGCACAGCCAGGAGAATTCCCATATTTGCCAGGACTTGGCCACAGCTGAACAAGCACTTCCAGCCGTTCTTTGGCTCTAGACACCAAACCCTAAATCTCAGGTCCATCCCCTAAACTCTGCACAGTTTTTAGCCCTCATTGAAAGCCAGGAGGGTATTGATGTGATTTTCCTTAAGAAGCACCAATTACACCGAGCTCTGCTATTCCCAGAAAGCGCCGGGTGCCTTTTACAGCCTGGGATGGGACTCAATCACTCCCCTGCTTTTGAAATGCAGCCACCACTTAAGAGCACACAACAGGAAGCAAATCGCCTTGTATCTGATGGTAACTACCTGGGGAATGCAGGCAGGCAGGGCCAAGGAGCTCAGCTCTAGCCCCGGGGCACCGAGGTGAGGAGTTTTGTCTCTTGAGAAAGTCGCAGCCAGGTCTCTTAATGACTGCACCAAATTAGGGCACTGGCTTTAACATCTCCTACCCCCCTAAGTTAAGGCAGCGGGTTCAATATTGACGCAGATGGAGCCGTGCCATGCTGTGAGTCACGTCCTGCCACCTCCCAAAAAGCCATGGGACATGTCCTGCCTTCCCCCCAGCATCCCCGAGCATCCCAAAAACATCCCCGGGTTGTAGCCGGGGGCGGTGCGGCTGCAGGAATGGAGCAGGAGCAGCGTGGAGATGGAGATAAGCAGGAGGAAAGCATGCACTTGTGATGGAAATGAGGGGTTATTAAGGTGCCATATAAAAATGCGAGAGATTTGGCGAAGATAGCAGCAAAGTGCCGTGTGTTTGTCGGGTCGCCTCGTCCCTCTCTGGGTGGTTCAGGTGGCAGCAGCTGGTTGGGGCTTGGAGAGTTTCTGGAAAGTCACCTGGCAGGAGGAGGTTAGCAGGGACCAGAATCTCACGGGGATGTTGATTTCAGAGCATTTTAACCACTTTATTTTGATCACCAAAGCTCTGGGTTCAGCTCCTTTGATTCCCTGAGTTTCCCTGCAGGATGCAGAGACTTGGGTATCTGCTGCTTCTCCACAATTGCCTCTGCATTCTGGGGGGGCGATTATCAGTGAAAATGACTCACAGAAAGCCTTTAGGGCTGTCCCCTAAAGCAGAGATCTCTCTCTGGAAAGGGCTCCTAAGAAGCCCAGACTGAAGTCTGAGAAAATGAACATCCCCTCATTATCCTGTGCAAACTTCTCTGACCACTTGTCCCAGCACCAAACCCACTTCAGATGCAAAATCACTTGGCTGAGGAGTAAAGTTTTGACAATCCAGAGGCCTGAGGATGATGTGACCCAAGATTTGCTTTCCTGCTGTGACAGGGCTGTTTTATGTGACTTTGGGCAAATCCTTCAGTCGCTCTGTGCTTCTCCTTCCTTATCTGTACACCCGAGGACAATCCTGCTTATCTCCCCAGGAGCCTGCAATGCTAAATTCAGTGATGTCTTCAGAATTGTAGGCAGAAGGGACTGGAGCCCAGCAGAGGCTTCTCAGATTGTGGGATGAGGAAGGCAAATGAATAACTGCATGAATATCTCAGGCTGTCTGATATGTGGAAACTGCTGTCATGTGTTCTTCTGCCCAGACAGTGACTTATTTTCCCTGAATGATGAAATGATTAACCCCAGGTCAGGTAGGTATCCCAGATATGTGGCAAGATGAGCTGTGGTGATGCAGCAGGATGAATAGAATGGTTTAGTTTGCTCTGAAAATCCCTTTTTATCACATCTATACAGCAACACTGAGCCATTCCCCATTCCTGACACCCTAAATCTTTCCTTTTTGGAACAGAGTCCTTGGAGTGAAGCACTGACTTTGTGCCTTTTGGGGCTGGATAATGTATAAACAACATGGAAAAGAACAGAAATGTCCCAGACAATGAAGGAAAGACTTCCCAGCCATGTCTGCTCTTGAGGAGAGGATCTTGCTCCATTCCATGATTGGAAAGACATTGGGAATGTGTGACTGTAAGCCCTGAATTTCTGACACCACAGACCTCTGGAGTGCCCCTGGGAGAGGCATTTTGCTAAAAATGGAGTGGAATAAAGGAAATGGTTTATCTGTTCAGCAGGACTGTGGGGAGGAGTCGTGCTGGCTCCTCTGAATTTTGTTTTTCAAAGCTAAAAGTCCAGAGAAAGGTACCTCTAGCTCCAGCTTCTTGAGACACCCATCTTTGAGGGGTGGAAGGTGCCAAGGCTTCCCAACATCTTTCTGGTAGGGCAGACTCCCTAGGTACACCAGGGAGTGTGAGAAAGGGATTCAATTCCCACCTTGGCTCCAGGGGATATAAACCCACAGCTGTCAGTTAAGATTTGCACAGCAGTTGACACTACAGTGACTCTGGATTAAAATGGGAAAAACCTGACCAAATAAGCGAAATAAACCCTAAGAACTCAAAAACTGGAAATAAAGCTGGGAACAACCTGATGTTTCTGGTATTTGGAGCACCACAACCCAGCATTTTATGCTGGAGGCCCATCCCAGCTCAGTTTTCCTGGTTCCTGTGGTCCTCCTGCACATTTGGCATCCCAGGCATTGGAAGGTGCTGCCCAATGGAAAAAAGGTGGTGAGGAATTTGTGAAGAGCTTTGGAAGCTCAACATTAGACTGAGGTGGAGTGAAGCACAAACCCTGTGAGGAAGCCCTGGGGGAGCTGGGGGTGCTCAGCCTGGAGAAAAGGAGACTCAGGGCTGCCCCCATCACTCTCTGCAGCTCCTGAAAGGTGCCTGTGCTCAGCTGGGGCTGGGCTCTGTCTCCAGCAGCACTGACACAGCCAGAGCACACAGCCTCCAGCTGTGCCAAGGGAAATACAGGCTGGATAGCAGGAAAAAGTTTTTACAGAGAGAGTGATAAAGTTCTGGAATGTTCTGCCCGGGGAGGTGGTGGAGTCCCCATCCCTGGGTGTGTTTAACAAAGCCTGGATGTGGCACTGGGTGCCAGGGGTGAGTTGAGCTGTTGGGGCTGGGGTGGACTCGATGACCTTGAAGTTCTCTCCCAACCTGGTCATTCTGGGAATTCTGGCAATTCTCTGAGTTTGGGTTTTGACTGCAGTACAAAGATCACCAACCCAGCTGCTCTCAGCACGCTGTGCTCTCTTTGAATCCACCCAGAAACATCTCCATGAAGATAAACCTCCATGAAGATCAACCAGAAGCCTTTGAATGAAAGCCCACACTGCATCACTTTGGACGAAAAAGAAGAATCCCAGAAAAGATTAATACAGAACGAGCCTGCTCGGTGCTGAGGAGCTGGTGGCCCCTGGGAGAAGGAGTTTCTTTAGGCTCTGACAGCCTTGCAGGCACAGCTGCTTTCTGAACAGCAGGAGTGAAATCCAGAGGGACTGGTGACTCAGAGCTCCCAAGATCTGCAAAAGCACACGGAGGCATCACTGCTGGCTTACACCAACACAAAAGGCATTGCCTGCTGGCCCTGGGATCCACCTGCAGGAGGAGTAGGGCAGCCCAGCCTGCCCCAGATTCCAGCAGAGGATACTCCAGTCCCCCAGCACAGCTGGGCTCTGCTGAACCTGCAGCTGAGCAGCAGATCCCTGAAAGCCAAAACCTGAGAGTTCAGGATAAGGGGATGGTGTCCCCCACCTCACGATGCTCTTTGGGAGCTTGGAAGAAAACTGGGGGGAGACTTCTCAGGAGGGCCTGCTGAACTAAAACAGGGCAATGGTTTTAAACTAAAAAGATGTAGATCCAGACATAAGGGAGTATTTTTTTATGATGAGGGTGGTGAAGAACTGGAGTAGGTTGTCCAAAGATGCCCCATCCCTGGAAGCAGCCAAGGTGGAATTAAGTGGGGCTTTGAGCAAGCTGATCCTTTGGAAAGATGTCCCTGCTCACTGCAGGGAATGGACTAGATGAGCTTTAAAGGTCTCTTCCAACCTAAACCATATTAAGAAATAAAGGTTCAGATTTTCACAGGACATATTTCTCCTCAGGGAAAGGAGTGATAGTGGGGAAAAAGAAAAATAAATGCTAAAAGCCCTTTTTTTTTTTTTTTTGAATGATCACCAAGCAGGAAATCATTTGCCAATCAGAGCTATTAAATATTGGCCCAGCACCAGGGGAAAGCAGAGAACAGGGAACTCCTTGGCACAGGCTGGCTGACAGATCCATCCACTGGCTGTGCCCAAATGCTGGAGGGCAACAAACTCTGTTCCCATCACAGGGGAGGAGGAGGAGGAGGAGGAGGAGGATCACAGGGGTGTCACGGCTGCTGGGACCCTGTCAATGCTCAAGGGGAAAACACTGGGAACGTTGGAAACCAAATATTGGCTCTGGCTGCCTCAGAGGCAGCTGAGCTTCAGCTTCCCCACATTCCTCTGGATTGTAGCAAGAGAGGATCCCATCTCAGATAAAGCAACCAAAAGGTTTTACACAAGTCTGGCTCAGCCTCCAGCTCCCCTCAGCTTCCCTCTGGAGAGGTCCCTGTTTCCAGAATTCCCATTTCCCTTGACCCATCCCCACCATCTGCAGCACCTCAGACCTCCTCAGTTACCCCTTTACTCCTTAAAAAGGGGCTCCTTGTCCCACACTTGCTGTTTACTTTCCACTCATTAGGATGGAAGATTTCCACCCTTGGATGTGCTGAGCACGAGGACTCTAAAAGGAGTCAGGATTCCTGGTGGGAGGGAGACTCATTCCACAGAGCACATGCCCAAATTCTGCAGCGTGAGCAGTGCTCATTTCATCCTGGTTGTGTTGGAAAGCACTTCCCTAAGTGGAAGGAGAGGACAAGTCAGGATTCCTGCTGGGAGGGAGACTCATTCCACAGAGCACATGCCCAAATTCTGCAGCGTGAGCAGTGCTCATTTCATCCTGGTTGTGTTGGAAAGCACTTCCCTAAGTGGAAGGAGAGGACAAGTCAGGATTCCTGCTGGGAGGGGGACTCATTCCACAGAGCACATCCCCAAATTCTGCAGGGTAAGCAGTGCTCATTTCCTCCTGGTTGTGTTGGAAAACACTTCCCTAAGTGAAAGCTTAAGGAAGAGATCCTGAGGTTCTGAGATCTTTAAAGCATTTGTTTCTCTCCTTGGTGTCACTCCCGGCCCAAACCACCAAATGCCCTGATCCTGATTTTCTGTTTGACCCACCAGGGAGCCCTTGTTGTTACCCTGAGGAGCCTCCAGAGGGTTTGTGAAGATCAGAGCCTGGTGATTGCACCAAGGGCCTCTCTGGACACAGGTGACTCCAAAACTCTGCCTCAGTTTCCCCATCTGCAGAGCAATGGGCAGAAAGCTCATCCTACCCTCTCCAGCCTGAGCTTTGAGCACCATTTCAGCATTCCACAGGAGAAGGGAAAGGGACAGGAGTGTTCTCCTCAGCCAGTGCTGCATGATGCCTTAGCACCCCATGAGTGATGCTGGGATCACTGTTTATCCATGGAGCCTTCCAGAAGAATCTCCTCAGCACCTGGAGCTGCCTCTGGGCTGAGTTGTGGTCACCTCATTGCAAAGGGGTGGGACCAGAGGACCTTTAAATGTCCCTTCCAACCCAAACTATTCCATTATTTTATGGCATGGAGACTTTCTAGCCAGCACCTCTTCTGGCTACAGGTCTTGGCAGCAGCTCAGATGTTCCAGAGCAGCTCTGCATTGCACTAAGGTGTGCCAAGGTTTATATAAACCCCATCAATCTTGTCCTGAAGGCCTTGGGAACCTTTGAACAGGAGCAGAGCCCAAATGGCTGCCTGGGATCCCTTGGATGCAGGAGGATCACTAATTGCATTCCTCAAAGATCTCTTTGTGAGACTGCAGTCAGAATTATAGAATCAGAATGGTTTGGGTGGGAAGGGACCTCAAGATTGTTTCTTTCCAAGCCCCTGCCATGGGCAGGGAGAACTTCCACTAGTCCAGGTTACTCAGAGCCCCATCCAGCCCAGCCCTGACCATTTCCAGGGATGGGAATCCACAGCTCCAGTCTCCACACAGTTCCACAGACTGGCCTGAAAGATCTGGAGTCACTCACCAGTGACATGCAAGCTCCAGCTGCCATTGCTTTGTGTCACATCCCCTCCTCTTCAGCAGCATTCCCACATGGGATTATCTCCAAACCCAGAGAAACCCACTCCACCAGAACAGCAATCCTAGGGGGCTGCAGGCAACTGAGGCTTTCCCTGGAATGGGATGGGGGTGGCTCCAAGAGCACCCACAGCACAGCAGGTGATGCCAACCAGGAGCTGTCCCACAGCCCTGTGTGACACCACAGCCTGTCCCCTTCCTCACTGAGAGCCCTGCCAGCTCCATGCCCAGCTGGCTCTGCACAGTTTCTCATCAAAATCCAGCTCCAGGCTTTGCCTGGCTTTTTTAACCACTTAAAAATCAGGCCCCTAAATGCAAAGATTTATGCAAATGCATAATAACAAGAAGTTAACCACACTTTTGCATATCTGAAAGGAAAGGTTAGGTTTGGGTCCCATCTGTGTTTTGAACGGAGTTCTGATTGAGTTCTTGTTTCCTCTGAACCAGCTGTGCTAGTGTCAACACATCCCTGGGAAGATGAAAGGCCCTAAAAAGACATTTGATCAGATTAGCAGTGATTCAGCTCATTGGAGGGAAATTATTAAATGGGCAATTCCTGCCAGGGAACATGAGGGCGATCCAGATAAGAGGGAATGCTGGATTGAAGGAGGTTGGATTAGCGCAGCTTGTAAAACCCTGAAGGCCAAGTTTCCCCAAAACATCTGAGTGATGGGGGTCTTTCCTCTTTCTTTTTCTTTTCACTTTGTCATTCTTTTTCTTTTCACTTTCTCCCCATTGGTTGCTCATTTGTCTCGTTGCACAACAGAGCTGCAACCTCCAGTGTTGTGCTCCAACCTCTAAATTTTTCTCGCAATTCCAAAACTTTCTTGCACTTCCAAACGCACCATCATCACCTCAATTTTCTTCCTTTTTCCCCAAACTTTTTATTTTTCATCCTGATCCTTCCTGACCCTTTTCCAGCAGCCCAGATGGCTCAGAAGCAGGAAGAGGGAAAAGCTGGGAAAAAAGAAAAGCAGGAAAAAGAAAGAGCGGGAAAAGAGAAGGGCAGGAAAGAGGCGATCCAGATAAGAGGGAATGCTGGATTGAAGGAGGTTGGATTAGTGCAGCTTGTAAAATCCTTAAGGCCAAGTTTCCCCAAAACATCTGAGTGATGGGGGTCTTCCCTCTTTCTCTTTCTTTTCACTTTCTCCCCGTTGGTTGCTCATGGCTCTCGTTGCACAACAGAGCTGCAACCTCCAGTGTCGTGCTCCAACCTCTAAATTTTTCTCGCAATTCCAAAACTTTCTTGCACTTCCAAATGCACCATCATCACCTCAATTTTCTTCCTTTTTTCCCAAACTTTTTATTTTTCATCCTGATCCTTCCTGACCCTTTTCCAGCCAGCCCAGCTGGCTCAGGAGCAGGAAGAGGGAAAAGCTGGGAAAAAAAGCAGGAAAAAGAAAGAGCGGGAAAAGAGAAGGGCAGGAAAGAGGCGATCCAGATAAGAGGGAATGCTGGATTGAAGGAGGCTGGATTAGTGCAGCTTGTAAAACCCTGAAGGCCAAGTTTCCCCAAAACATCTGAGTGATGGGGGTCTTTCCTCTTTCTTTTTCTTTTCACTTTCTCCCCATTGGTTGCTCATGGCTCTTGTTGCACAACAGAGCTGCAACCTCCAGTGTCATGCTCCAACCTCCAAATTTTTCTCGCAATTCCAAAACTTTCTTGCACTTCCAAACGCACCATCATCACCTCAATTTTCTTCCTTTTTCCCCAAACTTTTTATTTTTCATCCTGATCCTTCCTGACCCTTTTCCAGCAGCCCAGATGGCTCAGAAGCAGGAAGAGGGAAAAGCTGGGAAAAAAGAAAAGCAGGAAAAAGAAAGAGCGGGAAAAGAGAAGGGCAGGAAAGAGGCGATCCAGATAAGAGGGAATGCTGGATTGAAGGAGGTTGGATTAGTGCAGCTTGTAAAATCCTGAAGGCCAAGTTTCCCCAAAACATCTGAGTTATGGGGGTCTTCCCTCTTTCTCTTTCTTTTCACTTTCTCCCCGTTGGTTGCTGATGGTTCTCGTTGCCCAACAGAGCTGCAACCTCCAGTGTCGTGCTCCAACCTCCAAATTTTTCTCGCAATTCCAAACCTTTCTTGCACTTCCAAACCCACCATCATCACCTCAATTTTCTTCCTTTTTTCCCAAACTTTTTATTTTTCATCCTGATCCTTCCTGACTCTTTTGCAGCCAGCCCAGCTGGCTCAGAAGCAGGAAGAGGGAAAAGCTGGGAAAAAAGAAAAGCAGGAAAAAGAAAGAGCGGGAAAAGGGAAGGGCAGGAAAGAGGAAAGACCAGGAAATTGCTCCCACTAAAAAACCACTGCCATCACCCCCATTTTCCTCCCTTTTTCCCAAACTTTTTATTTTTCACCCCAATCCTTCCTGGCCCAGTGCTCCCTGCTGCCCTGCCTGTGAGCCCAGGGTGGCTCTGAGGCTGGAATGCTCCCCTTAATTAGCCACTGTCAAAACAACCGCAGGTGATCTCGCAGGTAACCAGACCCCCGAGACAGGCAAATCAGCAGGACGGGCTGGTATCAGTAACCCGAGTCTGATACCTGCAAAGCGAACACTCCCTTATCTCTGTCCCTATCGCCCTATCTCTCTGCTGATCTAATCATTGCCGTGTATGTCTCCCTACCTACCCCGCTTAGTGCTTTATCTGTCTTTCTGTTGGCTTGGTCATGTGTGAAACGCTCTGATCCCCCCCTCCCTCCATCCCATGAATGCTTTCTCCTGAATATTCCATCGTCCTGGAGCAGCTCGGTCCTCTCCATCCGTCCCGAGTTGCCCCTGGTCTCCCCAACATCCCTGGGAGGCTCCGGACAAAAGGAATCTGTGTGTACCAATCGGGGGTGATTAGCAGGGATACAGGGCGCTCATTGTGGCAGGACAGGGTCCTTAATGAAAGGGGAAGGAGGAAAAGGAGCGGGGAAGGACTGGGGTGAAATTCTCCAGGTTAAAGAATCATTGGGGTCCCTCCTAGCTTTGGGGGGAAACAAAATAAATAAGGCAAGAAAAAGAAGGCAAGCCCCTAAAAACCGCTATGAAAAACAGCCCCAACGGTCAGTAGGATACAGGGGAAACACACACACACAAAAAGAATATAATTGTATTCTGTTATCAGAAGCAACACGGTTGAACAAAAGGATCTCCTTCGCCCACCTGAGAATGGAATGCGAGGCTCCATTTCGCTGCTCTGATCGCATTTGACAGCCCCCCTCGAGACTGCCTGGTTGGTATGGCAAATCGTCCTTATTACCTGCTGGGGGGAATGAATCCCCCTTTGTGCTGCCACTGTCACGCCGCATTAGGTTGACAATGGGCCGAGATATTTTATATGAAATTTGCCCTCACTTGTGATTAGCCAGCACCAACTAAGTCATAGCAACCTAGAACTATGCATTGGCCGGGCCCCGTTGTCGGCCGAAAGGGAAATCCCTATTCAAATGGTTTAATAAAACAATCTAAAGGGCGTGTGAATCGTGAAAAGCATTTTCACTTTTCTCTTTAGCTTAATCTCATGGTCGCTGGGATATTGTGCTCCGAGCAGACCCCAGCAGGGTGTGGGCTAAGGTCCCCCATCAACTTCTTTTACAGCCTCCTTTTCTGCGAGTTAATGATATACCGGTGTGATTGCCTCCCGCAGCAAGAAGAAACACGCATTTGATGAAAAGGATGGACCTCCTAACACATCCTAAATGGCAACAATTTCTCATCCAAAGGTCACAGGTCATAACCTGGATTTTGAATCACCACCCAGATCTTTTTCAAAGCCCTGCTAAAGCTGGGGGATTCGGCGAGGCCGTTTTACACACACACAGACACACACACACACAGACACGGCCTTATCTCCAGAGGTTCCTGCTCTGCTTGAGACCTGAGCTTAGAGCTTGGAAACAATTGGATTTTCCCCTGGTTTGGGGGCTACAGTTTGCTGCTTTTCACATCCTCTCAGCCCCGGGGAGAGGTGGGCAGTGCAGAGATGTGCAGCCCTTGAGGGTCACCCGGAGCTCAGCAGCACATGGGGCACAAGAAACCTCCTTGCTTGAACCAGCAGCTTCTCAGTAGGGCCTGCTGAACTAAAACAGGGACAATGGTTTTAAAGTAAAAAGATGTGGATCAAGACATAAGGGAGGTTTTTTTATGATGAGGGTGGTGAAGGACTGGAGCACATTGTCCAAAGAGGTGGTGGATGCCCCATCCCTGGAAGCAGCCAAGGTGGATTTAGGTGGGGCCCATTCACCCCAAACCTGTCCCACTCCCAGCCCCAAACACCACCTCCAGCAAGGCTTTGAGGTCTCAAAACCCTCCCCAGGTGCTTGAAGGTGTCCAGAAGCTCCCCCAGTGCTGACCCCTTGATAGATGTGATCTCCCACAATGGGTGAGATGCAGCCACAGAGGTTTGGAGTGGGGTGGTGCCACAGACATCTCTTATGAAAAATCCTTTCCTTAGGATTTTTCCTCCTGAGAAGCTGAGAGGCCTCAGGAACAAAATGTAAACATTGATTATCTGCTGCTGTGGAATGCAACAGGTGCATCTGGGATTGGTGTCATGTGGTTGTTTCTAATTAATGGCCAATCACAGTCAGCTGGCTGGGACTCTGTCCGAGACAGAAGCTTTTGTTATCATTCTTTTCTATTCTATTCTTAGCCAGCCTTCTGATGAAATATTTTCTTCTATTCTTTTAGTATATTTTTAATGTAACATATATCATAAAGTAATAAATCAAGACTTCTGAAACATGGAGTCAGATCCTCATCTCTTCCCTCATCCTGGGATCCCTGTGAACACAGGGTGGGGTGGGAGGAGGGAGAAGGAGACACACAGGGCTCCCCTTCTGCATTTCTGCTCCACTTCCTCGCTGGGGCTGGGGGGAAGCAGGGTCCCTGCAAGGCTGGATCTCAGCTTTTATCTGAAGCTTTGCCTCTGCAAGGCAGGGCTGGAAATCCCCAGGATAACAAGCTCCCTCACGAACCTCCTGCAGCCCAGTCCCTGAACACAAACCAAAGGTGAAGGGGAAAGCAGCACAGGAACCTGTTCAGTTTTCCCCACTTTTCTGTCCTCTTGATTCCCCTCACAAAGCCTTAAGCCAGGTGGGGAGTTCATCTCCTGCTTGAACACCAAGATTTTCCTTTGAGGTTTTCCCATTGGAGCCCAGCAGGAAGAGAGGGGCTGTGAGGGCTCTCATGAGGGACCCACTTGGCTTCCAAAATCCACATTAACCTCTCCTAAAAGGTGCTCACATGAGCTGTGGTGTGTTTCCACTGCAGCTCCCCACATAATTGCAAGCTATCTGGGGCAAGGAATGGTTCTGTTATTAAGTGCTTGTACACTGTTTAGCACAATGGGGCCCTGATCTCTGCTTGGGGCTTCAGAGTCTACTGTAATACAAATAATTAACCATAATAGAGCTGGGAAAATATCTTAATAAAACCATGGAATCAATTTGAGGCAATTAAGCAATTTTTCGGCTTGCAGAAATTTTTGCTTTACAGGCTCCATTTGGAGAAGGGAGGGGGTCTGGGTGCTGCTCACCTCCCTGCAGCAGGCTTGGGCAATCTGGGTTTTTGGGGCTTTTTGGGGTGTTTTTTTTTTTTTTTTTTTTTTTTTTTTTTTTTTTTTTTTTTTTTTTTTTTTTTTTTCCTGTGGGTTTCAGTTTCACCCAGTTGGGGAAACAGAAAAATTTTGATGTAGCTCCCACAGCATAAAAGCCACTTTTTATAAATAGCTCGTGAGAGGAAGCATGGTTTGGAGGCTGGATTTGTGGCCCCTAAAGGAAAAGGGGCTCAGTCCTACAAAACAGGACTTTCAAACAGCCCCTCTGCCCCAGCTGCCCACCTGTGAGATGAAGAGCTGCCATTATCTTCCCACTTTCTAATCCCAAACACTCGAGGACAATGCTGGGGAATTTCAGATCTATTTAGACACCGAGGAATAAGGAAATTGCAAAGCCCCAGACACAGGGTGGATGATTTACAAGCAATTTTAAGTCAGCAGATAAGCTGGGGATGACAGATATTCTGATTATAGTTGGAGCTCTTTATAAATCTCAAGCAGAAAAGGGAGCTAAATATATTGAACACTTGTCTGAAATGTCTCCATCACTGGGGGAGTGCACATGAGGACACTGCTGAAGGAGCTCAGCTCCTAGAAATGGGAAATCCAGAAAATCCCCTGCCTCACCCAGCCAAAGCAGGAACCTCAAAAAACTGAGCTACAGCTCCCTTTCCAGCAGCTCCACCTGCCATGAACACATCTGCTGCCCAGGTGGATAAATAACTTTATCATGCATAGATTTTTATGGCTCTTGGAAACTTTATCCAAAGTTTCCAAGAAACTTTATCCAAAGAAAAGGAACATTTATCATAGAACCACGGAACCACAGAGGGGTTTGGGTTGGAAGGGACCTCAAAGGTCAGGTCTCAGTCCCTCTGCCATGGCAGGGACACCTTCCACTGTCCCAGCTGCTCCAAGTCCTGTCCAACCTGGCCTTGGGCACTTCCAGGGATCCAGGAGCAGCCACAGCTTCTCTGGGCACCCTCTCCACCCTCCCAGCCAAGAATTCCTTCCCAAAATCCCACCTAACCATTCCCTCTCCACCTTAAAACTGTCCCCCCTGTGCTATCACAACTTGCTCTTTCACCCTGACCAACAGCTGTGTTCTGAGACATTCCCTTAAATCTTGCAATCCTAATTAGACACAATTGAAATAATCAGAGCAGAAAAAGTGGAAAAAAACCAAAATTTCCTCCTTATGTTGTGCATTGCCAGCATGGCTGAGAAAAGTCTACGAGCTGGTGATCAGCCTGATCAGCCTGATATGGAGAAATGAGTCCTAGAGGTTAAAAATGGAAGAAAATTATCCTGACCACAATGTCAAAGTAGACTTCACGTTCTACAGCGTCATGTAGATAAATGAATAATTAAAATAATGTTTAGTTCTAGCCACCAAGAGGAGCCAGCCTGCCATCGTGTTGGGCTGACAATGTCACTGGTTGGGTTTGTGAGCAAAGCACAGAAAGTGAATACATGGCCAGGGACCTCCTGGGAATCTGTCACACCTGAACAAGACATGAGACCTTGTGTTCCTGGTGAATATAAGATCACAGAAATGTGATTTGTGGATTTTCTTCATTGGCTTCACTGTCAAATCATAGACAGATGTATAATAATAATAATAATGATTATAATGATAATGATAATTATATTATAATTATAATTATAATATCAACAGAACTAAAATAGCCAGAACTTGTATCTGCTTGTCATTTAAAACAGTGAAGCTCTCACCTTGTCTTCACCAATATAAATGGGCTATTTGACCTCAAAATGACCCCAAAAAATTAAATAACCTGCTGTAGAAGCAGAAGATACCAAACACTTCTGAATCTGATATACACTGAATAAGACATATTCATAAGATATTGTGCTCTTTGTGAATATAAGACCCCAGAAATATGATTTGTGGTTGCTCTTCATTGGCTTCACTGTCAAATCATAGACAGATATTAAATAATAATAATAGTAATAATAATAATAATAGTGATAATAATATAAACAGCACTAAAACTTGTATCTGCTTGTGATTTAAAACAGTGAAGCTCTCACCTTGCCCTCACCAATATAAATATTTGACCTCAAAAAAACCACCAAAAAATCAAATAACCTACTGTAGAAGCAGAAGATACCAAACACCTCTGAATCTGTCACACCCTGAATATGACATATTCATAAGATTTTGTGCTCTTGGTGAATATAAGGCCACAGAAATGTGATTTGTGGATTCTCTTCCTTAGCTTCACTGTAAAATCATAGACAGATATTAAATAATAATAATAATAATAATAATAATAGCAGCACTAAAATAGCCAAAACTCGAAAACTCGTATCTGCTTGTGATTTAAAACAGTGAAGCTCTCACCTTGCCCTCACCAATATAAATGGGCTATTTAACCTCAAAAAAAACCCCAAAAATCAAATAACTGCTGTAGAAGCAGAGGATACCTCCAGATAATTTTCTTAATCAGTCATCATTTATATTCACAAGACAATCCAATTCAATTCATCTGATGCTTCCCTTGTTTTATGCAGGTTTCTTAATCTCAAATAATGACCACCTGTAATCAGAGAGATGCCCTGTGCCCCACACTGGTCAGCCCTCATGTCCAGGAATCCTCTCTCCTCTGGAGATGATCTCTTCCAGCCTGACCTGCACATGGATTTTGCCCTCCCAGGCAAGGAAAGCACTGGGGACCAGGCTGGGAACAGCCTCTGGGTTGGGATTGGGGTCTGTCTGAAGGGCCCAGGGCAGTGGGACAATGGGAAGAGCAGGGAGCTGCTCTGGGGTTTGGTTCAGGCTCAATCCCTGGCTCTGGGCTCACCCATTTTAATCCAAATGATAACAGATCCCCTGAAGAACCCTTCCCTTGCTCAGGCTATGTGTCATTTCAGTATATTTTCTGTACATTTTCTTCTTTTCTTTCACATTCTGAGGGTTTTTCAGAGCTTTGCCAACCTGATTGCAAGAAAACCAACAATTCCAGCTTTGGCTTCTCATTCTTGCTGCTGTCAATTCACCAAATGCCTGCTTGCTCTTACATCAACCCTGCCTTCATATCTGAGGACTGGGCATGATTTTATTCCTGATTTGACTGATTTCATACCTATTTGAGGACTGGACATGATTTTATTCCTGATCTGACTGATTTTATCACTATTTGAGGACTGGACATGATTTTACTCCTGATTTGACTGATTTTATCCCTATTTGAGGACTGGGCATGATTTTATTCCTGATCTGACTGATTTGATCCCTATTTGAGGACTAGGCATGATTTTATTCCTGATTTGAATGATTTCATACCTATTTGAGGACTGGACATGATTTTATTCCTGATTTGACTGATTTTATTTCTATTTGAGGACTGGACATGATTTTATTCCTGATTTGACTGATTTTATTTCTATTTGAGGACTGGACATGATTGCATTCCTGATTTGACTGATTTTATTCCTATTTGAGGACTGGACATGATTGCATTCCTGATTTGACTGATTTTATTCCTATTTGAGGACTGGGCATGATTTTATTCCTGATTTGACTGATTTTACTCCTGATTTGACTGATTTTATTCCTGTCTGAGGACGACATGATTTCATTCCTGATTTGACTGATTTTATTCCTATTTGAGGACTGGGCATGATTTTATTCCTGATCTGACTGATTTTATTCCTGATTTGACATCTGATGTTCTATTTCAGGTTCTTGAAGAGCACCCAAACCCCCCAGCTCTGGGTGTGTGCTCTCCAGAGTTGGTGGAAACAACTCATGGCTCCTTATCCATCATATTTACTTGGAGGGGAAGTGATGACCTGTTCTGCCCACACTGATTTTGGTGGCTTTTGTGGGAGGGAAAGGCACTTATCAAGCTGCTAGAGGAACCCAGCACCTTGAGGATTTCCTGCCAGTGCACATTGCTTTCATCCCTGCCTATCTTAGAGCAACAAAATCAAAGCTCTGCATCCTGAGGTCCCTTGGGATGGGAATTGCTGAAGATTCCTCTCTTGCTGTTAAATGTGAGCTCCCTTGGTGGCAACACTGCTGCTGCCCTGTGTAATGAGTGGGGGGGAGATGACATGTGAAGTGCAAAAAAACTGGGGAAAAAAAAAAGAAAAAAAAGAACTGAACAGCCTTTGGAAATGCCTATGCAAATCAGTTACTGAATAAATCGAGTCAAGTAAAAATATATATTTTGGCCATCAGCAGAAAAACACGTGGCCTGATTCTCCTCTTGGCCTGGTGTAATTTGTACCTAATTCAGTGGAAGTGGCAGAAAAGTTAAGCCAGTGTAGTTAGGGGTTGCATCTTGGTATTAAAATACTCTTTTTTTCCTAGAAAAAGAAGTTACTTTGTTTATGATACACTTTTGACTTTGCACTGGATAGACTGGCAGGGCTCAGCCTGTGCTTGTCAGAACCCAGGACATCCCTCTGGGTGCCCTGGAGGACTCAAGACCCTGGCAAGAAGCTCAGAGACCTTGGCATGACCCTGTGCCTTTGATTTTAACCCATGGAGAAAATGATCAACTTTATGTGAAGATTTACAAGCCATGAGAGTTTAAGTAGAATGATAGTTACAACATAGAAAAGGAGAATTTTGGGGTTTTTAGAATGGGGGTTCAGAAGCCAAGATGGAGGGATTTGGGTGCGCCTTGTCCTTCTTCTTTCTTCTTCATGGCCTCCATCTTCTGTTGATGGTGGCACTTTTGGATTGGTTTAGAGTAGAGACAGAGTGTTCTAACATAGGTGATAGGTATTGGAAAATTATTGTAAATAAAGCACATGTAGTTTTTAGTATAAAAAGCCAACACCACGCCAAGGGTGGTCAGTGTGCCATGAACTGACCTGCTAGACAGATCTCAGCAGGTCAGAGAAAGAATGTCATAGATAACAGAGAATAAAAACCTTGAAAACCACAGCCAAAGAATCCTGACTCCTTCTTCCATCTCGGGGTTGGGAAAAAGAGACTTTCCAACACCTTGGGATCATCCTGACCACAGAGACCCCAAGATGTGCTCCAGAAGCACCTAAAATCCCAGATCCCAGACTGGACCTCTCACCCTGCTGCCCAAAGGCAGGATCCACTGTGCCTGAGCCGTGCTGACAGGTGTTGCTCTGACCTGTTCTCCAAAACCTCCCAGGTTGGGGCTCCCACCCTGTCAGAACTCAGCGCATCCCTCCAGGTGTCCAGAGTTGCCAAGGATCCTGTTGGGGGGCTCAGAGACCCTGGCACACAGCCCAGAGCACCTGGGGATTTGATTTTGACCCTTGGAGCAAGTTGCCAACTTTGTATGAGGACCTGAAAGTCACACAGGTTTGAATGGTGTAGTAACAAAATGATCACAGGCTGAAAATGTAGATTTTAGGATTTTTGGTATGGGAGTTATGGAGACAAGATAGAAGAATCTGGGTGTGTCCAGCCTTCTTTCTTCTTCTTGTTCTCCATTTTCTGCAGTGATGTTGCCACTTTGGGATTGGTTTAGAATAGAAGTGCACTGTCTAACACAGGTGATAGGTATTGGGAATTAAATGTAAATATGCTATATGTAGTTTGCAGTATAAAAGGACAACACCGCCTCAGGGGCGGTCAGAGTGCCTGTGCCTGCCTTGCTGAGCAGATCTCAGCTAAGCAGAAAGAAAATTTTATAGATAAGAACTAATAAACAATCTCAAGACCGAAAATTGAAGAGTCAAAACTCATTCTTCAGTTGTTTGGGCCGAAGCAAAGACATCCTGCACATCTCAGGGCAGCAAATATCAACAGCAACACGAGACCACCCCATCCCTGCTCACACCTTGCTGCCCTCTCCATTACTCTGCTCTTCCCAAACTCTGCTCTTCCCAAACTCTGCTCTTCCCAAACTCTGCTCTTCCCAAACTCTGCCCCTGCCACGGGCTGGACGTGGAGAGAACTTGTCCAATTCACCTGGAGGGGTGGGAGTGCAGGGAAGGGGAGGATGGAGCTGTGGAGTTGTGTAACAGAGCTCAGCTCCCTGGGCCCTGTGAGTTATTCCTGCGTAAGCAAGGGAGCCCTTAATTTCTAATTCCACTGGGAACCTCGCCTTTCTCCTGGCCTTTTTTTGAATTTGTTCCCTCTCCACGCTCCTGATGCTAATTTCCCTTCCCTCTCAGCATCTCTCACATGTGCCCTGGGAGGGAGAGGCTGCTGTAACACGAGCAGTCCCTGACTGAATCATCCCTTTGCTTCTGCATGACTAACACCCCTGCTATTTGTCTAACTATTTCCACTGATGTACATTTAATATGTAAAAAGTTAATTAAAGCCTTATTCATAAAAAAATATCTGGGCCAATTTAATATTTTTTTTATAAATACCTCAAGGAAATATTTCAATTAGGGACTAAATACCAGAAAACACTGTCAGATTCACTCTCCCCCCCATCACCACCTCCCCATCTCTAATCAAAGCATCAGGTTTTGATATTATAAAGGAAAAGCCACCAAAACCACAACAATATTTAGAGGAATTCGCTCTGCAGGTGCAGAGATCAATCCTGAGAGAAGCTGAGAACATCCAGCTGTCATGGAAGTCACTCTAAGGAAAACCCAGTTCTGTGCCCAGAGCTGCTTCCCCAGTGGATCTGGGCTCATGCTGGGCTTGGAGAACCTGCTGAATCTTTCTGATCACTTTGGTGCAGCAACTTTTAATCATGCAAATGGTTCAAGTCTTCTCTGCAGCTCCAGACTCGCCAGCTAAAGGTTTGTAGCACTTAAATTGGGATTTGTCCTGGCACAACAAAGCTGCTGATGGTTCCAGGCTGGAAAATGCATCCCAACAAAAGCAGGTGCTTCTCCCTGGTCAGCTGGGAGGAGTGGAAATTCTGGAGACTGTTGGAATCACATGTTCCAAACAGTCTGGTCAGTGGGCAATACCATCCAGGATGGAATGGTCTGGGCTGGAGAGGAACTGGAAGATCACTCAGTCCCACCCCTGCCATGGCAGGGACATCTTCCACTGTCCCAGGCTGCTCCAAGCCCTGTCCAACCTGGCCTTGGGCACTGCCAAGGATCCAGGGGCAGCCACAGCTTCTCTGGGCACCCTGTGCCAGGGCACAGGGAACAATTTTTTCCTCAATATCCCACCTAATCCTCTTCCTCTTCAGCTTAAAACCATTGCTGTTTAACCTGTGAGTGTCCTACCCCTGTAGGTGACCTTAACAGATGGCAAAGCCACCTCCAGAATGTGAATTCTGACAAAGTCAGGAAGAAGTTCTTTACCCAGAGGGTGGTAAGGTTGCCCAGGAGAATTTGGGGAGGCCTCATCCCTGGAAGAATCCAAGGCCAGGCTGGGCAGGGCTTGGAGCAACCTGGGATAGTGGAAGGTGTCCCTGTCATGGCAGAGAGTTGGAACTGGATGAGCTTTGAGGTCCCTTCCAACCCAAACCACTCCAGGAGTCTGATTCTGGGAAATCTCAAAATCTGCTACACCAAAAATGAGCCAAATGAAAATGCCATATGGGAGGAAGTCCCCAAACTCTCCAGCAAAGGCTGAGCCATGAGATTCATTCCGAAGAAGATCTCCAGGCCCATTTAACCCAAATCTCCATTTCAGGAATTTTTATGGGGTCATTCCAAAAGCTCCTCCATCTGTGCCTTCAGGGGGATTCCTGGAGGAGTTGCTGGCTGGTGATTTCCCTCCATGGGGCCTGGCAGGGCACACCCAGGAGCTGTCAGAAATGCTAAACTGGGAGCACAGGCCTCAACTGGAAACCTTAAAGAGGGGATTAGAACAGATGAGTCCTCCCTGAGCTCTCCAGAACAACAGCAGAGATAAATCTGGCTGCTCCTTTGGAGGGTGTTAAAGCAGGATTTCCTGGGAGGTGGATCCCCTCAGTGGGGTGTTATTGTGTGGGCTGTGGGCAGGGAAGGAATGGATTAAGGCACTGGCAATGGGATGTGGGGCCTTTTCCTGTGCTGACAATGGATCTGAGCTGGGCAGGGTGGAAAGCTGGCCCTGGGTGGAGGAAATCAGGGGTGGCTCCTGCCTTTGTCCTGGAGGCCACACTGCTGCTCTGGAGATGGGAATTACTGCTCAGATGCTCAGCCATGGCTCTGCTGGGCCTACTGGAGTGGAGAGGCAGAAGCTGGGTCACCCACACACTGCCCAGTCCTGTCCTGCAGCAGAACAATGCCAATGCTGATAAGAAATGTTATAAATGTTGTATCCTGCCCATAAATCACTCCCAAGTCCCACCATCCTCTTGACTTTCTTGAAGATGCACAAAAGAAATGTTATAAATGTTATAAATGTATATCCTGCCCATAAATCACTCCCAGGTCCCACCATCCTCTAGACTTTCTTGAAGATGCACAAAAGAAATTATATAAATGTTATATCCTGCCCATAAATCACTCCTAGGTCCCACCATCCTCTTGACTTTCTGGAAGATGCACCATTTTTTTGTGCTGTTTCTTGGCTACAGTGGGAATTTTGGGATGTTTTCCTTCCAATCTCCATGTTTGTTCTGTTGTGGATAATAGTGCTTTGGGCATCACCACCAGCCCTGGTGATAATTTTGGAGATTGGTGGAAACCCACACGGAGTTCAGGAACTGAGAGCTCAGCTGAGCAAAGCAGAGAGAAATTATGGTGAGGAACTGCAGCGGTTCTTTTAATTTCAATAATTCATTATTTGATTATTGTTATTGATTTTGGTTCTTTTAATTTCAATAATTCATTATTTGATTATTGTTATTGATTTTAATTAATTAATTAATTTCAGTGTTTGCTATTATTTTAATGCTGAGTGCAACACGCAGCCTGTGACGCTCAGAGTCCTCTTGAATAAATACATTTTTTTAACCCAAGACATCAAATGCTCACTACCTGCAGATCCCCACAGTCTCACAGAGCTGATTAGAAGTCAAGCACTGAGATGAAGAGGTCTAAGATGGTGAGTTTTACACAAGGAAGACAAATCTTTCACCCAAGCTGGTTAACCTCAGTTGGGTTACATCAGTTTTTATGGCAGGGCAGTTTGTGCACTTGCCTGGGTGAGGTTCAAGGCAGGTTTGGGTTTTATCTTGGTTGAGGAGCTCAATTCAAGCTGTGAGGACTGCAATGACTCCTTAGCAGCTATTCCTGGATCACTTGTGGCTCTGCAATGTTTTGTTGATGGTTTCTGGCCTGGCTGTGGCCTGTGGGCAGCAGGGCTGTGCCCAGTTGGTGTAGGAGCCCAGCACCACAGGCTGGGTCCCTCTGGGATGTGGTTTTCCTGCTCAGATAACTCCAGAGTGCCCAGCAGGATGGGTCACTCTGAGATGTGATTTTCCTGCTCAGAGCAGCTGCAGAGTGTCCAGCAGGATGGGTCCCTCTGGGATGAGGTTTCCCTGCTCAGATAGCTCCAGAGTGCTCAGCAGGATGAATGCCTCTGGGATGTGGTTTTCCTGCTCAGATCAGCTTCAGAGTGCCCAGCACCACAGGCTGGATCCCTCTGGGATGGGATTTTCCTGCTCGGATCAGCTCCAGAGGAGCCACCACCACCCTCTGAGGGAGTCCTGGTACACCACCAGGCTGATGTGCATCACCTGTGGTGACAGCAGGACAAGGAGCCACCACCCTACACTGAGGTTCATCCCAAGCTGCCTGATCCCAGTCAGGACCCAGCTTAGCTCCTCTGCCATTTTAAGCCAGGCTAACTCCCCCCAGCCTGAGCTAAGAGCAGCCTCCTTATTCTGGCAGCGTCGACGGAACCAAATAAAAGCCTGAAGCACCACGAGTCAGTCACAAACCTCACAAAAGAAGGTGCAGCCCTGCATTTACAAACCACCTCCAAGCCTCTTAAATATCAGAAGACCCATCCCTACCAAGAAAAGCCCAATATACCTCCAGTTTTAGCCAACCACAGTAGTGGTCAACCCCATAAAATGGGTTAAATGCATGTGGTGAATTGTGCTTGATGCAGTGACCTCACTGAGCTGCAGCACCAGTGATTAAAGGCTCTTTTCCAGCTGGAATGCTGATCCATATGGTTTTAAATTGCATCTAACCCACTCTCCAGACTTGGAAGAACTAATATTTTGTAGCCAGCACCAGTGTAAGGGGCTTGTCCAACAACTGGTGGGTGTTGGAGCAAAGTAAATGTAAAAAATCAGGTTAAATATGGAAATATGTTTGGAATCCTAAAAAAAAATCAACTCACAAAAAACCCACTTAATTATTTCTTAAAAAAAAGACTTTATGGCTTTATGTCAGGTGGGTGTGAGGATTTCAGGGATGTCACAGTGGCTTTAACATGTACTGGAAACATCCAAGGTGAGGCTGGATGGGGATCTGAGCAATCTGACCCAGTTCAAGGTGTCCCTGCTCATGGCAGGGCTTGGACTTGGTGACCTTTAAAGATCCCTTACAAAAATCACCTCCATTTTCCCCAATCTTTTCCTTTGCATCCAGACCCTTTTCCTGCTGGCCTGGCTGGCTCGGGAGTGGGAAGAAGGAAAAGCAGGAAAAGGGAAGGAAAAGGAGGAAAAGAACAGAAAAAAGAAAGGGCAGGAAAGAGGAAAGATCAGGAAATTGCTCCCACTAAAAAACCACTGTCATCACCCCCATTTTCCTCCTTTTTTTCCCAAACTTTTTATTTTTCATCCCAATCCTTCCTGACCCTTTTCCAGCCAGCCCAGCTGGCTCCAGAGTGGAAAGCGGGAAAAGCTGGAAAGAGGGAAAAGTAGGAAAAGGGAAGAGTAGGGAAAAAGAAGGGCAGGAAAGAGGAAAGATCAGGAAATTGCTCCCACTAAAAAGCCACTGTCATCACCCCATTTTCCTCCTTTTTTTCCCAAACTTTTTATTTTTCACCCCAATCCTTTTTGACCATTTTCCAGCCAGCCCAGCAGGCTCAGAAGCAGGAAGAGGGAAAAGTTGGGAAAAAGAGAAAAGCAGGAAAAAGAAAGAGCAGGAAAAGGGAAAGGCAGGACAAAGGAAAGGTCAGGAAATTGCTCCCATGAAAAAAAAACACCAACGTCACCTCAATTTTCCTCCTTTTTTCCCAAACTTTTTATTTTTCATCTCAATCCTTCCTCACCCTTTTCCAGCCAGCCCAGCTGGCTCAGAAGCAGGAAGAGGGAAAAGTCGGGAAAAAGAGAAAGCAGGAAAAAGAAAGAGCAGGAAAAGGGAAGGGCAGGAAAGAGGAAAGGTCAGGAAATTGCTCCTGCTATGAAACCACCATTATCCAACCAACATCACCTCCATTATCCTCCTTTTTTCCTATCCTATCCTATCCTATCCTATCCTATCCTATCCTATCCTATCCTATCCTATCCTAGTTTTTCCCAAACTATCCTATAAATGAACAAAAGTGTTGATGACTGATGGGGCAGGAATGTTCTGGAGGTCAGTGGTTGGCATTGCTTGAAGTGAGGAGATTTTAGGGAGAGGTTTTAACTTTAAAAGAAATAAAATTCTATTTTAGCATAAGATTGCATTTAAATTAAAAAGAAATAAAATGCCTCATTTTCAAGAATTCAAATGAAACTAGCTGAAATGTGCAAAAAAAAAATTTTAAAAAGGCAGGACAAAAACAAAGTTATGAATTTTTTTTCCCCTGGAAATTAAGGAGAACCTGCAAAACATCTCCAGTTTGGTGCAGCTTCTTTTTCTGCTGGAAAACTGGCTCAGAAGAATAAATAAACACATTTTTTGACAAGATACAAGATCTCCTAGGCTGAATCTGGCGTGCTTAGCCTGAGGGGTCTCCAACTTTTTCATGGCTCGGGGTGAGCAGAAACATCTCCTGGTGCCCTCCCCACCCATTCACACTCCCACAACATCCCTGTGGCAACAGCTTCCCTGGGAAAGCAGCGTGATTAGGAAAGGATAAACCATAATTATTAGCTATCATTGAATGTGATTTAGCACCTGAAAATAATGGGGAGGAGGAAATGGTGCCAGGTGCTGAGTGAGCAAACTGCAGCCTCACCAGGGAAGTGTTGCTGCCCTGTCCACCAAACTGCAGGAGAAACGCTCATGGAGGCCAATGAAAATTCCTAAATTGTGTTTGAGGAGCTGCAGGGCCCTGTGTGTGACCTGCTTTGGGATATCCAGGTGGTTCTGTGGTGGCTCCATGGGAAATGGAGAAGGGGAAGGAGGATCTGCTCTGCTGCATCCAGAACCAGAACCAGAACCAGAACTTCTCTTCCCTGCCTTGCTCCCCACCACTGCTCCTGGCTGGGTCCTGAGTGCTTTGTAAACTGCTTTTCTTCTCTGGGAAGGGTGAGATTAATCCAATTGAAACTAAAAGTGAAAGACACTTTCCATTTCTCCAGCCAGGACCTGCTCCAGGGCTTTAGGACAGATCTGCATTTCCCAGGATCTGGTGGCTTTCTGCATTTCTCTTTGTGTCTTCACAGCAGAATACAAATATTTGGGTTGGAAAGGATCTCAAAGCTCATCCAGTGCCACCCCTGTCATGGCAGGGACACCTTCCACTGTCCCAGGTTGCTCCAAGCCCTGTCCAACCTGGCCTTGGGCACTTCCAGGGATCCAGGAGCAGCCACAGCTTCTCTGGGCACCCTGTGCCAGGGCCTCAGCACCCTCTGAGTAAAGAACAACATCATGAATTCTATAGAATTCATTTTTTATAGATGCCTTTGCCATCACATTTTAGGGTCACCTCCAGCCAAAGCTCCAGATCTTCCCTGAGGTTCACCACCCCACCTTCCACCTCCTTAAAAAGCCTGCCAGATCAAAACCAGCCCACAACAGCTTCCTTCAAGCCCTCCCTGGAGCATTTCCAGGCTGTGACATATCCACATCCCTCTCTTATGGGCAGGGAGCACAGGAGGTGGGCAGGAGACACAGCACCACACACTGCAGGGCTTCATGGCTTGGGGTCAGCTTCACACAGTCCTCACCTGTCTCACCCATCTCATGCTGCTTTCCAATAAATGCCACTTCTGTGCACCTGCTTGGCACAGGAAAACTCCCCACCTGCATCAGGTGGAGCTCTCTGACCCCTTTGCATCCCCCAGGATTTTGGAGCCCACCAAAACCTGCTTTCCTTCTTTGTCCTCCCTGCTCAGCCTCGAGTCAGCTGTGCCCTCATCATTCCTAGGAGCACATCATTCACCTGCACAGCAGAAAGCCAGAGTCACACCAACCCTGCTGAGCCATTCCCTCTCCTGGTGACTGATCCCTGCCTCTCTCTGGTGAAGATCCCTGTGGATCTTCTCGGATTCAAGACCTCACTTTGAAGGAGATGCTCCCAGAGAGATTAGGCTGAGGAAATAAAGAGTGAGAGAGGCTGAACCATCCAGCACAGGATTCCTCCTACACCAGAGCTCAGCAGGTAATGTGTTAAGCAATATCCTGCTGGGGAACTCCGTGGTGCTCTGCAGGAGATACTCCCATTTCTCTTCCATTCAAGCCCATCAGAGGATAAACCAGGCAGGGCATCTTTATCCACCCTGGTTTTCCTTTATCTCCTCGAGGATGGAGAGGAGGAAAATCATTCCTAAAAATCATTCCTGTCGGGGGTTATTTGGGTGAGTCAAAAGTTTAGTGTGGCTAGGAGGATGCTTAGGGTCAGTGATAGGGCTAGTATGAATAGGATTATGTTTATTACTCTTCTCTGGATTTAAACCAGATTCTAAGGATTAGAAATCGATTGTAATTAATATACTAGAAGAGTAAGATCCTCATCAGTAGATAGAAATGTAGAGGAATAATCATACGACATCTACAAAGTGCAGTTGATGCCTCAGGTTTAGCTTTTCTATTTTCACACTCTGTGTTGCTTTAGTGTGTGGGTCTGAGCTTCACATCAGGGCATGGTGAGCTCTGTGCACAGAGCAGGGAGACAAAACAATTCCTGCTCCAGCTGGGCACCAAGGACAAATGATCCAAATCTCAGCCCAAGAGCACAAACACTGTGGGCTGGAGAGAGAAAAACAAGCAGGGTGGGACTGCCTGGGCTAAAGCTGGGATGGGACAATGAACTGCAAGATGGAAATGGAGCAGAACTGATCCCAGGGAGAGAGCCCGGGAGCGCTCGTGCATTTTGGGGCCATTTGGGTTCATCTTGGGTGCAGCCCTGGCTGGGCTCTGGTGCTGCCCAAGGTGCATCCATTGATTAGGATTAATAAATCCCTGCTTTATTCTTTAGCTCTGTCCAGTCTCAGTTCTAGATCAGCCTTCTCAAGGCATCACACCCAGATGATCCCACAGCCCTTTCTGCCCTCGAGCTCCCCTCCTCCATCCAGCACTGCCAGCTCCCAGCGCATCTCCCGGGGAAGAAAAGCCACATTCACAAGCTCGGATCCCTCTTTGTCAGGAGGGAATACAAGACACATTTTCCACTCCTTTTGCCTCTTTGGGACGTAGCAGACACATTTACGTCCTCAACCAGCCAAACCCACCCAGGGCTGGTTCTGGAGCCATCCCAAAGCAACCCCCAGCTCATCCCCCTTCCCCCCAGCATCCGGGTGAAGGCAACCAAGGCTTTGCAGTCGCTGTTTCCCTGCTTGGCTCCCATCCATGTGTGTGTGTGTGTGTGTTTGTGCCTCCCGTGGCGCGCCAAGGGCCCGTTTGGGGCCGGGATTCTCCCGGGACAAAGGGATGCTAATTCAGCTCCCTCTGCTGTTCCCTTTTGTCTAGGGCCAGCTCCCACGCCTGGACTTGGCACTCTGGGGATGCGGCAGAGGGAGCTCCTTGTTGCGACCAACCTGAGCCCTCTCTGGGGAATGTACCCAGCAGGGAAAGGGGGAAGGAGGGCAAGGGGGGGATGGAAATAAATCCGTAATTCCGCGCATTGTGAGCGCAGCCCCAGGCTGGAGCTTCCAGCGACTCCCGCCGCCAGGAGAGACGGCACCGGGTTTGTAGCCACGGGCTGTCTTGGTGCTTTTCCCCTCCCCTGATCCCCTGACTAATGGTTAAGTAGCCAGGAAAAAAAAAAAACCAACATCAAAAAACCAAAAAAACCCCACCAAACAAACAAACAAACAAAAAAAAAAACCCAAAAAAAAACAAAAAAAAAAAACCCAAAAAATCCCCCCAAAAACAAACAAACAAAAAAAACCCAACAAAAAAAAAACCCCAAAAAACAAAAAAAAAAACCCAAAAAACAAAAAAACAACAACAAAAAAGCCAAAAAACAAAAAAACCCCAAAGAAACCAAACCAAAACAAAAACCAACCCCCCCCCCCCCAAAAAAGCAATAAAATAAACCACCCCCCCGAAAAACACCAAAAAACAAAAAAACCCCGAAAAACAAACACAAAAAAATACAAGCCAAAGAAACACCACCAAAACCAGTACAAAACAGCAAAAAAAAAAGTAAAAGGAACCAAACCAAACCCCCCCCAAAAAACACCAAAAAAACTCCCAAACCCCCTAATATAATCCACCAAAAAAACCACCCAAAACCCTGAAACAAACAAACAAACAAACAAAAAACAAAAACAAAATGAAAACCCAAACCAAACCAAGAAGCCCCTGCACGTCAGGGTTGACAGATGAGTGGGAGGTGGAGGGAGCACAGAGAGCAAACGGGATCAGCTCCTGCAATTTCCTTTTCCCCATCACTGCTCTTAGGGTTTGCAGCCTGCACCAGGTGCTGGCTGTTTCCAGCTGTTTCCCAGCTGTTTCCAGCTGTTTCCATGGGCTGTCTCGTCTCCAGATGCACAGGAGCCAGATCTTTATCACTTTATCACAGGGAGCTGATGAGGTCAGAGCCTCTAAGAAACCCCAAAACCCGAGGGCACTGGGGATGGAGAGGCAGATGCAGCCAGGTGTGATGCTATCCACAGTCTCCTGGTGCCATCCCTGCCCAGGACTTGTCCTTGGACACCTCAGAAGTCACCAGAGGATGAAGTGACCCCTCTGATGGTCCCACCTGGCTCCAGCAGCAAGAGGAGGAGCTTCTCACCACCTCAGTGAGGATAACAAAAGCTGAGGGATGACACCTTGGTACCTTTCCTCAGCATCTCTGTTTGCTGCCCTTGCAACCTGCCAAGGCTCAGGGGAAGCTGCAAATCCCCCAAGGACTCTGTGGGATGCAGCCACAGCTCCTCCAGACCTCCCCAAACTGCCTGTCCAGTGTGCTGCAGCTCCAACACGCTGCCTGCACTGAGATAGCCACCCAAAACCCAGGTCAGGAATGCTGAATTTGGGAATTTGGGCTGGAATGGGCTTAGCAGTGCAGCATCCCCTCACTCTGTGCAGTATTCCCCGCTTCTAACTCAATTTCCACAGGCTGGAATCTCTAAGTTCAATTTCCACAGACTGCAATGGGTTCAGCAGTGCAGTATCCCCTCATCCCATGCAGTATTCCCACTCCAAGCTCAATTTCCACGGGCTGGAATGGGGTCAGCAGTGCAGTATTCCCTCAGGCCATGCAGTATTCCCACTTCTAACTCAATTTCCACAGGCTGGAATGGGCTCAGCAGTGCAGTATCCCCTCATCCCATGCAGTAATCCCCACTCCAACCTCAATTTCCACAGAGTGGAATGGGCTCAGCAGTGCAGAATTCTCTCATCCCATGCAGCAATCCCCACTCCAAGCTCAATTTCCATGGGCTGGAATCTCCAAGCTCAATTTCCACGGGCTGGAATGGGCTCAGCAGTGCAGCATCCCCTCAGCCCATGCAGTATTCCCCATTCCAAGCTCAATTTTGACTAAACCCAACTGGAGCTCCTGTCTGGAGGAGTTCGAGTTGGATTTAGTGGAAGTTCAATTTCTACAGGCTGGAATCTCCAAGCTCAATTTCCACAGACTGGAATGGGTTCAGCAGTGCAGCATCCCTTCATCCCATGCAGTATTCCCCATTCCAAGCTCAATTTCTACGGGCTGGAATGGGCTCAGCAGTGCAGTATCCCCTCTTCCCATGCAGTATTCCCACTCCTAACTCAATTTCCACAGACTGGAATGGGTTCAGCAGTGCAGCATCCCTTCATCCCATGCAGTATTCCCCATTCCAAGCTCCATTTCCACGGGCTGGAATGGGGTCAGCAGTGCAGTATTCCCTCATCCTGTGCAGTATTCCCACTCCTAACTCAATTTCCACAGACTGGAATGGGCTCAGCAGTGCAGTATCCCCTCTTCCCATGCAGTATTCCCACTCCTAACTCAATTTCCACAGACTGGAATGGGCCCAGCAGTGCAGTATTCCCTCATCCCATGCAGCAATCCCCACTCCAAGCTCAATTTCCACTAAACCCAACTGGAGCTCCTGTCTAGAGGCTGGCACGTGCTGCCTCTGGATTTCTGCAGGCAAACCTCTGGATTTCTGCATCCTGCTGGCTGAGAGAGGAGCTTGCACAGTCACATTTTCAATCCTGATCCTTCCAGTTTCCTTCCCCATAGTTACAGGGCAGAGTTTGTAGATCTCCGTTGTTGATACCAGGGCAGCTGCCCAAATTGCCATCAGCGGGGAGGGAGACGGGGTGGGGCTGGAAATCAGATCCTCTTGGGAAGAGTTTCATGAGAGAGAGAGGAGAGAGAGTACCTCCTACATGTAACAAACCTCCTGGATGGATCAGTATCTTGTGGCTTTCTGCTCATGCCTTACTTTATTGCAGAAGTGGAGAAGGATGATGCAGAGCAGGGAAAAGGGAGGGGGGGAAGACTCCAAACTCTGTTTGGCTCAGAGACAACTGAGATGCCAGAACGCCATCAGGAAAATAGGATGAGATCTGCTAAATGTATTAATTTTAAATGGTTATGAGATGTTGTTATGCCTTGAATAGCAAGGAGCTGGCTGCATTCAGTGGTCCAGGAGATCCTTTCCATGTTGTTCCATTATTAAAATAAATGGAACCCCCTCTCCAGCTGGGGCTGGATGTCAGGATTGCTTTCCAACAGGAGAAACGTGAGGGGTGGGAACAATTTGCCCCCAAAATGGGCCTCTAAGAAGCACCCATGGAAGTCTGAGGCTGTAGCCCTAGGCTCCCTCTATAGTCAATGGAGAGAAATAAACATCTTGCTATGATTCATGTTATCCTGAGATAGGTGTCTGAGATAGGTCAGATGAATTGCTCCCCAGAGATGCCGGCTGCTCTCCACGGACGGCAAAGGGAGCCTGGGGTGACTGCTCAGACTCTGACAGCAGCTCTGGGAGATGAGATCAGGCCCATCAGGGAGCCTGGGCAGAGATGCTGTTATGACACAGCAAGGAAAAAAAATATGGAGGAGACTTGTGACTCCAAGGGATGATAACTGAATCTAAAAGTCTGGTTCCATTCTCGCCAGATCTGGGGAAAAACTCGCGTGGATTTTGCCAGGCATGAGATGAGCTTCCTCATCTACAATGGGCAAGATTCAACCCTTGAACACAGCTTTGTTTGGGTGATAACTGAATCTAAAAGTCTGGTTCCATTCTTGCCAGATCTGGGGAAAAACTCACGTGGATTTTGCCAGGCATGAGATGAGCTTCCTCATCCACAATGGGGAAGAGTGAACCCTTGAACACAGCTTTGTTTGGGTTTTCTTGAGAGAAAGAACACATGGGGCTCATCCCCAAAATATCCAGAGTACAAAATAAACCTAACTTCACAAATGAGCCTTGAGCACAGCTTTGTTTGGGCTTTCTTGAGAGAAAGAACACGCGGGGCTCATCCCCAGAATGTCTAGAGTCCAAAGTAAACCAAACTTCACAAATGAGCCTTGAACACAGCTTTGTTTGGGCTTTCTTGAGAGAAAGAACACGCGGGGCTTATCCCCAAAATGTCTAGAGTCCAAAGTAAACCAAACTTCACAAATGAGCCGAGCCCAAAGTCAGCCTGGCAGCAAAAGTGACAGTGCCCAGCATTCCACAAGGAACTGGATGTGATTTGGATCCCAGATCTCTCAGGAGCTAGACAGATGCCTGCTCTGCCCTTCATGCAGTCCCTGGGAGCAAGAGTCTTCTCATCCAGAGCCAGTCTCCCTGGATTCCCCCAGTGATTGATGGAGAGATGTAGAAACGTCAGGGTGTGAATAATTTAATCAAAACTGTCTGGAATACCTCTGATGAATCATGCCCTGGAGGACCCCAGCAACAACTGGAACTACCTCGACCTGTCTCACTGTCTGGCATCAAGGACCCAAAGTTTTGCTGACCTGCAGGCCCCAGTTTTAACTTTTTAGGAAGTCTAAGTAGAAAAGAAAATGGTCAATGCTAGAAGAGAAAATAGAGGGGCTGGTTGTCAACACAGAGTGGTAGAGGAGATTTGTAAAGAGGAGGCTGTCTATCTCTTGGTGATATGTCAAGGCAAAATGTCCTTTGGGAAGAGATGTTGCAGTCAAATTCAGATTTTGGTTTCATTCCAGAAGTCTGGAGGGGAAATTCTCCAGTCTGGATCATGCAAGGAGCCTGCTTGGATAATGACAGTCACGTCAGGCCACGAACAGGCATGGTGTGCTCTGCTGTGGGAAGGAATGAGGCACTGGAGATCCAGGGATCCCAGATCCTGTTAGTGCTGCCCCTCTCCACTGCCAGGGGACCTTCAAAGGGGTTATTTGGTGTCACTTCCTGAAGGACACCCTAGGACACTGTCATCTGCAGGAACATGGTGAGGGAAGACAGTAGGGAATGTTTGGGCTTTGTGGTCATTCTGGGGAAGATGAAAGGGAGATCCCATCCCACCTTGATTTGAGATGGGAGTGCTGGAAGGCAAGACACCCCCTCCTAGTTCAATAGCAAAGCAATGCAGTGCTCTGAAATACTCCATATTTCATCCCATGCTCAGCTTGGTGGGTGCCCAAACAGGAGATGCACCAAAAGGAGACTCAGGGCTGCCCCCATCACTCTCTGCAGCTCCTGAAAGGTGCCTGTGCTCAGCTGGGGCTGGGCTCTGTCTCCAGCAGCACTGACACAACCAGAGCACACAGCCTCAAGGGAAATTTAGGCTGGATAGCAGGAAAAAGTTTTTCACAGAAAGAGTGATAAAGTTCTGGAATGTTCTGCCCGGGGAGGTGGTGGAGTCCCCATCCCTGGGTGTGTTTAACAAAGCCTGGATGTGGCACTGGGTGCCAGGGTTGAGTTGAGCTGTTGGGGCTGGGTTGGACTCGATGATCTTGAAGGTCTCTTCCAACCTGGTCACTCTGGGAATTCTCTGAGTTCTGTGAATTCTGTGAATTCCATGAACTCCGTGAATTCTGTGAATTCCATTAATTCTGTGAATTCAGTGAAAGGACAGGGCTTTGCTGGCCACAGACAGGATTAACCCCGGGGAACACGAGCAGAGGGTCACTCCACCACTGCTGTGACTCTCGACATTTGCCTCGGAGCAGGCTCAGCAGCCAACCATCGTTTCCGGAATGAATTTATGCCCCCTGGGCCTTGGTCACCCATCAGGCTCTCGTTTGTCCGCTGGGGAATTTGCTGCACATCCTCACAGGGCTCATCCCATGTGTGCAGAGCCACGGGACACCCCTGCCCTGGCTCCTTCCCACCCCCTCGTGCACACAGAAAGGGCAGGAGTGGCTTCCCAAGGCTGCACACGAGTGTTAAAGTCTAATAAACAAGCCCTGCCGGCCGGGGCTGAAAGAACCCGAGCCCTCTCCAACAAAGCATTTAATCCAGTTTGGCGTAACCTTTGACATTATTAGGGATCTCAGTGACCCTAATCCAATCAGATTGATTAACTAAAGAGGAGACCCCATCAGCAGACCCCCCTGTGGCCTCTGCTATTTAGCCCTGACCAAACAGTGGGAGAGTCGTGCCGTATTTACACCACAATGGGTCGGCGCTGAGAACCTGTTTCATTACAGAGAGACTTAAACTCCCATTACTCCATCAATGTATCATTCTTCAATAGTTCATTAAAAGCTGCTCCTCCACAATAACTATTAACCATTTCTCAGCCCAGCTGGCAGGTTTAAAGCCCTGGCCAGTCTTTAGCAGAAGGAGGTGGGAGTAGGTGAAAGAAATAGATAGACAAGGGCTCCCTTTTTAAATTTAAACGAACAGCGGGCTTAAATAGTTGGAGGTAATTTACTTTTATTGAATGGAGGGGGGAGGAGGAGAAAGAGGAAACTTTTATTTTGACTTAATTATGTGCCAAAGTCCTTTAAAGAGACAGGGCCATGATAAACTTTAATTATATCACTTCTCTTGAGATTGGTTCATATTTCTGCCCAGAGGAGTTTCAAAGGGAGCTCACACAGCACCGAGAGACTCCAAACTCACAGCTTAAACATGAACAGCCTCTTCAGGCCACAAAAGCTAAAATAAAGGCAAAAGGCACAATTCCCAATGCATGGCACTTCAGCTGGGGATGGAAAATGCCTGCCAGGTTGCACTGCTCACTTTCTGCTGTCAGTGATGGGTTATCCTTCTCCTACATCCCCCAGAGTTTTATCCTGCCTCTTTTTAGAGGCAACTCAAAAATCTCCCCTTCTCCTTGGTGAACTGAAAGATGCAACAACTGCATTAAAAACTGCCAGGCCTCTCAGGCAAGTGGCTGAGCACGAGCTGTGGCTCAGGTGGTCACTTTAGGTCGTGTGGCCATTCCCATGGTTTTCTCCACTTCATAAAATACAGGCGGAGAAAAAATTAACAGTATTTTTCCTTTCAATATTACAGTATTCTTCCTTTCAATATTACAGTATTTTGGCTTTTGATATTACCGTTGCAAAAATTCAACTGGGAGGTTCTTTCTACTGTCCAGCAGTTGAGATTTGAGCTTCTGGGAGACCAGAAATGAGTTGTAGTGTCTTTATATCAGAAATGATAAGCAGATTAACTTCAGGTAGAGAGAAGGAGATCAGACTCAATTCTTTCCCCATACAGGAAAACAGGAATCCTGGTTTTTTGCATTCCAAGTAGCCCAAACTGACCAAAACTCCCATTTCCTGGGGATTTGCAAGGAGGACCCAACATTGGCACCTGTCTGAATGTTCCTCCATGAAGCTGCACTCCGGCCCATACAATCCCAAAACCACAGAGGAGGAGAAAAACCCCATCCCACAGTCCTGACCCCAAAGCTCATCTCATTACACCCCTGCCATGGGCAGGGACACCTTCCACCTTCCCAGGTTGCTCCAAGCCCATCCAGCCTGGCCTTGGACACTCCCAGGGATAGAAAGTCCACACCTGTCTGGATAATTGAATAAATAGGGTGGGATGGGGGATTTCTGCTCTTCCTCTGCCCTGGGTGACATACAGAGAGCAAGAGGGATTTAGGGTCAAGGGTTGCAGGTCAGGATCCCCTGGACATCACCATTCCCTGGCAGCTGAGCTCATCAGTGCCATTCCTGTCTAATGTGTGATTCACCCAAAATTCCCAGAATTGTTAGGGTTGGAAGGAACCTCTGCCTAAAAGAAAATGATACATAAATATAGTCTTAGCTAAAATATGTGGGATCTTTCTCCATACAAAGGCAGATGGGGGAAAAGAGTCTGGTTTTAGAGGAGATATCAGAACATGGCTCTTAACAGGACCAGAGTTCTGTGACAGTTTGGCACTGCTGAATCACAGCTCAAGCCCAGTCCTGAATGAGCAATGAACCACAAGGGCAGCCCAGACAGTGAGATTTGGGCCTGGAAAGGATTTCCTGGAGGCATTAAAATCGATGCTTTTCAGTGAAAGGAGTGCAGATAGTCTGCGAGGCAAAGGGGAGATGCTGCAGGAGCTGCTGAGGGAGGATGGGGATCCCCACTGACCCACACCAGAGCTGCACTCAGATCCTGGGTGCCTGAAAATCCAAGCTGCAAAACAGATTTTTGCTTCCTTGCTTTGTCTCTCTCCTTTTCCCCTTCTGTCTCTCAGGGTAGGAGCTCAAGTATGTTCCTACCCTGGGGGATCTGCCGCACAAGAATGTGACTGAGCTGTTATTTTTTTCTCTCCCCCCACCCCTCCTGCTGTAGGTGAAGCAAAACTGAAGGGTGGTTTGATTCTCCCTCAAGGAACAACATTCTTCAGTTATGAAATCGTCCCAGTCTCCTCTCCCTCCCTGAGCCTGGCTACCGAGAGCCTCCTCCAGTGTGGGGCAGGGACAGACCCTCAGTGCTGGCCCCAAAGGGAGATATTTGGGAATTTGGGGGATTGTGGGGTTGGGGCTCCTCTGGTCAGCAGGGAGGTGAGGAGCAGTTTATCCACGAGGATAATGTGGGGTGTAAAATCCCAGACTGTGTGGGAGAACATTGGCCAGGGAGAGCGTGGATCCCCATCCCTGGAAGTCCTCAAGGCTGGGATGGAGCAATGTGGTCTGGGGGAAGGAAATGCCCAAATCTGTTCTGATTTGGGGGGAAAACTGAAAAAGAACAGATGGGAAGCACTGCAGAACACTCCCCAAGGTGGGTATGGATCAATTACATACACCAGATTGACTGAAAATATTCGAGATATTCATTGCTCTTTTATATGAGAGAGGAGGGAGGAAAGGAAGGGAAAGGGAAAGGGAAAGGGAAAGGGAAAGGGAAAGGGAAAGGGAAAGGGAAAGGGAAAGGGAAAGGGAAAGGGAAAGGGAAAGGGAAAGGGAAAGGGAAAGGAAAGGAAAAGGAAGGAATGGTCCTTTTGTGCTAAAGGGAAAGGCAAAACTTAGCCCAGACTTAGTGAGACCAGCAGGACCAGGCTGGGTTTTAAAAGACACCCAAGTTCAAGGAAGGATAAAGAAGTTCTCACAGGCTCCTACCAACTTATAAGGGAAAAGACCAGATACTTAAGCTTAGCTTAGGGCTTAAATCTCACAAGATTCAACAACCTAGGGCAAAAAATTTCTGAGAGTTTCCACTTCTATCAATGGGTGCAGAAACAGTTGCATGAATTTGCACCTTGTCCTAATTCACTGTGTTCACAACCAAGGAAAGCAGAAACATTAATTGACGGCGATTTCCCCAGGCCATTGATCTTTGTTGTATTTCATAATAGTATAAAAACTGCTGTTATGATACGTCCAGTCCCTAGGATTGCCCATCATTTCCCCTCTGCCATCCTCTAGAGAGCTGAAATCACAGCACGGGATCAGAAAAGGAGCCAGGTCCAGCTTGAGCACTGCAAACATCTCTGTGCTCATTCCCAGGGTGCAGGATCATGGATAACTCGTGCTGAAAGGGACTCAGGGAGGTCTCCAGTCCAACATCCTGCTGCCAGCTGGACCTGAGATAACCCCACTCCTTTATCCAGCTCAAGTTTTATGTCTATACAAGACATTTTACAGAATTTTTTCAGAAAGGAATGAGCTCAAAGGAGCTTTCTCAAGACCTCTGCTGCCAATTCCACCACAGATTTCCCCAAACCCGTAGCTTCATGTCGCAGACAACTTTTATGAAAAATCCTTTCCTTACAATTTTCCCTCCTGAGAAGCTGAGAGGCCTCAGGAACAAAAAGTTAACATTGATTATGTGCTGCTGTGGAATGCAACAGGTGGATCTGTGATTGGTCTCATGTGGTTGTTTCTAATTAATGGCCAATCACAGTCAACTGGCTTGGATTTTTTGTCCGAGACAGAAGCTTTTGCTATCATTCCATTCTATTCTATTCTTAGCTAACCTACAGATGAAACCTTTTCTTCTATTCTTTTAGTATAGTTTTAATATAATACATATCATAAAATAATAACTCAGCCTTCTGAAACATGGAGCCAGATCCTCATCTCTTCCCTCATCCAAGAACCCCTGTGAACACCGCCCCAGCTCCTCACTCACCTTTATCCAGCACGGGCCCAAAGATGGCCAAGCTGTCGTTGACAGTGGTGCAGTTCCACCTCCTCCCTCGGAACTGGTGCTGGCACTCCTGGATGCCAATCTTCACCCCCTCTGCCACGCTGGGCATGATCTCCACGTAGTTGCGGCAGAAGCGCAGCTGCTTGGGCACCAGCCCCGGGATGCTCCCGCACAGGATGGGCTGGGTCCCCAGGGAGGAGTACTGGTGACCAATGGCCAGGGACCTGGGCAACAAAAACAGGGGGAAAGAGATCTGTCAGGCTGGGTTTCACCTTTGTGCTTGGTTCAGAAGAGTGGGGACAGGAAATCAATGTCTTTAGTTCCTCTGGGTTCTTCCTCACCAGAAAACACCATTTTCATTGTTATCCATCACCAAAACATCTTCTGAAGTTCCCTACAGGCCCAGCAAGGCAAAAATCTCTACATTTAAATATCTTCCTTCCCAAAGCCTTAATTCATCATTGTGCTGTGAAATATTCCTTTTCCCTTTCCTTTCCTTTCCTTTCCTTTCCTTTCCTTTCCTTTCCTTTCCTTTCCTTTCCTTTCCTTTCCTTTCCTTTCCTTTCCTTTCCTTTCCTTTCCTTTCCTTTCCTTTCCTTTCCTTTCCTTTCCTTTCCTTTCCTTTCCTTTCCTTTCCTTTCCTTTCCTTTCCTTTCCTTTCCTCCCTTCTCCTTGTCCTTGTCCTTGTCCTTGTCCTTGTCCTTGTCCTTGTCCTTCTCCTTCTCCTTCTCCTTCTCCTTCTCCTTCTCCTTCCCCTTCCCCTTCCCCTTCCCCTTCCCCTCTTCTTTCTCATTTCTCTTTTCCCTTCCTTTCCTTCCTCCCAATAATTTCCTTTCCAACCAAGGGGTCAAACATGCATTTCTTTCTCTGAGACACAAGCACACCTCTTACAAGATTGTTTTATAGGAATTTTTGGCAGCTGAGTCAAAAGCCCTTTTGGGGCCACCCAAAGGAACAACTCCAGCTGCTGAAACCATCAAGCTCTGAGTCTTTGGAAAGGCAGCACCAAGAATTTGGGAAGGGGAACAGCATCATTCTTGTGGGGCTTTGGGTAAAGTGAGGGGAGTGAAATTAAATCCAAACCAAACCAACAACCAAAAACCAATCATAATTAAACTTGAGTGCAAACTCTGTGCTTAGCCCAGTGGAAGTCTTGAAGGAGTGTCCATGAACCTTTATGGTGGTGAAGCCTTGAAGACAAACAAGTCAGCTCTTCCCCATGGAGATCAGCAGATATGCAGCTAATTAGATAGATTTTTAAAGTGTTTTTTACTGGTGCTTCTAATAATAACCTTGATTACTAAAACTGAAGGGATTTTTAGAGTATAATTTCCTTTTCTTCTAATTAAATCTCTTGATTGTCTTTTCTGCCCTGAATTAATGACAAAGAGGAACCTGCCTGGGCAGTGTGTATTTCTGTTTACATTCATTTTTTTGCTGTGTGGTTTTCATTTGGGAACAGCCTGGTGTGTTTAAATTACCAACAGGGCTGTCAGGGAATAAAGCCTTCACTCTTTTTTGCTCTGACTTAAAAAATAACACAAGAATTCTATCGTTGCCAAAGTCCAGAAGAAAATTATCTTGACTTTAGCAGTTCTCGAGGCTAGGATAAAAATTATTTAAAAATTGCTTTGTTTTAAAGAGAAGATTCCTTGCAGCAAATTTACACCTCTCCTGGAGGGGACCTGGTCTAGAGGGGACAGAATTGAGAAGAAGGTGACATTCACATGGTCAGGAGCCACATCTCAAGGGCTTTGCCAGCTGCAGATTAATCCATACAAATCTACCCTTTCCAGGCAAATAAGAACATCCATTTCTGGATCCCAAATGGCTCCAGCTAGGAGTTTAGAACCTGGATAATCAGCTCAGCCAAGAACGAGCCCTCCACTAAATGAACTTCAGATGGACAATGTGTGTGGAGAACCAAAGGATTTCCAGCTGATTTCCTGAACTTAGATGCCTCTTTCCACCTCTGCTGGACTGCTGGGAGATGATTAATCTCAACATTAGAGGACAATTCATCCTGCTCCCAGGGAGGGAGGCTGAGACAAACAGCATTAACTGCCCTCCAGAAGAGCCCCTTTTTTCCATTGCATTAAAAGGGAGGAAGGAGCTCAAAATTGTGTCCCTGTCACCCACCCTCCAATGCTGGCTGGGGTATCTCCAGCTCTCCAGTTGAGATGATTAATCTCAACATTAGAGGACAATTCATCCTGCCCCAGGGAGGGAGGATGAGACAAACAGCATGAACTGCCCTCCAGAAGAGCCCCTTTTTAATATTGCATTAAAAGGGAAGAAAGAGCTTAAAATTGTGTCCCTGTCACCCACCCTCCAATGCTGGCTGGGGTATCTCCAGCTCTCCAGTTGAGATGATTATCTCAATATTAGAGGACAATTCATCCTACCCCAGGGAGGGAGGCTGAGACAAACAGCATGAACGTCCCTCCAGAAGAGCTCCTTTTTAATATTGCATTAAAAGGGAAGAAAGAGCTCAAAATTGTGTCCCTGTCACCCACCCTCCAATGCTGGCTGGGGTGTCTCCAGCTGAGCCCAGGCTGCTTTTGCAATCAGGGAGCATCAGGCATTTCCATGCCCCTGCCCAGCTGAGCTGTGTGCTTGGGGCTGCTTTGGGTGAATCATGGCCTGGCCCCCACTGGCTGGGCAGGCCAGACCCAAACCCCCCTGGGTGGCTGGGGCATGTCTGCACCCTGGGAGTCTCCAGGTGAATCACACCATCATCCCTGACAAGCAGCAGGATAAGTTCCTTGAAACTCTCCCACCCTGGAAAGTTCAGCCCGGGGTTGAAGGACACGCAGAGACCTCAGCTGGAGGAAGGAGACGAGTTCCTGCAGGAACCCACAGGAGAAAACTGAGGAAAGGACCCATTAAACTCATTTTCCTTATCTCAGTGGCTAGATATGGGGTGTTCTGAGCTTTGGATTAATTCAGGGTACACAGCTGGCAGAAAGCCATCTGTGAAATGGAGCCCATGCCAAGTGTACGTTTTTGTTTCGCTGTTAAATATTCTACAAAGCACTGGACCAAAATTTCTGGACTGAAGACACCTTCTAAAACATTGCTTCAGGCTTCAGAGTCTTGCTTCAATCACCTTGCTGAGTTTTAGGATGCCACATACCTACATTTTAATCCTTAGAACTCCCACAAGACTGGGATTTAGGAGGTATTCCCAGCTTAAGGATTGGGAGATAAGTGGTCCTAACTCTGTAAACCATTCTCTCCAAATCTCTGGAGAGATGACTTCATTGAACTCTCCAGGGAAAAACTTTAGTTTACTTGTTCCTACTCATCCTCCAGCCATCGACTACAGACAGTCCAAAGTGTGGATGTTTTCTGTTGTCTGAGGTTAACTCTGGTGGGAACATCTGTAGAGTTTGTTTCCACATCAACTGCAGCCACCAACATCCTTCCCAAAGCTTTCCAAAGTCATTTACCCAGTTCCCAAAAATAATAATAAAGCATCCATGAGCTACCATCAACCTGTTGCAGGTTGTGAAGCCAGCAGGATTTTTCTGAGCTATATCAGTAGGACCCTGATGAAGTTTAGGGTTCCAACCTCATCAACTTTAATCATATGAACAGCCAAACTCAAGCCTGTCTCTGGTTTGGATTTTTTGGTGGTTACTACAGTGGTAAAATGAAAATACCAGTCATAGGAAGAGGAGTTTGTACATTGCTGACCTCAACTATTCGTTTCCGTTGCTGGGAAGATTACCCAAGATTAAAAAAAAAAACCAAAAACATATAGAAATACCTCTAATTGCTTTTCCACACTGCTCCCTGCTCATTTCAGCACAGAAACAGTCACACCTGACTTTGATCTGAGTTACAGTCTGGAAAGTTTAATCTGCAAAAGACAATCTCCAGCGAGAGCCTTGTTCTCAAGGTGTCATCAGGCCCCGAGACGGTGCAACACAAATTTGGTGTTTCATGGGGCACTGTGGAGTCACTTGACTCTCAGCTGGAGGTGCAGGGTGGAATCTCAAAACATCTCCCCATCAGCAGTGGCTCTGCTGCTGAGCAGAGCTGAGCACCTTCCTCCTCCTCCTCCTCCTCCTCCTCCTGCTGCTCCTGCTCCTGCTCCTGGCTCACTCACAGCTCCTGCAGTGTGATAACATCTCCCCGAGCACCCTCTTTTGGTTTCTACTTTGCTTCCAGCTGTAAACACTTTTCTCCCTCTCTAAAGTCAATTTATCTTTAGGAGAACCCAGTTCTTTCAGCTCCCTGTCATTATTATTGATCATCAGGTGGGAACCTCATGAACCTTCCAACCTTCTCCTCCACCCAGAAAAAAAACCCCAACAACAACCCAACAACCAAACCTTTAGAAAAGATTGGGAAAGTCTATAAAGATCAGAATCTCATTTCAGTGTTGCTCAACTCTCTCGTAGCTCCCATCATTCATTTTTTTTTCCTCTCGCTGTTTCCAATGATCAAACCTGGCATTTGCATTTTTCCACTCTCCTGAGCTCTCCTCCTAAACAATCTCCTTCATGTGGGCAATTTTGAGAATGTGGTGTCGAAAAATGGGCCGAGTGTCATCTGCTGTGGTCTAACCTTCAAATTCCCTGAGCACCAGCACTTCCTGGATGCACTGACCCCAACCTCTCCTTTTCCATGCAGAATTCCTGAAGCTCTCAATTTGACAAACACACTCGTGCCCAGAACAGGCTCTGCTCAAGTCTGAACCAAGGGAAAGGGTCAAAGAGTTGTTCCTTTCAAACCAACCAGGTTTTTCTTCCCATTAGCACAGGAGGAGCCATGAAAACACAGCTCTGTATGTCCACAGCCAAAGTTCTTAGCTTATCTCTAAGCCTTGCATGCCCTGAAGTGTTTAATTCAACCTCCAGTGAGCATTTTTCTTTGCCAACACACCTCGAGAGCTCTTCATTTCCCTTATCTCAATCTATCTGCTCCTTCAGCAGAGCCGTTGTAAATAAGTACCTGGCCACCTTCTTAATAAATTACATGGACCCTCCCTCCTGGAATGGACACCCCAGCCAGGTTAGGAGGGAGAAATATGCAGGAAATACCTGCTCAGAGGTTTTTTTTTTCAGAAAAAGAGAAGGTTTCAGCTCTGCATGACCTCACTGCACAGCACCACTCTGCTGACTTTTCAAGGTCAGCACCTTCTCAGCCTGTCAAAAGTCCTTGACACATCAGGAGCAGCGTGTGGAGACTCCTACAGCTGCTTGCTTCTCCCTGAATTCTCTCATTCCTGAGCTTTCTTTTGCTATTTGTCCTGGAGAGGCTTTTTGAGAGCTTCCTCCAGGGATGTCCTTCCCCAACACAGGGAAAATAATTTATTAATGGTGAACAGCAAGGGTGCAACTTGCCAAATGACCCAGGGTAAGACCCTGAGGGCACTTAAATCCCACCAAACTGAGCACCAGGAGTGACTTTGCTCCTCTTGGCCAGCTAGTCCTGCTGAAGAAGTCAAATCAAAGGATGTCCATCCACCCATAACACAGGATTTATGTTCTCTTGTAGATGCCTTCAGTGCTTCTCCCTTTGCAGGGAGCCCCCTAACAGCAAGATGCCTCCTCCAAATCCTTTCCTACAATCCATCCTGGTTTCCAGAGGTTCAGCTCAGCCCCTGTTCCTTTCTAACTCATTTTGGCTGCCTCTCTGTTGTGCCACATCCCTTAGAAGAATCTCAGCCACGTGAGAAAGAGGGGACAAATTGTGAAAAGCGGTTTCTCTAAAAAGATGCATTTTCACAATACATCTGTGGTATTATGATCCTAAAATATTGAAATTGAGCAGATGGCTGGAGAAGTGTCCATAAGTTGTGAAAGGCTGTGAGGAAAACCCCTCAGGGCTGTCTCACATCTCCTGGCACCAGAGGGGCTCACGGGGAAGCAGGTGAGGAGTGGGCAGCCCTCACTCCATCCTGCAACATCCCAAACAGACCCTCTCTCATCTCCCACCATAACCCTTCAAGGTGACCAGCATGAAATCCCTGAATCTGAGGCTGCCTAAAACCACTTTTTGGTTTTTTTTGAGAAATGAGCAGCTGGAAGGCTGTGAAGGATCCAAAAATGGGGGCTGCCATGCATGGTAATGGCACTGAATGTCAAGAGGCTCCTGAGGAAGGATCTGGAGGCAATTCCCAAAATCCCTCAGCACACAGGGCTGCCACAAGACAGATGGAGTGTGGTGTCCATCCAACATGGACAGCTGGAAGATGGGAAGGAAATCCCAGAGGTTAAGACCAGGAACAGGAGATGGAATTTTTTCTGTGTCTTTTCCACTCTGGACACACAAATGTCCATGAGACTCTTGGGTAGACCATAGGGAGGACATGGACCTGCTGGAGTGATCCCAAAGAACAGCTGCAAAGTTGATTTGAGGGATGGAGTGTGGTTCCTACAAGGAAAGGCTGAGAGAATTGAATTTGTGCAGCTTGGAAAAGAGAAGGTTTTCAAGGTGTCTTCACTGTGGCCTTCCTGGACCTGAAGGGACCCACAGAAGGATGGAGAGAGAAAAATTATGAGCCTGGAATGTCAGGAAAAAGGAGAATGGCTTCACACTGCCAGAGGACAGGGATAGATGGGATATTGGGAAAGAACTGTGCCCTGGGAGGGTGGGCAGGCCCTGGCACAGGTGCCCAGAGCAGCTGTGGCTGCCCCTGGATCCCTGGCAGTGCCCAAGGCCAGGCTGGATGGGGCTTGGAGCACCCTGGGACAATGGAAGGTGTCCCTGCCGATGGCAGGGGGTGGAATTGGATGATCTTTAAGGTCCCTCCAACTCAGGCCATTCTGTAATTTTATGATTCTATAGTTTGAACCACCAGCCCAGAGGCCAGGCCAGTGGACAGGCAAAAAACCTCCTAATTCTTGACTCACTGAATGACCTTATTTTTCACAGAAAATATCAATATTCCAGTATATGCTGTGATTTTTTTTCTCTGTTTTACTGTGAAAACAAAACCTAGAGAAATTTTAGAATGAAAAGAAAAGAAGTGGAACTTGTCACACCCCATTATTTTAAATGGAAATTATTCTGCTCACTCATGTCCCTCCTGCATCAAAGTGGTTTTATTCTACGAGATTAAAACTATCCCAAACCCAAGCAACTACAAAATGTGGACAATAGCAAAAATTTTAATTGTTGTTTTAGTTGAAAACTTGGAAACCACCTTAACACAGATCAGCAAAATGATAGGTTTGGCTGTAGAAGACATGAATCAAGTAACTGATTCTGATGAAAGATATTTTTTCAGTTTGGGGGTTGTTTTTTTGTTTTGCATGGACCAGTAACAATCAAGCTTAGGCCTAAGCAGTTTAATTACAGAAGTGTCAGACTTTAATTCAGAAATTATGACTCTGCAAGCAGTGGGGTCTTCAACATTTGGCTCTGGGCATCTTGATATTAAAACTAAGACATTTCAAAGGGGTTCACAGAAAGAAATCTAATCCTGTTAGACAGCACAAATTCTGTCCTTCCAGATTTTTTTTCCTCCAGCCTGGAAAAGAAAAATTTGTAACCTACTGGGTTAACTGTTTCTGCTGGATAATTCTACATTCATCTCCAAGAACAGCACAAGGGCTATATTTAAATTCTATTTTTCTCCTCTAACCCCCAAAGTATGCCCATAATTGTGTGGCCGAGTCCAGCCCTGCACACACACAGAGGTTTGGAGGTGCCTTTTGTCCCACAATGATTCCCTCACCCTTGCCCTGTATGAATAACAACGGTGGTGATGGTGATGATGCAGCAGCCCTGGGTTTCTGCTGCACCTTTCATCAGAGCAGCTCTGAGCGTGGGACTCACCTCACCCCTCTTTGACCATCTCAAAGTTTGGAATCTCGGCCAAGCTCGCTGTCTACCAGGATCCATGGAGCAAGATCAGCATCTCCAGAGGGCAACTCGGCCCATGCTGGGAGAGATGCCTCAGATAGGGGGGCTGAATCACTGGAGATGCCCAGGAGGCAGCACTGGCTGTGCAAAAATGAGGAGCACAAACTGGGCACCTTTTGTTGGTTTGTTTGTTGTTTTTTTTTCCCAAGCTGAAAGTAGGAATTGGGAATTTCACCCCCTTTTTTTTGGCAGAATCTCAGAAATCCTTGGAGAGCTGGAAGAGGAGGCCAAGGAAGGTCTTTGCTATCTCTAACAGATTGTTTAGAGTGGTTTGAGGCTGGATTTGAAAAATAATAAGCTCAGTGGCAGCTTCAAGTAGGTGCTAAGAAAGCAAAATTCCCTGAGCTGAGGTTTGGCCGGGACAGCGAATTCCCACAGGAACTGAGGCACACCACAACACTCAGCACCTTCCACTCGCAGCGCGAGAGATGTTGCTCTGACTTTGTCTTCCCTTAGGATCTACAGAACAGAGGAGGAGAGAGAATACAAGTATTAACAACCCAGTTCCTTGGAAAAAGTCTTTGGAACTCTTTAATTACCCAAGGCAATTAACTCCTTTGCTACACATGTCATCTGAAAAACAACCCAGGCAGCAGAATAATGGCCCCTCAAACCACGTTTTTGAGCCTGGGTCCGGGTCCCAGTGACCCTGGTGTTGCTTCCATGCCCCATCCTACATCTGGGGCTGCTCCCTGGAGGTCTCCCCACTTGAGATCTTCCTCCATTTACCTCCTAAAATGTGCCAGGATGGCAGTGCAGGGTTTTAGAGATGTATAAGCCTTAACATTTTAATCTGCCACCTACACTGCAGTTTATGAGCGCTGTAAATCTCGTGGTTATAATGAACTCATCTAATGATATTGCTGATGGATAAATTCACCTGGGACGAGGAACAACAGTTACTTGCAAATGAAAGGGGAGCAATTTTAAAGTTTCATGTAAACACCTTCGCTGCCTTACTTCTGACTTCTCCCAGCCTAACCCCTCTCAGGGTTTCATGACAAATGGAAAGAATGTGTGTTTGTGAGGCAACCACTGGCTGGCCTGGAAAAGAACCTGCCTCCTTCTCCCCAGCACAATGCTTATATAACTTGGGCACTGGAATGAAGTTTTAGGTGAAAATAGCTCTAATTTTCTGGGTCAGGTGTGCTAAATTAGGGGAACGGAGGGAAGGGATAAAGCAACACATTAGGCAATGAAAAATGCCTACACAATGCAAAGATATTTAGACTCCTACTCTGAATTTCAATAATAATTAGGACTGTGGCTAGTCCTAATGCTCCCAGTTCCCCCCCTTCCCACCCCTAAAGCATCCCAACTTGAACCTTTTTTAAATGCTCAGCAATATAAAGTACATCTTGTGGTTTCAAACCTCTCATTAAGGCTCATCCCCCTGCACTGAGGTCTGGCCTGGGCTATGTCAGTGCTAAATACCTTGGAGGACTGGGCTCAAAGACCTCAGATCCCTGCAAAGATTGGATTTGGACTTCTAAATTGCTTAAGTGCTTAAGTGCTCGGGGGAATTTTATCCTGAAACTCCTCCGCCAGTGAAGCCAATTTTGAAATGAGAACCACGGATGGAGGGAATTGTCATTTTGAGGTTTTGGGTAAGAACAGCAGGATTTTCACTGTCCACTGCTCTGGTAGAGCAAATTACTCCCATTTCTCACCCTTTCCTTGGAGACTCCCATTTCTCACCCTTTCCTAGGAGAAGGTGCTGTGAATATGCATTGGGTGAGCACGCACAGACCCTCACACACACACACAGGGCTGCACAGAGTTCCTCCTCTGGCTTTCACTGACTCATCAGGCTCACCAAATGTGTGAACTCACGCTATAATGTTCTCCCAGAAAAATAACAAATTGATTTCATTTTTACAGGCTACAGCATGCTATATAATTGGAGACACTGCCTTGTCAACTCAGACCGGTCTGACCCGACCAGAGACATTGCTTACAGCTGTTTACGGAGCCATAAAGTTTCCTCCTCTTTGTTTTTCCTTCCTTTTGCACTCTCTCTCTTTTTTTTTTTCTTTTTCTTTTCTTTTCCCTCTAATGAATCCTACAACTACTTTTTGTTCTGGTCATAAAATACTCCTAAGGAAAATGCAGGAAGCCTTGATTTAGAGAAGCACTTCAGCCAGTGCCTCGTGTTAACACAGGGGCTTGAGCACATATTTAAAACTGAGCATCTGTTTAAGGGCTTTTATTGCACCCAGACAGTCAATAAGGAACTTGTCACACTGTTATGTGCTTTTTTTAAATGTAATTATCGATACCAAATTAGAAGTTTGGATTGGGCAACCTCAGGGATTGTTTCCTTTGCAGCCCCACAGCACAGCTCCAGTTTCATCGGGAATTTTGCCATTTCTCATTGTCACTGGGTCCAAATCTGAAACATCTGAGGAAAGGCAAACTCCAACATTATTTTATCAACTCTACTGAAACTGCCACCTAGGACTGGGCACAATATTTTTTACATGACAAAAAACCCACCCTGAAATCTTCTGAGTTTGGCATATTTGCCAAGCGCTCAGAATAAGCCTAATTCTTCTGACCAATGTAAAAAAGCAGTTTAATGGAGGGTGGATTTGCAAACAATTGCATTTTGTGTAAAAATCTTTTATGTTTATCCTTATCAGAATCTCAAAGCAAAGTGAAATGTTTTGATTTTTTTGGAAAAAAAGGATTTCTGATTACACGCCTGATTTTGCTACCATGAAAAAGTTGCTTCACTTTGAACTAATGAACTGAACAAAAAAAAATCCCAAACCCAAAAGGGCTTTTCATCTACTTGCACTATCCATCAAAATACCTTCTAAGTACTTGGCAATAAATTATGGTTGTGCTTCCTTTCATATCATTCATTCATCATGGAATCTGCTCCTCCTTTGGCCTGAAATGTCACAATTCTCCTCTCATTCAGAGCCTCTCAACGACTCAAGGACTGATCAAGAGGGAATCAGCTGTTCCAGAGTCACAAACAGACAGAAACACATCTTGCACCTTCTCTGAGGACCATTTCTGTCCCAGAGGGAATAATGGGAATATTTGTCTGGATCCAGGTCCTGCCATATGGGAAAGGAACATGAGAGGAGGACAGGAAAGACAAACCTCTCTCCAGAAAGAGGTTTCAGATCTGTATCCCAGCTTTTAGGAAATCTGGAAAGCAGCAGAAGGCAGAAAGCCTCTTTATCCTCTCCTTCCCTATCTTTGGGAAAAGATGACCTGTATTAGACAATAAAAAATCCACATGGAGGAAGACATGAACAAAACCAGAGCCCAAATATACTATAACTCTTAATTAGCACTAAAACAGCAACAAGACTGCCATGAGGCCAAAGCTCAAACTTTTTTTACTGCTTATAAAATGATTTTTTTTCCTCAAATGAAAGTGAAATTTCTGCTGCAAGAGAACAACTGGATGATTTTTTTTTTTTTTTTTTTGCAAAGAAACTGCTTTGCATGGGAAAAAATCCTCATGGCTCCTTGACATGTTTCAGCTAGATCTCAGTAAAATTAAAGAGGTACAGACTGATGAGTCGCTCAGAGGTACAGGAAAAATGCCAGTGGATGTCCTGGCATTTGTATACACCTTGAGAGAGAGAAAAATTCTCTCTCAGAGATCATCTCTCACAACAGAAAGAATAACAACCACAATAAAACCTGGTGTAGGGGAAGAAGGGAAAGGTTTAATTTGCTTTACAGCACTGACTTTTCACATTGTCTGCACACAGCTCCTGTTTACTGAAATGGATCTGCTGGATCTCCTTCAGCCCCAAATTCACTCTGCTGTGAAGGGAGCAGCCAGGGAGGCTTCAGCCATAGGGCAGCTTCATTTTCTTGGGTTGCTGAGTAAAATCCTTCCATTTGGCAAGCCCTCAACAGTGACCACGACCTAAAGTCAAGGTTTTATAATCTGTTTTGGAGAAAAGAAGCCATATATATATATAGATAGATATAGATATATTTATACACATTTAGGCTAGGTGTTCAAAGGAGGCCCTGGGATGGAATTCCCAGAGCAGCTGTGGCTGCCCCTGGATCCCTGGCAGTGTCCAAGGTCAGGTTGGACAGGGCTTGGAGCACCCTGGGACAGTGGAAGGTGTCCCTTGCCCATGATAGGGCTGGAATGGGATGAGCTTTAAGGTCCCTCCCAACCCAAACCATTCCATAATTTGATGACTCTCAAGCAAGAGGCCACCCACTCTCCAAATCTCTTGGGTGAAAAAAGGTGATTTGTATGAAAGCTTCCTCCAGACCTGGTCTAAGTTCCAAAACCAGAGCCAGAGCATTGGCACCACGTGTGCAGCACCAGGAAAGGACCAAGCTTTCCCCTCCATGCTCCTCTCCCCAAACCTGCTGGGCTCTGCTGCTCTCACACCAGGAGCTGGGGCTCAGAGAGTTTCTTCTCCAAGTGGTTTGGCAGAGGTGGTGCCCTGATGCCCCTCAGAGGAACAGAACTGCTCTCCAGGGTGGAAACTCCTTGAGTGCTGAGGCAGGGCCTGGATGGAAAATATCTGGCAAGGGCAGGCTGGTGGATGGCAAAGAAACTGGGGAAGGAGGTGGAATCATGAGACAGAAACACAGAATGGCAGGGCTGGAAGGGACCTTAAAGGGACCTTAAATCCATTTCAGCCCCCTGCCATGGCAGGGACACCTTCCATCATCCCAGGGTGCTCCAAGCCCCATCCAGCCTGGCCTTGGACACTGCCAGGGATCCAGGGGCAGCCACAGCTGCTCTGGGCACCTGTGCCAGGGCCTCAGCACCCTCACAGCATAGAAATCCTTCCCAATATCTAATCCAGCCCTATTCTCTTTCAGTGTTCAGCCATTCCCCCTTGCCCAGCCCTTGTAAATAGTTTATTTCTGTCTTTCTTGTAGCTCACTTCAGGTCCTGGCCACAATCAGGTCACCCTCAACCCTTCTCTTGTCCAGGCTCAACCATCCCCATTGCAGGCAGGTGGGGAAAGATTTTGAACAAAGAAAGTGAGTCAGGAGTTGTCCTTGCAGCAGCATAAACTACCTCAAATCTCTGACCTGGGGGATGGAACAAGATTTTGGGTGAAGAGGCACCGACCCCTCAGTGCTGGGGGCATGGAAGGATTTGGGAGCATGGAAGGATTTGGGAGCCTCTCCAGTGGCAGCAGCAGCACCTGCACACCTGAGCAGCATCCCTGCCTTAATGATTTGTGTCTGAGAGTGGCTGGGGAGCTCAGCCAGGCTGCAGACTGTGATCAGCTCGTGGAGGGGGGATCACTGCTAGGCACAGGTACCAGCTTTGACACGCAGCAAGGGAAGCGGCCAAGAATTTGGGAGAGCAATCCCAGCTTTCTGCTGCGAGCTCCTCTGCCAAGATCCCTCCTCTGTTTACTTTAGAAACCAGAGACAAGCCCTCCTCAGCATAATAATAATAATAATAAAGCTTCAGGGTCACTCAGCTTAGCAGATGGATTCCTTCCAGCTTGGATTTCTGTGCAGAACTGAAGCACTTGGTGGATCTGGGGGATTATGCAATGCTCATAATTGGGTTTCACAGGAGATCTGAACGGTGACAAAACCACTCTGTGGGGAGGGAGACAAAGCAAAGCCATCCATGGATCACGTGTGGGGTCTGAGTGGCCACAGGGACCACTGCAGAAGCAGCTCTGTCCCACCAAAGAGCTGCTCACTCCCTGGTTTTCAGCTTCCCATGCTCCCAGACCCTAAATACACAATCAGAGAATCATGGAATGGCTTCTGTATGAATGGTTTGTCTGGGGATTTCAAAGGCCACCCACTCCAACCCCCTTGTCAGGATCAGGAATGTCCCCAGCCAGGTCAGGTTGCTCAGAGCCCCATCCGGCCTGACCATGGATGTTTGCAGGGATGGGACCCACCACCCCTGTGCCAGTGAAAATGCACCAGAATGTGGGAAAGTAGGGATCTAGTGGAGATATTTTGACTGGCCAGAAATATTTAACTAAACAAACCACTCAAGATGTTAATAACTTGTTTTTTTTTCTTTAAATTAAACAATATAGGAATTTTCAACTGCCCATACTGCCTGGACAAGAGAAAGTTCAATTTTAAAGGAATTTTACAGGAATAACATCCTAAACGGTGTAGAAGCTCTATAACTACTGTCCTAGAGCGCAGCTCTGGGGTTTATGACAACGCTGAACCAATTAATTAACGGAATTCAGTTCCACAGGTTATCAGCAAGGGTCGGAGGAGCAGAAGGGACTTTACAGGAATAACATCCTACATGGTGTAGAGGCTCTTTTTAAAGGAACTTTACAGGAATTTTTTAAAGGAACTTTAAAGGAATAACATCCTACATGGTATAGAGGCTCTATAACTACTGTCTTAGAGCACAGCTCTGGGGTTTATGACAATGCTGAACTAATTAATTAACAGAACTCAGTTCCACAGATTATCAGCAAGGTTCAGAGGAGCAGAAGGGGTTTAGCAGCAATAAGAAGAGCTCAGTTGTTTCACACAAAGCAGGGACACCTGGAGGTTGGACAGCACAAAGACACCAGGGCTTTAAAGGTCTCTGAGCTCTGCACCTACAGGACATCACCCCATCTATCACCAACCAGGAGGGCAGAGAGGATGCTTTCTTTGGAAGGGATTGCTCAACTGCAGGGCTGAAAACGGCAGTGCAAGCAAAGCCATGGGCACAAGAAGGTGTTTACCCCTGGTGCCACCATCAGATGTTCTCTGTTCCCTTCCCTTCCCACGTGTGCTCATGCACAGACTCACCTATTGACACATCCCCGGGTCTGGAGGCTTGGTTGAACATTTCTCTGCTCTGGTGCACCCAAGCACCCACCAGAAGCATCAAGGGTGCCCTCAAGGATCTCTTTCTTACACCTCCTTTTCCTACTAACAGTGACTAATATTTGGGAATCAGAAGCTCAGGACAAGGCAGGTGAAGTCTCCCAAAGCTGGTGAGATATCTCAGGACATGCCAGGGTCAGGTTGAGTGCACAGGGACATCTCTTGGGGGTCCCAAGGTTTTCTGTAGGACCCGTGCAGTGGCTTCCAGCCCTGCCTGGGTGTCTCAGGCACCACTGGGAATCTACACCAGGACTGGGAGCCTCGATGGGGACCCTCAGGTGCTCTGGGTGGCCACAACACAGAGCTGAGCCAGCCATCCCACAGGTCCCAGGTGTCCAGTGGGAAGAACTGGTCACAATTAGGAGATAAGCAACTTGGCCTAGTCAGGACTGCAGTTTCAATTAGAAGTTAGGCCATGGAGTTAAGTCCAGTTTAGTGCTGGACTCCACTGGCCATGAAAGTGTAATGCTACCTGTGCATCCCTGGCAGTGCCCAGAGCCAGGCTGGACAGGGTTTGGAGCACCCTGGGACAGTGGAAGGTGTCCCTGCCTACAACATGGGGTGGAATGGGATCATCTTTAAAGTCCCTCTCAACCCAAACCATTCCATGATTCTGTGATTCCTCAGCTGTGAGTCACAGCAGTGCAGGTGTCCAATGGGATGAATCCCACCTGGACCTCAGGATTATTTAGGGGATGAGCAAGAGGTTTGTGTTCACCTGTACCAAACCCTTCAGCCAAAGGTCTGGCTCTGAGCTCCACAGTGCAGGTGTCCAATGGGATGAATCCCACATTGACCCCAGGATTTTTAGGTGATGAACCAAGAGGTTTGTGTTCACCTGTACCAAACCCTTTGGCCAAAGGTGTCCAAGGGGATTAATCCCACCTTAACCTCAGGATTATTTAGTCAGGTGATGAACCAAGAGGTTTGTGTTCACCTGTACCAAACCCTTTGGCCAAAAGTGTCCAATGGGATGAATCCCACCTTGACCTCAGGATTATTTAGGTGATGAACCAAGAGGTTTGTGTTCACCTGTACCAAACCCTTTGGCCAAAGGTCTGGCTCTGAGCTCCACAGTGCACGTGTCCAATGGGAGGAATCCCACATTGACCCCAGGATTTTTAGGTGATGAACCAAGAGGTTTGTGTTCACCTGTACCAAACCCTCTGGCCAAAGGTCAGGCTCTGAACTCCACGGAGACTTGCTGAGAGCAGTGGAGTAGAAAGCCCCTCCATGGGAATTATAGCAAATACAGGAGCAAAGCTCCAAACCCAGCAGTTCCCACTGTAGACCAAGCCAAGGGCATCCTCACTAGGACACAAAATTCTGAACTGAAGATTCAGCACTGTTCCACTCATTGTCTCCTTGTGAGATGGTTTTTCCTCAGCTGGAGCAGGGGATCTGGTGAGAGGCAGTCACAAAAGCTCAGGAATTCTGCTGAGCTCCCTTCCAACAACACTGTAATCTCATGGATTCATCAACGTGTGTAATTACCAAGTCAGACCACCCATTAACTCATCTCCTCTACAGCACTGGCCTGAATCACCTCCTCCAGAGAGGTGCCCACTCTTGATCCACAGATATCCAGAGGCAGGGAATCCAGCAGTTCCCCCAGGGATGTGCTGACCCATCCTCCCTGTGAGAGCTGCTGGAGCCACCCTCTCGTGGCACTGGTGGCAAAGAGGTTTGTGCACAAGGACTGTGGCTTTCCACACATGGCTCTTGCAGGTGCTAATTCTGACTCTGCTGAAATCACTGAGACCCGAATCCTGTCTAGAGCAGGAAGCAAGAAGAGGAAGACAGCCAGCCCCCCATAATTTTTAACCTGGGTTTGGTTTACGCCTTTAAAAATAATAATTAGAGGCTTCCCCTTCTCCCTGCAAGAGACCATTTATAGCTTGTGCTGCAAAAACGAGTTTGTGTGTGAACACATTGGCTCTCTGCTGAAGTGCTTGTGCTGGGTATTCACTGTAATGGGGCTGATCTCACCCAGTGGGTGGTGGGGAGGGAGGGGAAGCTTTGGGGTTTTCAAGGAGGCTGCTGGGGGAGGATGGGGACCTACCTGCCCTCCTGCTTTCCCCTCTCTCCCCAGCACAGCTCGCCTCCTTTTCCTTTCTGAGCAGCAAACTGCTGCTGCTGTTATTGACACATATTTCAAACAAGCCCGTGCAAGGGACTCGAGACACATTACATTGCACATGGTGCCCCGGGCCACACATTCGCCTCCTTCCACCGACAGCACGTTTTGCTTCATAAAGAATGTGCAGGCCTTCACCTGGAGCTATTTATCTGCTGTGCTCCAAAGAAAGGAGAGGGGGAGAAAGCCCCACATGCCCACGTTGGCTGTTAACCCCAAACTCAAACTCCAAAAGCGGCCAAACATTGACCTCTGTGGCTGTGAGATCTGATCCACTGTCTGCTGATGGACCTGGACGGATGCCTGCAGTCCATTCCCCAACTTTCTGGGCACCTGAATTTAGGAAAATTCCTTTTTGCACCCTGACTGACCCACTCCCACAGCTCCCAGCACATGCTCCATCAGGGAAGACAAGCAGAGCTCCCAGACTCCTGCATCACCCCACCCTGGAAGAGGAAGCCTATCTGGTGATTAAAAGTTGCTGATACACACCTCTTTCCAGGATCAGGGTAATCTTCCCTTGCTGTTAGCAACATTTTTTTTCCCCCTGCTTTCTCTAAATCTTTCCATCATTGTTATTACAACGATAACAACAATAATTATTTCTATTATGCCTTGAACCTGAGTCTGAGATTAGGGCTCCCATTGTGTTAAGAGCTCGGTGGAGAAGCGTCAGGGAGATGATTCCTGCTGTAAAAAGCTCATTTTCTGCACTCAGGCAGGACATGAAGGGGTGAAAGAAGGAGAGAAGGGGCCAGGAATGAGGCAGGATGGGAGGCAGCAGTGAGGAGAGAGTGAAGAGCAGCGAGCAGAATAGCAGGAGTCAGCACTGGTGCATTGCCTGAGCAAACCCCACTCCTTGTCTGTGTCCACACATGTCAAATCTCGACAGGGAGAAGGGGAATGCTCCCTTCAGTTTCCCAGCTGCAGAAATGTGGATTCTATTATTTTTCTTTTTTTTTTTTTTTTTTTTGACACAGCAGCAGGAGAGCCTTCAGCATCTGCTCACAGACATTGCCTCTTCTCTGGTGGACCCCTGCTTCAAAAGTGCCAAATTCCCTGAATAAAAACCCCTTCCTCTGTCGCAAAATCAGGGTGGAGAACTTTTCCTCCACAAAAAAAAAACCAAAAAAACCCTGCTCTGCTTTTACCTTGAAAAGAAATACCTGCACTCCTGTCCTTTTGGGGGCTGGAAAGCTGCCAGGGATCCGGGGTAAGGAGTTGCTAACATCGTGCCATACTAATAATTCTTCATTTCACCCACCTTTTTTTCTGTCTCTTTAGATTAGATTTGAAGTGCTGCAGGGCAGGGACTGTCTCTTGCTATGTGCACACACGGTGCTCAGGACAAGGAACCTTTCCACTTCCTTGGAACTGGCAACTGCTAAGGCATAATCATAAATAACAGGGAAGGTCTTGAAAGGCAGAATGACAACAGGGGGCTGGGAGGGTTCTGAAAAAGTTTTGAAAGCTTTTCTTTTTGGTTTGGTAAATGATTAAAAACAAAAGGATGTATTTGCTGGTTCTAAGAAATCAATGATTCTACTGGGACTGTGATACAGGAGCACTACAGGGGGAGGGTAAAAGAAAAATCTGTCCAGGTAGAGCATGAGAAGTTTAAGAAAAGTGAATGCAATTCTCTAATTCACCTTTGCTCTTACAAGAAACCACCAAGAAAATAAATGTAGGTGAAATCCCATGGGGTGGTTTAAAATCCATTCATCAGCTCCCAGCACTGCTCATGAATCTCACTCACCCCAACCCTCTGTGCACTCAAAGACCAGGTGAGAAGTGGGAAATTGTGAATATAAATTAGCACACCAAAAGGCAGATAAGTGATAAGGAAAGCCCATAGTGGATAATCCATGGTCAGCAGTGCTAAGAACGTGAGGATGACCAATAAATAATTGCTTAAGGTGTTGTTAGAGAACATACAGAGATATTCAAACACACATTTGTAGTCACTAATAATGCATTAACCTCCTGGAGATAAACAAGGAGATAAAGAAGGAAGGGAATCTTGGATATTTCTGGATAACTACTGTTAACATTTGTAATAAATCTCCAAGTGATGATGGAAAACAAGAGAATGCCAAATAGGTTAGGAATCCCCTGTGCTGGTAAAGAGCAAATGGATAACTGTAAATCTGTTATCTGGCCCAAAAGGGAATTGGATGATACAAGACTGAACCCACAGAGGATGGAAAAATTGTCATATAATTAGTGGTAGTAACCACAGTTCTACGGAAAACTAATTTTGTGCAATTTTTAAACGAGATTGTTAAACAGAGGTGATAAAAGTGATGTTGGTACAGCATTTTTAGTCAAATTATAAAGAAAAACAGGGAATAAAGAATTCAAAATGGTCATATTTAGGATCAGCATAGTACAAAAGAAATACATCTGGAGGTGACAACTCTCCAGTGTCACTCTGCTGAGGAATTGCCATAAAACAAAGCTGGTTTTAACTGGAACTCCATGAGATTGCCTCAGTGCTATTGAACTTTCTTACCAACAGCCCAAAAAACTCCACATCATCATCATCACTGAGAGAGCCTGAATGATGTGGAAACATCAGAGGGGTGAGAGTGAAGGACACGGGCAGGGCAGCAGCACAAAGAGAGGGGCCAGGATGTCACCAACCAAAGCCACCTCCATGGCCCAGGTGCCAGGCCAGGCTTGTGGGGGTGACAGGAACCAGGGAAAATCCCCAGGGGGATGTGGGGATTTGGGAACTGAGCCCCAGGATGGGAATGCTGAGCACAGCAGGGCTGGAGAGGGAGCCCAAAGGAGGAGGGAATAACCCAGAACCCAGCACAGGGGAGCACTGAGGCCTCAGGTTTGAGCTTTTCTATTTTCAGATTCTGTGTGCTTTAGTGTGTGGGTCTGAGCTTCACATCAGGGCATGCTGAGCTCTGTGCACAGAGCAGGGAGACAAAACAATTCCTGCTCCAGCTGGGCACCAAGGACAAATGATCCAAATCTCAGCCCAGGAGCACAAACCCCGTGGGCTGGAGAGAGAAAAACAAGCAGGGTGGGACTGCCTGGGCTAAAGCTGGGATGGGACAATGAACTGCAAGATGCAAATGGAGCAGAACTGATCCCAGGGAGAGAGCCCGGGAGCGCTCGTGCATTTTGGGGCCATTTTGGTTCATCTTGGGTGCAGCCCTGGCTGGGCTCTGGTGCTGCCCAAGGTGCATCCATGGAGGCCTTTTAATAAATCCCTGCTTTATTCTTTAGCTCTGTCCAGCCTCTGTTCTAGGTCAGCCTGCACAAGCCATCAGGACAGGACCCAAAATGCCACATCCAGATGTACTGAAAAGCTGCAGAAGTTCTAGAAAAGCAGAAGGATATCCAAATCTGAGAGGAATGACTGATCCATACCATCTGCTACATCAGCTTTCCCTTCAGACGAAGATATTGGACATGGGACTGCAGTCACACACAGAGATTCTTTGAATATCACCAAACTTCTCTCTAGTGCTCAGAACCAGAGTTTTAACCTGAATTATTCATTCCTTTCCTTGATCTTTGACATTACAGTAGGTTCCAATAAATTCCTCTGAGGTTTAAGAGGTCTGAATGTGAGCCACAGGAATTTTAGGAAATGCCACCCGGGTCATCTCTTTGAATGCTCTAACTCAAACAAGGGTTGTTAGACCTGACAAAGGAGCCACCAGGTGTAGCCCTCATGTTCCTAATGGTCCTGAAGATACAGAGTCATACCGAGATTTCCTTGGAGGTTTCCCACCCAAGTAGTGACTCCAGCCCCTCATTGTTTCCAGGGAAGGAATCTGACACGATCAGGCTGAGAGATGTTCCACGGCTCCAGGCCACAAAGTCCCCTATCACCGAGTGCTGTAAAATGCCCTGATCAGAGGAGCATTCCCCACGAGCCCTCAAAGGGCTGAGCACCACGTTCTGCCTCAGACAATGGGATGCAATATATCTACAACCATATAAATAGCCGAGCTGGATGAGGCCTGGATAAGATCATGGCTTTACAATGCTGCCCCTCCTGCTTTTAACCCATCCCGGTGTCGGCTGAAACCGGGGATGTGGCAAGCCTCAAAGGGATTTATGCCGTGGAATTAGCAGCCTTCTCCAGCCTTACAGGAATAAGGATGTTGATTCTCACCGGCAAATTGCTCCCACTCAGCACCGACTTTCCTCCTTGATCCTTTTAGCACCACCTTTTGTTGAGAGCATCTAATCACTTATCAGCAAGGGTCTTCAACTAAAAACCATTTGGGAACACCTCAGCCGTGGCCCTTTCATTCATTGTGCAGCAGCATCCTGCTCAACAAAGGCTTTTGCACCCAGGGCTTTCCTGTAAGTGAGGCTGGACCCTGGGTCCCCAGCGTTGTGAAAGCACCGGGGAAGGGATTGCCTTGCTGCAATTCCCATGCTGCTTGCTGTGACAGGACAGAAATGTCTCTTGGGTACCCAGAATTTGGTTGGCGCCAGAGCTCTGGGAACAGACTGCAAGGCGTGGGTTGTTTTTGGATGAATCATGTTTTTAATCATCAAACACTGCCAATCAGAACTGCAGCAGATTTTCCCCAGAATATTTTTTTTCTTTGGTGTGTGTGCATGTGTGTGTGTTTTACCTTAAGAGTGATAATTTCAATTTCAGGCTCCCAGTTCTGGATTAAGGACACAAAGGAACCTCCTGAGCTCTGAGTAACAAAAATTCTTATCCCTCTTGTTGGAGATGGAGAACCCTCAGCATTGGCAGATTGGGTGGGTTATGAAACTGTCCCAACACTGGATTGGAGATAATAATCACCCCAGTGTGCACATGGATCAATTCTATCAGTAAATTACCTTAATTAGAAGAGAAGGTGATGTAGTTATTAAGGTGTGAGCATGGGACTGTGGACTGGGGGCATTTTGGTTTGCCTCAATTTCCTTCCTGTGAAGTGGGAATAATATCACCATCCCCATCCATGAAACAGCCATTCCATTAGGGAATTAAGGACAGAGCTGTTGACACGTAGATGATGGATTATTAATGAATGAGCTGTATTTCAGTGGTGAACTGCTGATGGATCACAGAGTGGGTGTTCTTTAGAAGAGCTCCAGAGGTGCACATCCTGTCTCTGCCTATAACCTGATATTTGTCAGTGGTTATGAAAACCTCACTTCCACTGTGGTAAGCCTATAAACACAATTTTGGGTGAGGGAGGCTTCACTTCTATTTAGGAATCTCCCCACTTCATCAATAAATTTTATCCTTTTAATCTTTGGAACAACACCAAACGCTGTTGTTTTCTGCATTTCCACTCAAGTCTTGTCTGATCTGAGGGTTTTTTAAAGTTTTCAACCTTTCAACTCACTCTACTAAGCAGGGCAGGTGGTGAGGGGCTGGAAATTTCCTTTTCCCCCCTCCTGGGTCAATTCCATTTGTTCCTGATTTACCCTGAGAGATGGATCAATGAGACACAAGCAAGAATGTAAGGACAGGATGTCCCACGTGCTTAAACATGTGGTTAAGTGTTTGGCTCAAGGAAAGTTTTCATAAGGATTAGATTTAATGCAAGGAAAATGAGTAATCCCACGCATGACCCAGGTTTCCCTGTGTTAGGTGCTTCAACATTGGACCCTGCTCTGAAGAAATGGCTGCTCCAAGTGTTTCAAGACTTCCATAATTTAAAAGCATGAAAATCTCCAAGAATTTTAATAAATAAATAAAAAAACCAGAACGAAAACCAACAAAACCCCTCTCAGGTCAAACTTCCAATAAATCTGTGTTCAGCTGTACTTTACCAACCAAAATTATCCACTGAGAGATTTAATTAAAAACTTGTTTTTAATGAAAACTACTGTTTTCATATCAGTTGCTAAATTGACAAAGATCTATAGGGACGCTTTAGCAGTAGAAATAAAATTGGACACACAGGAGGAAAGCCTGATCCATAGCCTGATCCAAAACCTATTACAGAGTAAGAGATTTCCAATAAAAAGACCCCAGGAAGCCTCTGCATCTCCAGCTGGATGGAGCTGACTCCAAGAGGAGCCCAAACCAATAAACTGAGATAGGAAATGACAGCAGGGAGGTGCCACAGTTGTGTCTTTGCACAATGTGTATATTTAACATATTTTCATCCATTCTTTCTATTTCTGCAACTTCTTAAATGATGGCCAACAGGAAAAATCCAGGAGAAAGCACAGGTAGGAACCCAGGGAAGACTCAGAAAATTGTCTAAGACTTGGTGCTCACAAAAGTCTTGAGCAGATTTGCCTTAAGAGAATCACACAAATCTGGCCCAGATTAGATCCCTGGGCGTCATACTCACTTTAAACTTTTGAATTCATCCACTGTTGCATGTGGTTGGTACATTATTAGTGTCTACTTTTATCAGTTCCCCTTTAAAACCACTTGGGAGCTTCTGTTTGTGGGGTTTTTCAGGATGGGTGGAAAAAAAACCACTGGGGCAGCCAAGTCAAACCTCTAATTTTGGATAATATAAATCTTCAGGTTGTTTTTTCTGCTGTTTCTCCTCTTTTTCACAGAGACAGGTAAGGAATTGTGGTCAGGCTGTCCCCACCTGCAGCTCAGCTCCTGAAGATTGGAAATCAAAAAGCATTTTGCCAGGTCCCCTCACTGGAAGTGCATCACTTCAATGAGCTTGGAGTGAAATCAGTGTTTCCTGGAAAGAGCTGGCTGCAGAGGGCTTTGGATGGAGTAAATCAGGATTCTGGTCATGGTTTTACAGCCTGAGCCCTTTGCAGAGCTGCTGGCAGCTTCTGGATGCCCTGAGCAGATGAGATCAACCTAGTGGGCAACCCAGATTGGGGATTTGATCCAAGTGAGGAGATAAGAATCCCAAAGGGCAGCTTTATGGCTTTGTTACTGATAAGGTGGCAGAGCAGGGACTAATCTAGATACCAGCATAATTGATAATAACCTTGGAGCTTCTCAGGGCTGTTTAATGACCCAGGAATCTGGGGAATGCTGGGGCATGGCAGAGCTCCTGCCATGAGCCTGACACAGCTCCCACCTGGGGCTGTGAGAGCAGGTATTGGGTCAATACTGACCAAAAGGATTCCTCCAGCCCCAAATGTTGCATGCCTGAGATCTTAACTCCTCACAAACCCCCAATCCTGAGATACCACACCACGAAGGCAAAGAAAAATGTGCTTCTCCCTTTGGATAATTCAGCACCTGGGAGACAATCCAAATCCACGGGGCCAGCTCCCATCCAGGAGCTGCGTGTCACACCTCAGCCTGGAATCAAACAGATTCCAGTAGCTATGGGAAAACATGCAAACAGTGGCTTCCAGCTGAGACAAGTTCAGCACAGCTCGGCCAACGGGGTGGAGGCTCCGTTTTTTGACTCACCTCATGCAGATCCTGCCCCAGGACCACGAGGGTCCCTGTGCAGTGAGCCACGAGGTCCAGCCAGGGCTGGGGAAGGAGTGGGGAGATCTCTGGGTGGATTTGGTGCCCATGCAGAGCCCGCTCTCTGCTGTGGGCCCACGTGCGGGTGTGCGCATCAGCACGGCAGCCCTGCACTCCAGGTGTGTTCTATCACCCCACCAACCCCATCCTGGGCTGGGATGTGTCTCCTGGGGGTTCTGCTGGCCTGTCACCCCTCATTTCCCACTCAGCTGAGGGGGAAGTTCAGCAAGCTCAGCACAGCTCGGCCAACGGGGTGGAGGCTCCGTTTTTTGACTCACCTCATGGAGCTCCTGTCCAAGGACTACGAGGGTCCCTGTGCAGTGAGCCACGAGGTCCAGCCAGGGCTGGGGGAAGGAGTGGAGAGATCTCTGGGTGGATTTGGTGCCCATGCAGAGCCCATTCTCTGCCACGGGTCCGCGTGCGGGTGTGTGCGTTGGCACGGCAGCCCAGGTGTGCTGTATCACCCCACCAGCCCCATCCTGGGCTGGGATGTGTCTCCTGGGGGTTCTGCTGGCCTGTCACCCCTCATTTCCCACTCAGCTGAGGGGGAAAATCAGCAAGTTCAGCATATCTTGGCCAATGGAGTGGAGGCTCCGTTTTTTGACTCATCTCATGGAGCTCCTCCTGCCCAAGCACCACGAGGGTCCCTGTGCAGTGAGCCACAGGGTCCAGCCAGGGCTGGGGAAGGAGTGGGGAGATCTCTGGGTGGATTTGGCTGCCAGCTGGATGGGAAGTGTGAGATCCTGGTGCTGAGCTTGTCCCAGCTGGAAGGAGCTCAGCACAGACAGAATTCATCCCTGCTCTGTCCTTTCTGTGCAAATCCCATCCCAAGGGGTTTTGGAGCAGCACAGGGTGTACCATGGCAAGGCTGCTGGAACCCAGGGATCTCTGTCAGCTCCCTGGGATGGCAGGTGGGCACAAAGAGCACTCCTGGACTTTGAGAAAGCCAGCACTCAGGTCCTTAACAGCATTTAGTGTGTCCCTAAGGATACCAGCCCCACCTTGGCTCTGATGGCAAAACCCTTCCTCCTTCCTTCCAGCTGCATTCACACAGGATCTGATGGAACTCCACAGCCAAGAGCACACTGGGATTCCATCACACTCATGGAGACCCCAAAAATTAATCTGCAAGTTCCATATGGCCTTCTCCTACCAGTGTCTTGTCAGGTCCATCAGTAAACCCTGACTGTTTGCTACATTTGTGTGCATTTTTGGCCATTTTCTGTGAGAAGCCTCTTCTTAGACACCAGATCTTTGATTGAGGAACATGCTGGCTCCTTATCAGCAGGGTGCTAAAGAGAGAAGTGGCACAGTCCTTAAACAATGCTGATCCTGGGAGTCTTTGTGCCTCTGTTGTGGGTACAGCCCTCTCACACCCTTTAATAATGGGGATTTGGGAAATGACCACTTCACACACTGAGGGTGTGCCCAAAGGAGGGGAATATCTGTGTCCTACTCCTCTGAGTGGCACCCAATCAATTCTTCACCTCATCCCCACTCAGGAAAATCTAAAAGAGAGCACTGACCTGAGCTGAGGGGCTCTGACAAAGAATTCCCTGTTCTCATGCACTCAGGAGCTTCTCAGAAGCTCATCAGTAGCTCAGGTAGGACCCATCTCACCCAACATAAACCACCTAAAAATGTAATTACCTAAACACAGCCTGACTATTCACCCACAGATTTGGTGAAAGGAAAGGCTCTCACAGGCAGTAACTCAATCACAACTCAGTTATGGCAACCTCAGTGAGAGAATTCCCATTTGGAATTCTTTGGGTTGGAAGGCACAAGTTCCTGTGTCCAACCTCCTGCCATGACCAGGGACATCTTCAAGCAGGTGGGGTTGTTCAGAGCCTGTCCAACCTGGCCCTGAATGCTCCTAGGGATGGGTTTTCCACATCTCTGGGCAACCTGTGCCAGTGCCTCACCACTTCCATCATAAAAAATGCATCCCTTACATCTAATCTGAATCAGTCCTTCCCTAGTTTAAAAACACTGAGCCTTGTCCTATCTCAACTGCTCCTGCTAAAATGTTTGTGCCCATCCTTCCTGCAAACCCCTTCAGGCACTGGAAGGGGCTCTGAGGTCTCCTTAGACCTTCTCTTCTCCAGGCTGAGCAATCCCAGCTCTCTCAGCATCTCCGTGGCCTCCTCTGGCCCTGCTCCTGTGCTGAGGATCCCAGAGTTGGATGCAGAATTCCAGCTGGGGGCTCCTGGGAGCATCCCCTCCCTCACCTGTGGGGATGCAGCCCTGGATTTCTGGTCCCAGTGCAGGTGGCCAGGGAATGTCCAGCCTCTCCCCCACCAGCATCCCCAAACTCAGCTGCTCTCAATCCCTTCATCCCCAGCCTGGATTCATCCCAGGGTTTGCCTGGGTCTAAGGACTTGCCCTGCCCTTGTTGACCCTCTGGAGCTTGTCCAGGTCCTTGTGGTGCCACCTGCACCACTCAGCTCGGTGTTATCTGCAAAGGGTTCCCTCAGTGACACTGATCCACACCCCTGATAAAGGAGTTACACAGCACTGGACACCCCACAGACCCCTGAGGGCCCCTGGGGTCACTGATCTCTGTGTGGACATTGAGCCACCACCCTCTGGATGTGACCATCCACCCAATCCCTGACACTGAGCAATCCTCCCATCAAACCCACACCTCTCCAGTTTAGAGGGAAGGATGTGTGGGCACAGTGACTGATCAGGTTAGAAGATAAATTTCATTATTAACTTGAAGGCACTCAAACCTGGTCACAGTGAATTATTGCAGTCGGTGGGAAGTTATAATTGTGCAGTTTGTTATCCCTGGTACACAAAGTCACAAATTGGCAATTTCACCATTTTGTATCTAAACAAGTGAATGCCCAAGTCCTGAGGCTGAGGCACAGATAAATGCCTGGAGAATCCATCCAGTCATATCCTGAATTCCAGCCCTTCCATCACCTCCCCCATTTCTTTGGATTCTGCAACAGCTTCCCTGAAGTCAGGGCACCTCTGGAGGCTCTCACCAGCTGAAGACAAACCCTGACTGAATTCCAGTAAAACATCACTCGTTTGGTACCACCCAGCCATAAAATGGAAATCTCCATCACACATTCCCATGGTCCTGCCTGGGAATCATGACGAATAAATCGAATTGTGATGCTTTCATCATTTTAACATCACTCCTCTACACTGTCATTCTAGAGCCTAGGTTGTAGATTGTAGATTTTAGAGCATGCAGGAGAGTTGTTGTCTCTGATATTTCACTGGTATCCCCCTTCCTTCTCCGAGTTGTGCTCCTGGTACCCTGCAGAACGATCCCTCCTCGCTTTCCCCTACTACACACATGTAAATCTTCCATCAAGCCTTAAAAACTTTCTATAAATCCATTTCCCACACTTACACCTGATAAATGTTTGAGAGCCATTACCCTCTCATTCTTTGGCCCAGATTGGCACCTAGAGCCAACCTTGCCCATCAGACTCAGTCCTTCCATCCCTCTGGCTCTTTGCCCTCCAGTCTGTCAACACCTCCCTGGCATGGGCAGGGGATGGAGCCCTGCACTCCAGGTGTGCTGTATCACCCCACCAACCCCATCCTGGGCTGGGATGTGTCTCCTGGGGGTTCTGCTGGCCTGTCACCCCTCATTTCCCACTCAGCTGAGGGGGAAATTCAGCAAGTTCTGCACAGCTTGGCCAATGGGGTGGAGGCTCCGTTTTTTGACTCATCTCATGGAGCTCCTGTCCAAGGACTATGAGGGTCCCTGTGCAGTGAGCCATGAGGTCCAGCCAGGGCTGGGGAAGGAGTGGGGAGATCTCTGGGTGGATTTGGTGCCTGTGCAGAGCCCCTTCCCTGCCATGGGTCCGCGTGCGGGTGTGTGCGTTGGCACGGCAGCCCTGCGGTCCAGGTGTGTTCTATGACCCCACCAGCTCCATGCTGGGCTGGGATGTGTCTCCTGTGGGTTCTGCTGGCCTGTCACCCCTCATTTCAGACTCAGCTGAGAGCTGTGTGCCCATGCAGAGCCCGTTCTCTGCCATGGGTCCGCGTGCAGCTGTGCATGTTAGCACGGCAGCCCTGCAGTCCAGGTGTGATGTGTGATCCCAACAACCCCATCCTGGGCTGGGATGTGTCTCCTGTGGGTTCTGCTGGCCTGTCACCCCTCATTTCAGACCCAGCTGAGGGCTGTGTGCCCGTGCAGAGCCCGTTCCCTGCCGCGGGTCCGCGTGCGGGTGTCGGCACGGCAACGCTTTTCCATAAACGCGGAGGCCGCGGCTCTGCCTGCCTCTGTTTGCTCACCAAGGTGACGAGAAGCGAGGTACTGGCACACGATGAATGAGATCAAGTCATTCACAAGTTGCTGCCTGCCAGCAGAGCTGCTGCAACTGTCCATGCGTGTGTGCTCCGAGCCTCCACCAAGACGGCGAGGCTTAAATCCCTTCCTTTGCCCTTGACTCTGGATTAAGCTGAGGTCATGCACAGGTGTTGCAGGGCTGCTGAGGGCTGTGAACGTGTCAAGCCACAGCAGCTCTGCTGCAATCAGTCATCTGAGGATGATGCATTTTTGTTTTGTTGCAAAGGAAGCTCAATGCTTTGATAACCTGCCTGCCTTTAGTGCAGCTGCTTCTGGTGGTAAATTGAAGATTATCCCGTGTATGCCATGACTTATCCTTCTAGGTAAGACAAACACCTTAATTTTCCTCTCCAACAATAATCAGACCCAGATCTAAATCAGTGCTACTCGATTACTCTTGAAAGTGAGAACTACTTAAAGTCAATTTAGGGTCAGTGGCAGGTAGTAGGCTACCAGCAGTGTCAGGAAACTGTGGGATTCCTTCACCTCCACACATCAAAGTGAACTTCCACTTCCCTGAACATTGGCTCAACCTGACCCAAATTAGCTGAAACAAAACACAGGGTTCCTTCTTTTCTTTCGTATTTTGTTCATTCTTTTCTTTCCTATTTTCAGGTTGCCCCAGCCCTGGAAGTTCTCAAGGCTGGGTTGGAAAGGCCTGGAGCAACCTGGCCTGGTGGGAGGTGTCCCTGCCTGTGGTGGGGGGATTGAGACTGGAGGATTATCCCATCCCAACCCCTTAACATTCCAGAATTCCCTAATTCTGTATTTCATCCCCCTGTCTCCGTGATCAACAGCTCCCTGTGATGGCCAAGAGCTCCATGGCCAGGCTAGCAGAGCTCTCAGCCATCATTCCCATTTATTCCCAGGATAAATCTTCACTGCTGCACAGAACTTATCTGGCCTTACTTTACATAACACCATTTCCAGCCAGGCAGCAGACATTCCAAAGCAAACCTCCTTTTGGGAGAAATTGTACTTGCGGGCTTGAAATTCTCCGGATATTTATTTTTTTTTTCCCCCCATAGTTTATCACATGTTGAATTCTCAGGCTGGAATTCAACTGCTTGAGCACAGGTGTGTTGAGTACCATTTGAGCTGCTTTCCAGCACCCACCTGGCTCCAGCCTGGCTCCCTAAATCATGTGGATTCCTGGGGGGGACACAAAGCACCCCTTTGGATGGCACTGCACACTCCTGCCTACACAACTACAGCCTCAAACCTCCACTGACTTGGATCACTCACTTGGATCACCCTGGTAGAAAGCCAAATAAAAATATCTGGATCTGAAGCTCAGCAATCAATTCAATTAGCTAAATATTTCCTACATTTTTCTATGTGAAAACCCCTCTATGAGATACTTACACAAGACAAGATCATGAGGGACCTGTGGGGAAGCTGCACATGGACTCCAGGGAAACCTCAAATGGTTTTAATCACCTGCATTCAGCCAAATGTATCAAACTCTCAGGGAGGGTTATCACTGTTCTCTTTGGAAATTCACTATTTCCACAGGACTAAAGTATTTTAGTCCTTTTCCCTGCTTAGCACTGTACAAGAAATTAGGAATCCCAAAACTGAGATTATGGAAAGGACTATCTGTATTAGGGAAGGAAACTTGGACAAGGTTATCTATGTTAGGGAAAGGAAACTTGCAGCATTGTACAGGCTACTGAAAGATTCTGATTTGAAAGAGTAAATAAGTGCTTGGGACATTATTTCTGAGCTCAAAGCCTCTTCATTCATCTCCTGTGCACTCAGTGCCTTGGAACTTGACCAGTTCTATGATTTTGGCTCACATGGAGGCAGGAATTGCACCCTGCAGAGAATTCCCAGCTCTCTGAGTCATCGTGAACACCTATAAAATGTACAGAAATCACTAATGATTTACCTACATGGGACAGGAGAGCAACCAGGAGGGGAAGCACATTCCTACCTGTTCCCCACAAACCCTGAAACACAAACAGGCAGCAGCAACTGAATAAACTGCATCAGAATGCCTCACAGTCAGTAATTCTCCTTTGAAAGGTGCTCCAGATTTAGGCCACGGATTCTGAGATATCAGCAGGTCTGACAGGGGATCTCTGGGAGACCTGAGGCCTTTTGAGAGGCAGGTCCTTGGATGGCACAAGACCCTCATCATGTGTGACAAAACTGATTGATCAAACTGTAATGGGAGGTCCATTTGTCATCCATTTGTCCATTGTGATCCCTCTGTCATCCAGCTGATGACCTGCAGGAGGCACGGAGTGCTCTCCATCTGAGACAGCCATCCAGCCTTCCCTCTCAGCCATTAAGAGAATTAACAAACACCATTTGAGGGCACAGTTCAAGGTGTTTTCACCCCGTTTTTTTTTAAAGATCTTTAGGGTAAGGATCATGTCTCACCACAATCACCCATTTCTCCTCCTTATCGACCCCAGAGGAGACAGGAAGAGATGTCTCTGCTGCAGAATCTGAGTGTGGATGTCCTGGAGCACATCCTGAAGGAATCACTGCTCAGACACCACAACAAATCCCACTTAGGGCTCAATCTCATGGTCAAGCAAGAGAGGAGCTCAAATTACTGCCTGGTGCTAGCTGACCCACAGCAATCCTACACATGTGAATCCCTAGCCTACAGCAAACGCTGGCGAATGTGATTTAAATTAACCCTTTTTTATTGTGGGTAAGCAAAGTCTAATTACCTCACTAGCTGCAGGCTAGTGAGCACACAGACAGGTACCAGGGGTCAGCTGCTGTGTGGTAACTTGTTGCACCGCAGAAACCCGATCAGGACTTTAATTTGCTGGGACTTCCACTCGCAGGCAAACCCGGAGACCTGGATTCTAATTTCTCCCAAGGCCTCGGGCAGTACAAAACTGACTAAAAGTGGTATTGAGGAGAGGTCACAGAGTTGCCCCTCCATGCTGGGAGGTGCCACGACAAGGTGGACTTCAGTATTGCTCCAAAGCCCTCCAGTTTGTACAAATCTAACAGTGGTAACAATAAAAAACCCCTTAAATTCCTTATTTTTTTCCAGCTTAAAGCATTAAAGCTGCTTGTATCAAAGAGCAGCAGATTTGTTTCACCAGAGCAGCCAGCACCCCTTACAACAGGGCTGTGCTGAGTAGAAAAAAAAAAAGCATTTATTTCTCACAAATAAATCAGTTTTTAGCTAAGTTGAATAAATAGGACTAAATAGGACTAATAATTAATAATAATAATAATAATAATAATAATAATAATAATAATAATAATAAATAGGACTAAATAGGTCCTAAATAGGAATTTTCCTTCTGAGGCAGGAAACAACTAATTAATGTCACCAAAGATCCTTAGTCATGGGTGCCATGATATCCCAGTCAGGTCTAAGTCAGGTCTAAGTCAGGTCTAAGTCACAAACTCAACCTCTTCCCTGTTAGAAGAAACAATTTTCAAGGCAGACACCGAGAGTTTTACTCTCCCATCCCACCTCTGCTCTCTGCTCCCAAGACAGGTGTGATCAGCAGCGTTGTGACCATGAGCAGGGTCCTGCTCACCTCACCAGCCTGGGACTGAGCACAAGAACGCTTCATTCCAGACCTCCAGTGGTCCAGAGGGTCCATAGGACACTCCTGGAATTATCTGCTCCAACTACTCTTGAAATTACAAACTCCCAACCAGATACTTGGACTATACAAAGCATTTTTTCCAATTTGGAAGAGAAATTGGAACCAGTTCACTGAAACCAGCCAGACTCAGAAGCAGACCTGAAATGTGGCCAAATCCCTCAAGACAAAGGTTGGATTCTCCCAACCTGTGGACACCATCAAGATCTCAGCTCAAAGTTCTTCTCAAAAAATATGCTTCAGCCCAACTATTTCCCCAGTAGGGTAAATGTGGTGGAATCCTCATTGCAATCCTAAAAAATGAGCCCACAGACTTTTACATCTCAGATCTGCTTTTAGATAGGTTGAACTATCAATCACTAATGCTGGAATTTCCTGGGATGGGAACTCACTTCACAGACTGAGACACACACAGGGATGGATGGATGGATGGATGGATGGATGGATGGATGGATGGATGGATGGATGATGGATGGATGGATGATGGATGGATGGATGGATGATGGATGGATGATGGATGGATGGATGGATGGATGGATGGATGGATGATGGATGGATGGATGATGGATGGATGGATGGATGATGGATGGATGATGGATGGATGGATGGATGATGGATGGATGGATGGAGAGATGGATGATGGATGGATGATGGATGGATGATGGATGGATGGATGGATGGATGGATGGATGGATGGATGGATGATGGATGGATGGGGGATGGATGGATGGATGATGGATGGATGGATGGATGATGGATGGATGGATGATGGATGGATGATGGATGGATGGATGATGGATGGATGGATGGATGGATGGATGGATGGATGGATGGATGGATGATGGATGGATGATGGATGATGGATGGATGGATGATGGATGGATGGATGATGGATGGATGATGGATGATGGATGGATGGATGATGGATGGATGGATGATGGATGGATGGATGGATGCATGGATGGGATATTTGGATGGATGATGGATGATGGATGGATGGATGATGGATGGATGGATGATGGATGATGGATGGATGGATGATGGATGGATGGATGATGGATGGATGGATGGATGGATGGATGGATGATGGATGATGGATGATGGATGGATGGATGGATGGATGGATGGATGGATGGATGGATGGATGGATGGGTGATGGATGGATGATGGATGGAGGGATGGATGATGGATGGATGGATGGATGATGGATGGATGGATGGATGGATGGATGGATGGATGATGGATGGATGGCGGGATGGATGATGGATGGATGGATGGATGGATGATGGATGATGGATGGAGGGATGGAGGATGGATGGATGGATGGATGGATGGATGGATGAATGGATGGATGGATGATGGATGGATGGATGGATGGATGGATGGATGGATGATGGATGGATGATGGATGGATGGATGGATGGATGGATGGATGGATGGATGGATGGATGATGGATGGACACAAAAATGTCCAGCAGGGCTAATTCTGCCTTTATTGAATTCACTGAACACAGAATATTTGGCAGTTAAACCTTATCCTTCTGGAACTGCAGGGGACCCCAGTCACCTGTGGCATCAAGCTCTCAGTATTTGTAAGAAAGCCCTGGAAATATGGACCTGTTTTATGCTGAAGAACTGAGCTTGCTCCTCCCACCTTTCCCTCTGACATCCTGAACAAAGCATGGAGTGCACTGCACCAACAAATGAAAGAGTTTCTTAAATCCTTGGGGAAACAAGATGCAAAGAACAGGAAAGCAAAGGGAAAGGTGTTCAGACATTGTGGAGTTACAGGAAAGCAGATGGATGCTTCAACTGGAGAAAAATTAGGTAAATTCTGTTTAAATTTTGCAGAGCTGAAACTTTGCACTAACTTAGAAATTCAATTGTAATCACTTTTACCATAAAGGTAAGAATTGGGAAATCATCATGAAAACCAAGTTGCCATGGAGCTCTGGAGGTCACTGGAGAGCAGATGTGATGATATCCCTCAGTTGCTTAGGGTTTTCTGGGGAAACCTCCCCGTTTCCAGGTCACCTCCTCGGAGCACACATCCCCAAAAGCCTGATGAAACACCCAGGCTTGCTCTTATGAAATCAGTCTGCAGACAGAGGCTTTCTCACTGGGGAGGTTTGCAGCAGAGCAGAGCAAGAGGGAAGCTTCCAGAGCGTGGTTAGAAAGTTCCCTGGAGTCAGGGCTGCTGGAGGATTAGCACAATTAAGATTTTGGGAGGACGTGCAGGTACTAGCAGACCTCTCAAGCCCTGACTGTGTGCGAGCAGCAGCTCCTGCAGCTTCCTCGGCCACAAAGGAGCTGAGGGTTCACCTCTGAGCTGTAACATCGTTAGTGTGACATTTGTCACCTGCTGTCCCCATCCTCCAGGCTATGGAGCTGTGCCAGTTCACACCATTCCAGCTTTAAACAGGCTCTCAAGGCTGCAGGACTTCAATAGATATGAACAAAAAAACCTCCTCTGGGTTCACCAGGACTGGAATTTCACACATGCTCACGGCAGAAACCAATGTTCAATGGAGTTCATCTAATCTCTCTGGAACACCTTGAAGTTAGGAATTCAGTTAATGATATCACCTAAAACCTCTCTGACCTTGTAACAGAACCATCAATGCCACAGAAGATCAGCTTGCTCTGTCCTAAGATAGATGGCTGGAATAGGTGGGGTGGAATTGCCCTCTGGGGGAGTTAGTCCCTAAAAAAGGGCTCTACATGGAAATTATGAGCTAGACCTTTCATTTGGGGTGACAAAAGCTTGCCATGATGAATCTCATCCTCCTGAGCCATAAACACACACACAAAAAATACTCAGCAGCAAGTTCAGGGGGAGAGGTTTTTAAATCAACTCTCAGCTTGGTTTTAAACAAAAAAAAGAAGATATTTACATGAGATATTAGGAAGAAATTCTTGGCTGTGAGGGTGCTGAGGCCCTGGCACAGGGAGCCCAGAGCTGTGGCTGCCCCTGGATCCCTGGAAGTGTCCAAGGCCAGCTTGGACAGGGCTTGGACCAATCTGGGATCATGGAAGGTCCCTGCCCATGGCAGGGGGTTGAAATGAGATGATTTTCAAGGTCCCTTCCAATTAAACCTTTTCTTCCAATTAACCCCTTCTATGTTTCTATTATTTCTGTGATTCTGCAGTTAACAAACACTGTCAGCAACTCAATATTTCTCCAAAGCACCATCCAAAGCTCTACCCAGCCATCGGCCAGTCACAAACCATGAGCTGTCCTCTGAAGGGTGCAGTGATGAAAAATTGCTGCTGTTTTCCCAACGAGGTCTTGGCTGCACCCATCACAGCCACAAATGGTTATAGTGGCTAATAACAATGCTTCAGTCCTCAAGAAAATATGAATTTGCAGACCTGAGGTCAGAAACCCTCCCCTAGAGTGGCCAGAACCAGTTGCTCCAGAAAAAAAATGTAAGTGCCCTGCACAGGATTTTCATGGAACATCATTTCCTTGCAAAATCTTATCTGGTCTTCATTAGCCAGATGTCACTTTAAGCCCAGAAATGAAAGCCCCAAAATACTCTTTGTTAGTAACTACAACAGTCGAGAATTTTTGCAATAACTCTGCAAATATTGCCTGGAAAAATATATTGAAAAACACTGTGTTTAAATCAGAAGAGTTTGAAGAAGATGATTTTGGTCTTTAACCTCTTTTCTCCAGGCAAAATCAACAAGGAAGGTCAAGGACCTGACAAACACCTCAGGTTTCTCATCAGCCTCTCTTAAAATAGGGATAAAACCCTCCCAGACACCAACTGGCATCACATCAATGATATTTGTGGGGTGCTCAGGCACCCAGTCATCCCTCCCAACTTTACCTGTCTCAAAGGGAGGTGTTTGGGCTGTTTCTGGAGTGGATGGAGAGAGATAGGCAACTCCAGACAGTGATTCATCACATCCACTCCAGAGATCCCAATCTCAGGAAGGATGAATCGCCCTCAGAGGGTGCCCAACTTTCTAAGATGGTTGGCTCAGATAGCTGAGCATTACATGGCTAAAATTAAGTGAATTCGGTCCAGAGGTCTCTTAGGGAAGGTTCTGTCACCCAGCAGAGCAGAGATACCACTCCTGGTGTGCTCGGAGACTCGAGGTGTGCTTGGATATCCTGAGGAAACCCTGCTCTCAAAGCAGAGCTGTCCCCAGTTGGTGCAAGGCTTCCTGCAGGATGAATTGGATCCTCCCCATCTCACCTGAAAGGAGATGCCTCAGATAACTTGAGTCAGCCCTTGGGATCATCATGAGACCAAGTCCCAGCCCATAAGCAAGTGGGTTATGGGTTTGGTGGGTATTTTTATTTGACTGGAACATTCAGTCCAGTTCTTGGAATATTTCAAAGACGTTTTCCCTTGCTCAGTCCTCAGGCTCATGCACGGTTATGCTGTGCCTGCTCCCAGGCTAGGTTTTTATCTGTGCAGCACTGGAAGACTCACAGACCACAGCTCCAAGGCCTTTCCTTCAGAACATCCAGGTCTTTCCCTCAGAACACTTGGTGGCCATTTCCCAGATCTGTGGAAAGCACCTGGTGACCTCGAGGCAACCTGGGAGCATCACTCATCCCACAACCACACCACCCTTCTCCACTGGCTAAAGAGCTTTTTATGTGCCTGAATTCATATCTCCACATGTTTAAATCTCTTCAGGGCTTGGGAGCTGGCTGTGAGAAACAGGAATATTAATATTCTGTCAGTGCCCAGAAGGTCTCTGACTATGAGTCAAGAAAAGCTGGTGTGGTGTCTGTAGATTATCTGCCCTTGTTGGCTGGTCCTGGCCACCAGGACCTCAAGGATCTCAAGTTTCCTGCCAGAACAGGAGCAGTGGAGTCAATCTCAGCAAATCCTTTCTGGCAAACCAAAGATGAACCGAAATAATTGCAATTTGAAATGAAGAAATGGCAAAATTTGTGGTTTATGTAAAGCAGAGCAGTTTGAATTTTGTTTTTTTTTTTTTTTTTGGGATGGTTTTTCAAGGGTACTGAGGTTAGAGGCACAGGCCCAAGTTACTGGGAGTCAAACCAGGGTGTGAGCCATGTGAACAGCCATGTGAACGTTCTTCCCCCCTGGTGAATATGAACCATCTCGTGTTTATTGCAGGGAAAGAGCATTCACACGGGCAGTTACCACAGAAAAACTGGCACCTGATGAGTTCACACCCTGCCTTACCTCGTGGTAATTTGTTCAGGTGCCCATCCCCTAAGGTGCCATTCCCAAAGTGAAGGTGGAGGACGCAATGTCCCCTTAATACTCAGAGTCAGCAACTCTGTGGTTATGGCACCAACCCCATGGGATGGGAAAATGAGCTTCACCAGCTTCCTCTGCTCCATCCCAGCAGGGTTTTGAGCCCAAACTTCCCAAATCTCAGCAGCACACCCTCGCCAATGAATTATTCCATTCCCTAGATCCACCAAATCAATTATTCACATGGATTGAGGCTTGGCCATGGCTGGGGATTCAGCCAGGAGCCTGTGGAGCTCTCAGCTCCCATCCCAGCTGGATTTTGTGAGCTCTGGAGGATACCAAAGTTCTGCAATTCTTCCTCTACATGCCCCAAAAATGATCCAGTGAAGGTGGAGGACACAATGTCCCCTTTGTACTCAGAGTCAGCAACTCCGTGGTTATGGCACCAACCCCATGGGATGGGAAAATGAGCTTCACCAGCTTCCTCTGCTCCATCCCAGCAGGGCTTTGAGCCCAAACTTCCCAAATCTCAGCAGCACACCCCTGCCAACGAATTATGCCATTCCCCAGATCCACCAAATCAATTATTCACGTGGATTGAGGCTTGGCCATGGCTGGGGATTCAGCCAGGAGCCTGTGGAGCTCCCATCCCAGCTGAGAGTTGGGTGCACAAATGGATTTTGTGAGCTCTGGAGGATACCAAAGCTCTGCAATTCTGCCTTTGCATGCCCCAAAACCCCATCCAGCTCCAAGACAAGTTTTTCTGCACATTGTCAGATACGTACAAGCCTTAACTGGGCTCCCTCTCTGCCCTGCACTGGGATAGGGGAGATGGGACTGAGATATGCCTGTAATTTCCATATATTATTACTCTGTGTCCCTGATAGCAGGGATAATGAGGTGCTGTGCATCAGCCCAGCACAGGAAAACTCTCCCTGCTCCCAGGTTTCACCTCAACCCCTGCAACCCAGCCCAGTGCCCAAGCACAGAAAATGAACAGAACTGCCCCAGTATTTAAGGATAAACACAAAGCAAATGTGGCACTTTACTGGCCCAGAAATAAAGGTTGAAGCAACTGGAAGGATCAAGACCTACTGGAGCTCAAAGTCTTAAGACAGGAGACAAAGGAGTTGCTCCAAACAGAACTTTCCTGGCCCAGAATCAAGGTATGAAGAAACTTGTAGGATCCTGAAGGATCTCAGAGTCCAAGACACGAGACAAATAGGATGTCCCAGAGTTTGTTACAGTCAAAGGAAGATTTTCTATGACTTCCAACTGCCCTTGGAGCAGAAGCCAAAGCCAAGAAGAGGGATATGTGATCTACCTATCTACGCACATACATATAATCATATTTATATATTTGACTACCTTCCTTCACAATAAATGTTCTTTCTCCCCACAGAACTTTCACAGAAAGGGTTCAACCTTCTGGACCTTTCTAGAACACATCACTGGGAGCTGCCAGCACCATTCCACCATGGAAGAAATGAGTGGCACACAGCTGTGACTGGGAACTATGACCTCCAAAGCATGGGAGTCCTTCATTCTCCTAAAACCTAAAGAGGAGGTTCTTCTTCTTCTTCATCATCCCTTCCTCCTCTTCATCCCTTCCTCAGCCACACAGAGCAGCGAGGAGATTCCTGGCAAGGCCCATTCCTCTCATAAATCACAGGTCAGGAAGGAAAAGGAGAAGGAATGAAGGAGAAGGAAGGAGGAGAAGGAGAAGGAGAAGGAGAAGGAGAAGGAGAAGGAGAAGGAGAAGGAGAAGGAGAAGGAGAAGGAGAAGGAGAAGGAGAAGGAGAAGGAGAAGGAGAAGGAGAAGGAGAAGGAGAAGGAGAAGGAGAAGGAGAAGGAGAAGGAGAAGGAGAAGGAGAAGGAGAAGGAGAAGGAGAAGAACCTTCTGATGATCAGAGGGCTGGAGCAACCATCCTGCATAGACAGGCTGAGAGAGCTGGGATTGTTCAGCCTGGACAACTGGGAAGATCTCACTGTGGCCTTGCAGTAACTAAAGGGGGCATATAAAAAAAGAGGGAGAGGGATTTTTTACTTGGGAAGACAGGGATTGGACAACAAAACCAGTTTTAACTAAAAGGAAAAATATTTAAATGAGATATCAGGAGGAAGTTCTTTACTCAGAGGGTGGTGAAGCACTGGACCAGCTTGTGGATGCCCCATCCCTGGAAGTGTCCAAGGCCAGGTTGGATGGGGCCCTGAGGCACCTGAAGCAGTGAATGACATCCCTGCCCATCACAGGGGGCTGGACCTGGGTGACCTCAAAGATCCCTTCCCACCCAAACCATTCTGTGCTCTGCAATTCTGTGAAACAGGGTGAATTGAAGAAAACAAAACAAAAAAAACCAACAGAACAAAAACCAGAACAAAGAACAGAACAAAATCTGTGAGCACTGACTGCTCTGTCTGGATTTAGGATGTCCAGGGAGCATGGATGCACACACACACACATCCTCACACCCTCCAGCCCCTGGCAGGACACTGCTCACGTTTCTACCCCATTTCACTGCCCATTTTGGTGAGATTTGTGGATATCTAACGTTTCTCAGAACCTCTGCCAAATGAAGCTCACGGGCCAAGAGGTTTAAATGTCATTCTGGGGACAAAGAGGCAGCAGGATTGCTCAAGCCTTGGATCATGTAGAAACCAGTTCTGAGAGATGGATAAGGGCAGAAGTGGATCTGAAACCCTTCTATGAGCCCCTCCTTGCTCCCAGCCTGGGTCCCTCTCCAGGGCCTGAAGGAGCCCTCTGCACAAGCAATTACAGCTTTTACTGCATAAAAACCACATTGCAAAGGCCTGAATTTCACAAAAAAATGGTCAATGTGGTTGAAAATTACACAAATTACACCTGAGATGTTTCTGTCCATTCTTTCCTAAGAAAGAATTATTGTTTTCCTAATAATAAAGTCTAACTCAGCACAGTAATGCCCAAGGCTGAGTTCATGCCTAACCTGGCACCCAGACAGATTTAAAACCTGTGTGGAGACCTCAAGTTTAGTCAGTTCAGAGTTCACATCACTTCCCTCACTCCTCCATTACATTGATGCCACTGCGTTCTTCTGGCATCAAAGAAAACCCCAGGCACCTTCCCTGACATCTGGAAGATCAAGGAAACTGGAGATAAACCCAACTCTTCCTCATTCACAGGAACAGAAACAGTCTGGGAATCCCAGGAGCAGACAGCACAGTCGTATGAATAAATCTGTACAGATCCTATCAGCAAGGTCAGCAGAACCATGAAAATGGGAAGCTCAGAAGGAGGCAGGAGCTGGTGAGTCCAGCTGCAGGGATTTTGGGATCAGAACCATGATTGGGTTGGGGGGTGCTCTCTGCCAAGGTGCCTCTACCTAGACACAAGAATTCCCTTCAAAAAGCCCTTCTGAGAAATGGGATTTTTGCTCTTCTACACCTGCGGAACTTCAAGTGAAGAGGTTTTTTTTAAGATAATTTGGTCATTAAAGATTCATATTGAGGGGTCCTCCAATGGAAAAATCTCTTTTAAGCATTCCACATGTCTATGTAGAATATAAAATGCCCAGGTGCGAGTTCATAAGAATTCCCTTCAAAAACCCTTCAGAGAGATGGGGTTTTTTTCTTACTGTTGGCTACTGAAAATCAGTCCAAATAACCAAATCTTGGACAAATGATGCTTTTGCAAGAGTATTTTTCTTGAATCTGCCTCTGCCCTGAAACACCACAGAACCCAAAAAAGGAGAGACTTATGCAGAAATACAAATTCCTTGTCCATGAGAACCAAGGGCAGGATGAGCTTAAGGATTTGGGCACAATGGAATAAAATGATCTGACCTAACCTTGCCCACCCAGGATTCCAGCTGCAGGGATTTTGGGATCAGAACCATGACTGGTTTGGAGGGTGGTGTCTGTCAAGGTGCTACAGAAAATCAGCCCAAATGGCCAAATCTTGGACAAATGATGCTTGGGCAAGAGCACTTTCTCCTCATGAACTTCAGTGTCTAAGCTGTAGTGGATGCAGGGATGGCTTTGGCTGCCCAGTATCTGTACATCAGAAGTAAGGGGCCTCACAAAATATCTTTTTCTTCTAAGAGTCAGTCACCTTTCTGCCTGATGGAGTTAGGAGCTGTTTTGAGGACAAGCAGATTTCTTTACTATGTGATCCATGGGTGATTCTGTAGTTTCACAAAGCTTCATCTCCCCGTGTGTCTTCACAGGTGAAGACACTGAAACACCACAGAACCCAAAAAAAAGAGAGACTTTTGCAGGAAATACAAATTCCTTGTCCGTGAGGATGAGCTTAAGGATTTGGGCATGATGGAATGAAATGATCTGACCTAACCTTGCCCACCCAGGATTCCAGCTGCAGGGATTTTGGGATCAGAACCATGACTGGTTTGGAGGGTGCTCTATGTCAAGGTGCCTCCACTTGGCAGCTCACTGCTGGCTACAGAAAATCAGCCCAAATGGCCAAATCTTGGACAAATGATGCTTTGGCATGAACACTTTCTCCTCATGAACTGCAGTGTCTAAGCTGTGGTGGATGCAGGGTTGGCTTTGGCACTTTTGTACATCAGAAGTAAGGTGCCTCACAAAATACCTTTTTCTTCTAAGAGTCAGTCACCTTTCTGCCTGATGTAGCTAGAAGCCAATTTGAGGACAAGCAGATTTCTTTACTATGTGATCCATGGGTGATTCTGTAGTTTCACAGGTGAAGAGACATGGGGAGATGTGCCCTGAAACATCACAGAACCCAAAAAAGGACAGACTTTTGCAGGAATACAAATTCCTTAGGCATGGGAACCAAGGGCAGGATGAGCTTAAGGATTTGGGCAGGATGGAATGAAATGATCTGACCTAACCTTGCCCACCCAAGAGTCAGGCTCCCAGCTGCTCTGGGAGTTTTCCATATATATATAAAAAAATTGGCTGTCCTGGCTCTTTTCCTCACCCAAAAATTGCTGGTTTTTTTATTTAAACAGTGACTCAAAGGTGATTGTGGCCCAGATTCTCCTCCTGGCTCTGCTCAGTGAGCCCACACTGTCCCTGGGAATGGGACATGAGCAGCTGCCCCTGCAGGAAACTCTCATTTTCTGATTCTCCTCTGACCAGGACACCCAGCTAATTGCTGAGGCTTGGGAAGGGCAGAGAAGAAATATGGCCAGAGCTGCCAAGGATGAGTTTTAGCTCCTGAATTGCTTTGTCCCCTGGTTAATCACAAAGATATTAGATAACCAAGGTTTTGCAGGTTGCCCTGTCCTTGGGCAGTGCCAAAATGGGCTCTTGCATTCCAGAATCCAACAAGAGCCTGGTTTGCCCCATTTTGGAACCTGTCTGCAGGACAGAATTCCTCAATTTATTCTGAGTGCCAGTGCTGGGGCAGCAGGAGCCACCACCAAGGCATCCATGGCTGTAAATTTAAACCCTATATAAATACATTACAATATATATAATACAATAATATATACAATAAAGCCTATACAGTCTACACAAATCCTGAATTAATTTCTCTGTTAGAATTTGGAGATTTTCTGGCCAATTGCAGATCTAGTGGCTCTATTAGGAAGCTGTGCTGGGAGCTGCTGTGTTAGGCTGAGCTTGATCCTTTCATTCACCAGGAAACCAGACTACACATGAGTCAGCAGGACAAATTCTGAATTAGTTTCTCTGTTAGAATTTGGAGATATTCTGGACAATTACAGTTCTAGTGGCTCTGTTAGGAAGCTGTGCTGGGAGCTGCTGTGTTAGGCTGGGCTTGACCCTCTCATTCACCAGCAGAATAGACTACACATGGGTCAGCAGGACAAATTCTGAAGTAGTTAAAATTTGGAGATCTTCTGGCCAATTGCAGTTTTGGTGGCTCTATTAGGAAGCTGTGCTGGGAGCTGCTGTGTTAGGCTGAGCCTGACCCTCTCATTCACCAGGAGACTGAGACTACTCATGAGTCAGCAGGACAAACCCTGAATTCATTTCTCTGTTAGAATTTGGACACTAAAAATTGCAGTTTTAGAGGCTCTGTTAGGAAGCTGTGCTGGAAACAGCCTGTGTTAAGCTGAGCTTGACCCTTTCATTCACTGGGAGACTGGACTACACAGGGGTCAGCAGGACAAATTCTGAAGTAGTTTCTCTGTTAGAATTTGGAGATTTTCTGGCCAATTGCAGTTCTAGTGACTCTATTAGGAAGCTGTGCTGGGAGCTGTTGTGTTAGGCTGAGCTTGACCCTCTCATTCACCACTACACATGGGTCAGCAGGACAAATTCTGAATTAGAATTTGGACGCCCTCCTGGCCAATTGCAGTTTTGGTGGCTCTGTTAGGAAGCTGTGCTGGGAGCTGCTGTGTTAGGCTGGGTTTGACCCTCTCATTCACCAGCAGACCAGACTACACATGAGTCAGCAGGACAAACGGACTCGATGCTCCTGGGCATCACAGACCTCCCAATTGCCTGTGGGCAGCTTACACCCAGGGCTTCAGTGGCCACGGAATTAGCACTGCCCTGTCTGATCCCCGATCTTCTGCTAATGTGCCTTATCTCTTCCCTTTCAGCCGGGCTGTTTGCCCCATCTGTCTGGGCCGTGTACTCACCCGGGCTAAACCCACTGTGCCCTCAGTCCTCTCCTGCGAGTGACTCCGAGGTTTTGCAATCACTGCACTCATATCCATGAGCCATCCTGCCTGGAAAAAGCAGTGATGCAGCCAGCTCCTTCCTTCTGCAGATGATATTCCTGTTAGCAGTGACTCAGAGTGAGCTGAGTGCTCCTGTCCAGGGCTTCTCCACCATTCTGACTGAGGCAGATTTAATCCAGCCTGGAGCACGTGAGGATGGATGAGGTGATTTCTGGATTTAACGGTGGTGGATGTGGTTACACCTATTTTTTGCAAACTCACAGAGGGATGGAGCTCAGCTAACCCAAGGTGTTTGAGAGATGGACAGCTAAATCTGTGCTGCTTAAAGCCTGTTCTCTCTGTGAGAGGTACTTAAACTTTCCCTACAGCCTCCTTGTGTGCAGAACAGACGCATTTTAGATAAAGCAGGACTCGTACTGACTGATCCTGCAACTCTGAGAAGACACACAAAAATAATGAAGGTATGTGGCCAAAGAATGAGAGAAAAAGCTCCCTATTCTTTGTCTAAATATCTGAACTGTTACCACAGATGACACCAGCAAGAGGTGTCAGAGGTTTTAGAGGTGTTAGCAATCTGTTAAGGCAGATATTCCTTCCTCATATTCCATCAATATCCCATTGAGCAGGCAGCATCATTTTCACACCTGCCTGAAAACCTCTAGAAACTCACCAGTTTCAGTGCCCACAGAACAACTCCTTGTTCTGTTTATGGTTTTCTTCAATTCACCCTGTTTGTTGTGCAAGCTCAACAACAACACCCCATACAAAATCAATACAATGGCACAGCATGCCCTTTACCCAATTTTTTTTTTTAATGGAAAACTCCCAGAGCAGCTACTTCAGGTTTGGACAATCTCCTACCATATTTCACTCTCATACTGTAAGAATAAAAAAAAAAAAATAAATAAAAACTAGAGAGCAATAAAAACAGCTCAACAAGCACTTCAAAAAAAGCAACAGAGCTCATCCACTTTTCCTCATGCTCAGGGTGAGCTGAGGGTGTTCATGGACCAGTCACTGCACCCCACTGACAAGGGGCAGCTCAGTAAAATCAGCCAATTGATCACTCTGCAGCAATGCCATCGATAAATCTGAGTCATAAAGCACAAATTAGGTGTCCAAGCAGCCCCACACTTCCCACCCAGCCTGTTGTTTGCTCTGAGCACTCCCAGCAGCAAATCTTGCCAGGGGATGACCCAACCACAGCCCTGCTAATGCTGCAGCAGAGCAGCTCTCAGGGCCTGGAGATTGGGCTGCAAGGTCCTTTCTGTAGAGATTAAAAAATCAGCACAATTTGGGAAAGGGGATGGGCTGGGCTGAGCTTCCCAGCCCCTGAATCCTTCACTGTGGGAAAATCATAGAATAGATCAATAGAAAATCATAGAATATATCAATAGAAAATAACAGAATATATCAGAAGGGTGGGTGGGGCTCTGAAGCACCTGGGGTGGTGGGAAGTGTCCCTGCCCAGGGATGGGCTCCAAAGTCCCTTCCAACCCAAACCCCTCTGGGATTCTGGGATCCACAGAAGGGCCCTGTCCTCAGAGCCTTCAGGATGGCTCCTCACCATCCCAAATCCATGGGATCAGGGTGGTGCCCAGCCCTCCTGGCCTGGATCACTAATGCAGCTTGTTCCACAGCAAATTAATCTCCATGGCTGTTCCCAGAATGTGCAAGGAAGTTCACAAGAATTCCCTTCAAAAGCCTTTCTGAGAAATGGGATTTTTGCTCTTCTACACCTGTGGAACTTCAAGTGAAGAGTTTTTCAAGGTAATTTGGTCACTAAAGATTCACACTGGAGGATTCTCCAATGGAAATATCTCTTTTCAGCACTCCACATGTCTGTGTAGAACATAAAATGCCCAGATACAAGTTCACAAGAATTCCCTTCAAAAACCCTTCAGAGATATCGGGGTTTTTGCTCAATTCCTTTACACCTGTGGAAAGCAACTCCAAGACTTCATGTGAAGATTATTTTAAGGTAATTTGGTCACTAAAGATTCACATTGAAGGGTCCTCCAATGGAAATATCTCTTGAAAGGTCCCCCAATGGAAATATCTCTTTTCAGCACTCCACATGTCTATGAAGAACATAAAATGCCAAGAACAAGAATTCCCTTCAAAAACCCTTCAGAGATATGGGAGTTTTGCTCAGTTCTTCCACACCTGTGAAATCAACACCAGGACTTCAGGTGAAGAGCTTTTTAAAGGTGATTTGGTCACTAAAGATTCACATTGGAGGATTCTCCAATGGAAATATCTCTTTTAAGCATTCCACATGTCTATAGGGGGGCATAAAATGCCCGGATGCAAGTTCACAATTCCCTCCAAAACCCCTTCTGAGAGATGGGACTTTTGCTCAGTTCTTCTACACCTGTGGAAAGCAACACCAGGACTTCAGGTGAAGAGTTTTTTAAAGGTGATTTGGTCACTAAAGATTCACATTGAAGGGTCCCCCTATGGAAACATCCCCTTTCAGCACTCCACATGTCTGTGTAGAACACAAAATGCCCAGATGCAAGTTCACAAGAATTCCCTTCAAAAGCCCTTCTGAGAGATGGGATTTTTGCTCAATTCCTTTACACCTGTGGAAAGCAACTCCAAGACTTCATGTGAAGAGTTTTTTAAAGGTGATTTGGTCACTAAAGATTCACATTGAAGGGTCCTCCAATGGAAATATCTCTTGAAAGGTCCCCCAATGGAAATATCTCTTTTCAGCATTCCACATGTCTATGTAGAATATAAAATGCCCAGATACAAGTTCACAATTTTCTTCAAAACCCCTTCTGAGAGATGGGACTTTTGCTCAGTTCTTCCACACCTGTGGAAAGCCACACCAGGACTTCAGGTGAAGAGTTTTTTAAAGGTGATTTGGTCACTAAAGATTCACATTGAAAGGTCTCCCAATGGAAAATCCCCTTTCAGCACTCCACATGTCTATGTAGAACATAAAATGCCCAGATGCTCTCGATTTTTAGGAGTGTTTCAAAACCAGACCCGACCTGTCCAAAGAGAGATATCTTTGTCCCAATCATCCAGGATCCTCTTCCAGGCAATGGTTGGGAACCTGGGATGGGATGGGACTCACCTCACCCCACAATAAATTTCTGACAGGTGTCAGATGAGCTGGATCTCATCTCTCACCACCAACTCTGAAGGAAACTTCACTGCAAAATATTCAGGAAGATTCTCCTTCCATGAAGGATAGAAACGAATCATAGATCTCCCAAAAAACAGCATTAACCAGATTTTTGTGTCTCTGGAAGGGCTGTGGCTCTCCCAGTAAATTCTGCACATTTTGTCTGATGCCCAGTGGGATTCCCTGACATTCAGGGGGTTTTGGATGGACTCTTCCCTGTCCAGACTCTCCCATTTCTTCCCAGCTACAGCAGGCTCAGGGAAAAAAGGGAATTTCCCTTGTGTCCCTCAGCCTGCTGAGGATTTAGAGTTGTGTTCTGTCACAGCCCTGTCTAGCAACAGGCCCCATTGTTGTTCTCCTGTGGGCAGAGGGACAGGCTGAATGGAAGGCTTGGCAAGTGTTCAAGGAGCTCTATTCCTGCTTCCCACCCCTTTATCAGACATTGGGAATATCTCTATTAGACATTGGAAATATCTCTGTCAGACATTGGAAATATCTCTGTCAGACATTGGAAATATTTCTATCAGACATTGGAAATATATCGGTTAATCACTAGAAATATCTCTATTAGATATTGGAAATATTTCTATTAAGACATTGGAAATATCTCTATTAAGATATTGGAAATATCTCAATCAGACACTGGAAATATTTCTATTAGATATTGGAAATATCTGTATTAAACATTGGAAATATCTCTATTAAAAATTGGAAATATATCTGTTAGATATTGGAAATATCTCTATTAGACATTAGAAATATCTCTATTAGATATTGGAAATATTTCTATTAGAAATTGGAAATATCTCTATTAAGATATTGGAAATACCTCCATTAGACATTGGAAATATCTCTATTAGACATTGGAAATATCTCTATTAAACACTGGAAATATATCTGTTAGATATTAGAAATATCTCTATTAGACATTGGAAATGTCTCTATTAAGACACTAGAAATATCTCTATTAGATATTAGAAATACCTCCATTAGACATTGGAAATATCTCTATTAGACACTGGAAATATCTCTATTAGATATTGGAAATATCTCTATTAGATATTGGAAATATCTCTATTAGACATTGGAAATATCTCTATTAGCTATTAGAAATATCTCTATTAGACATTGGAAATATCTCTATTAGACACTGGAAATATCTCTATTAGATATTGGAAATATCTCTATTAGATATTGGAAATATCTCTGTTAGACATTGGAAATATCTCTATTAGATATTGGAAATATCTCTATTAGATATTGGAAATATCTCTGTTAGACATTGGAAATATCTCTATAAGATATTGGAAATATCTCTATTAAGACATAGGAAATATCTCTATTAGATATTGGAAATATCTCTATTAGATTTTGGAAATAGCTCTATTAGACATTAGAAATATCTCTATTAAGATATTGGAAATAGCTCTACTAGATGTCAGAAATATCTTATTAGATATTGGAAATATGTCTATTGGATATTAGAAATATCTCTATCAGACATTGGAAATATCTCTATTAGATATTGGAAATATCTCTATCAGACAAGGTGCACCCCTCTGGAGGCACAAGGAGCTCCTGCTCTGCCCAGTGAAATTTGGATTTGTCTCCCAGGCTCAGCTGCAGCAGGGATGGGCTCTGCCTTTTCTCCCTGGTGGGAATTCTTTCTGTTGGATAAAGCTGCCTGCCCTGGAAACATGGGTGTGCATGATTTTTGCTATAAAACTGCATCTTCCAGCAGAAATACAAACCTGGAAAGTGAAATTAAGAGGAACGGACTGGGAAAAGGTGGAAAGGGTTTGATTTTAGAGAGCTGAGAGCAAAGCAAAGTCAGAGGAATTCTTGAAATGCAGCAATATCTGTGGCTGTGCCCTATGCCAAGATAACTGTCAGGGCAGGGAAATCACTTCAAATCTCTCCTTAAGAAGTTTTGAGATAAAGTTCCATCACAATCTGCAGGTAATGACTTGTGGGTGTGACTGGGGGACTCTGGATGTGCCCAAGAGCACGAGGAGGATTCATTTGTTCTCTGGAGTGTCCTGGATTAAAGGCAGGAGTAAATATTTTACAGAGGAAGCTGCAAAACCCTCAAAACCCCCAAAATATTGAGATCCTCAATATTTTACAGAGAAACCTGCTGAGGATTTCAGCAGCTGGGCTGAGACGGACAAAAGATGAATTTTCAGAGGACAGGGGTGGTCTGGAGGTTTTCAGGACCAGCCTGGATGTCATGAATGTTCCTTCACCCATTCCAATACACCAATGAGCACTGAAGAGTTTATAAAATACAGAGAAATGATGGATAAAGAGTTAATTACTTGGTTTCCTCCATGTGAAGTTATGCCTAGCAATGGGAATGATGGATTTTAACAACTAGAAAATGGGAAATTATGCAAAGACTTTTGGTTTTGGGTATATTCTGACCAAATCTGGATGATGTTGGTGGGGGCACCTCTGAGCTGGTCTCCTCAATCAAGCTGGCACAGAGGATTTCACCAGCCAGGCTCCATCAAACACCTGAGACAGGAACTGCACCAGCAGAACATGCCCAGTTCTCCTCAAAGAAAGGAGCCAGGAGCCCCTGGCTTGGATGGAGACGTGGGAATTGCAGCCATGGGGTGAGTGAAGTGAATTCCACCCAAGGCTTTGCCTGCAGATGGACATGGAGTGATGCTGAGGCGCCCTGGGGTTCTCCCAGCTGCTGCCAAGGAAGGAGCAGGTCACCAGTGGGTTGTGTGCAATCCCTGCCAGGCCTCTGGGGACGCCCAGGATGTCACCCAGCCCCTCAGCCTGGCATGGGCTCCTGGTGGGAACCTGCCCATCTCCATTTGTGCCATTCCAGAGAGGCCTGTTTCAACTGGGAACACTGGGAATGGTGCCTGGAGACCATTGGAAAGCTCCCAAACCTGTGATGAACCCCAGGGCAGGCTGGAAAATGAGGGGCTGCCCTGCCCTGAGCTCGAGGAAGAGCTGAGGCACTCCCTGAGCCTTCTCCAACACACTTTGAGCCTGCAGAACCCCATGGGAGAGGAGAAACGACCCTCCCAGACACTGGGACCCTTTGCAAGGTGAGTGAGGTGAGAAGGGAACCAGCCACGTGCTCTGATACGACTTTGCTGGCAAAACCTGAGAGTGCAAAGGAGAAAATAAATTCACAGCATGAAGGAATATCCACCTTGGGAAAGGGCAAGAGCATCCCTGCTGATAATTACCACTGCTACCAATAATTTACCAATAATTTCCCTGCTAATAATTACCATGAATCCATGGAAGAATTACTGACTGGTTTGACACCAGGACAGAAACTGTGCTGAGGAGGAGACCAAAGGCACCTGGGACTCCTTTGATGGCCCAGTCTCTACAAATGCAAAGCTCCCTCTGGGCAGCAGCAGCAGCACCCAGATGGGAAGGGGGCTGTGAATATGCAGGTGACAAACCAGGAAGAGGGACAAACAGCACCTTTGTGATGCAGAGCAGCCTCCCCTGGCTCCCAGGCTGCCTCTAAAGCCGTGCCCTATGTTAGGAGCTGAGAACAAGGCAGTTAATGCATCAGCTCTCCTTCCTTCCCCTTGGATTTTGGGAGTTCCTGGAGAATTTGGAGTGCACTGATGGATTTTTGGAGGCTGTGCTAAGACAACAGGAGTTAAATCCTGTCCCTTTTAAAAGGATAAAAGGGGAAAGAGAATGAATGGTGCAGGATAGATGGATGGAGCTGGCATGGACATTTTCATGAGTGGTTTTTCTGCAAGACCAACCCCAGACCTGATCCAGCAAAGCTCTGATGGATGCCCCATGGGAAGGCTCCTGCCTGAGTGCTCCTCCAGCTCCAGGGTTAAATCCCACTGAACCATCCCGGCTCTGGGTGGTGACAGCAAAGCAGAGATGGGTTCAGAGAGACCCTTTGGGCTGGGGACCCTCCTGCTGCAGCCTTGGCTGGACACCTGGAGGAGACCTGTGTGCTCTGGCCAGTGCTTCTGCCCTGCTATTAAAGCCCCTTCCTGTCACAGAATCACAGAATGACCAGGTTGGAAGAGACCTTCAAGACCATGGAGTCCAACCCAGCCCCAACAGCTCAACTCAACCCTGGCACCCAGTGCCACATCCAGGCTTTGTTAAACACACCCAGGGATGGGGACTCCACCACCTCCCTGGGCAGAACATTCCAGAACTTTATCACTCTTGCTGTGAAAACCCTTTCCCTGATATCCAACCTGTATTTCCCTTGGTGCAGCTTGAGGCTGTTTCCCCCATATTCCAGTGGGTTTAACCCCAGTTTAACCTGTCTGGGCAGAAATCACCGAGCTCCACACCACCAGAACTCTGTGGGTGCCTCTTCAGAGCCTTCTCCTTCCCAGCCACGACCTCCAGGCCTCCCTCCTCCTCCTCCCCTCTTTGCAGCCACACTGTTCATGCCCACAGGGTTTTCTTTGGGAACCAGCATGACTCCAGCGCTGCTCTGGGAAGGGATTTTCCCCGTGGATGGGGTGGGACCCGTCCATCCCTGCTGGCAGGACACCCCAGGTGTGCTGCCCATGCCAGGAACATCTCCCAGGGGCTCATCCTGACTCGGTGCCCGCAGCATTCCCCTGGTGCTGGCGCTGTCATTATCCCAACAAAGCCCTTTGAAATGCAGCCGGGCCCTTTGAATCAGCACTCCAGGAATCCTGAGCAAGGCCACAGCCCAGGGACAGCCCCTGCTTGTGGGATTGTCCTGCCTTCCCTGTGGCATTCACATTTTCTGTAAAAGACACCCAGGATTTTTCTCCTGGGAAGCTGAGAAGCCTCAGAAAAAGGAAAATAATTCTTATCTCATTTGCTTCTCCTGTGTTGTGCTCATGTGGAATGTGTTTGGAGATTGTTTGCCCACAGGTGACTGTTCCATTGGATTCTGCTGTGAGTTGTTTTCACTCTTTGGCCAATTGGGGCCAAATTGTGTTGGGACTCTGGAAAGAGTCACGAGTTTTCATTATCTTTTTAGCATTAAATATCTTTTTGGTATTCTTTAGTATATTTTATTACAGTATAGTATTATAGTATTATAGCATATTATAGTATTAAATATATAGCATTTATAGTATTATATATTATATAGTATATATTAAAAATATAAAATGCATTCTATATATTTATAATACATATCATCTATATTATATATATTTATATTATAAATATTATATTTATCTATTATATATATTATTATATAATGTATAATTATATACATTATAATATATATATTATATTATATTATATTATATTATATTATATTATATTATATTATATTATATATATAATATATAGTACTATAGTATGGTATTCTTTAATATAATATAGCTATATACTATATCATAGTATACATTGCATTATATATAGCATATTAGAGTATTTATATATATATCATATATATTATGTAATATATAATATATTTTATATGTATTATATTTAGAGATATAATATATAGTATTATAGTAGGGTATTCTTTAATATAATATAGCTATATACTATAGCATAGTATATATAGCATTATATATAGCATATTATAGTATTATATATCTATTATATATATAAAATATATAATATATATTCTATATATATTATATATCTCATATATATTATATATAATAAATCTTTATACATTATTATTATTAGTAGTATTAGTATTATAGTATAGCATTCTTTAATATAATATAGCATCATAGCCCCTCTCCTTGGATTATTTTAAACCATTATTTCCAAAGCTTTATTTATCCCAGTTTATAAATCAATTATTTGCTGATTTTTTTAAGGAAGTGCTGCTGCATGGCTGGAGCTGGGTGGGAGGGAATTGGGATGGAAGCAGGAAAGGGATCCCGCAGGGTTGGGATGGAGGCACCAGGGAGTCAGCCTGACTTCCCCTGCTGCAATCAGCAAGCCTTGATTTTCAGAATCAATCAGAAATCCTTGATTTCCTTCTCTAGGAGACACCCTGGTAAAAATCAAAGCTCCACCAGCCTGAATCTTTTAGAAAGAAAGGTCAAAAAGTCTTTTTTGGCCAACAGAAACAATGTGATTCCCATCCCTCAGTTCCAGCTAGCCTGGTTGAAGATGTCTCTGCTCACTGCAAGACCAGTTGACCTTTAAAAGGTTCCTCCCAACCCAAACTATTCCAAACTATTCCAAACTATTCCACTGAGCCCCTGCTCACTGCAGGACCAGATGACTTTTAAAAGGTTCCTTCCAATCCAAACTACTCAAAACCTTTCCAGAGAGAATTCTCAGAGGTGTCCAAATGTCTGCAAAGGACAGGTTCCACCTCCAGGACTACCTGGAAACAGTTGGGGAGCAAAAGGATTCACTTTTCTCTATCTGAGTTAGGAGAGGCTTTTTATTGGATGCAATTCCCTCAGCCAATGCTTTGAATATTTAGTTGCTGGTTTTCAGGTTAATTTCTCTAATGAACTCCTCTCAAAAATGGAAAGGAAAAATCAATTAATAGGTGGCAGAACAAGACAATTTGATAAAATGAGTCAATTTGATAAAATTTGAGCAATTTGATAAAAGCTGAGCAGATGAGGGATTTGGGATTTTCTTTAGCACACACTGGGCTCTCTGGGGAAATCCCAGCCCTCCCCATGTTTCAAACAGGGACTTCTTGCTAAAACTCTGCAAAATTTCATTTCCTGCTGAGAAAAAAACCTCCTGGTGTGATCCTGGTTCAGCTATTAATCTCACCACAACTGGACAAAAAGAACAACACAAACACCACCAGAGTTTGTTTCTTCAGTCCCACCAGAAAGATGAAGATGAGAAATTATTTCCCTTCCCCTTTGCACACAGCATGGACAAGAACTGATTTTTACCACTTAGATCTGCACAGAAAGATCCCCTGGACCCTTTTCCCTGTACCCCACTGCTGTTTGGGTGCAAAGCACCCATCCCAAATCCCAGCTGGGGGCAGAGCTGGTGTCTGAGAGGGGCCCAAACCATCACTCTGTGATTAATCCCTGCCTGGACAAACAGGGCTGGCTCAGATCCTGCTGTCACTGAGATAGTGCAGGTACAAAAAGGCAATTCCAAGGTTTGGGACAGGGATGGATGCAGAGCAATTGCACTGATCCACTTGTTGGAATCCAAAAATGCAGGGAACTCTCAGAACTTTGGGCCTGGAAGCCAAAGCTTAGAATGAAACCCAGGATTTGATCTGAGACCTTGGAAAAGGCTCCCAAACTGAGGTGCCAGAAGTGAGAATGTGGATTTATAGTTTAAAGCAGAGACTTTTTAAGCTAAGTAGAGGAAGTTTAGAGTTTTAAAGTTTAAGATACAGAAAAAATAAATGTAGTTACAGAGGCAACAAGAAGTTTTTGTAGGTTTGTGTGCTATCACATGATTGGCTAAGAAAGCTCACACTGCAGCATGGGTCCATAAGACGAAATATTTAAGATTGTGTCAAAAGCATAAATATCCTTGTTGGCAGTGGTTTATTGGTTAATAAATCCTTGAAAGGCCTTGTAACTAAGGGTTTTGTGACCTTCTGAGCCATGCAGTGAAGATGTGAGCTGAGCTCACCCTTCCTGTCTGTGTAGAAGACAAGAAAAATAAATAAAAATAAATCCCATCACCAAAAATAACTCAGAGGACCTGTTCCTAACTCATCCAAAATTCCCACATACCCTGATGGATTTTAACATCTCACCACAAGCTGCTGCAGGAGGGGAGGACACCCAGGTGAATTCCAGCACCTCACCCCAGCCAGTGGAGCAGAGGAGATGCAGTTCACACCTGGGAGCTGCAGAGATGGCTCCAGAGGAGCCCTGGTGGCAGCACCGGGCTGGGCTGGCCCTCAGGGGACCTCCCAGGGATGGTCACCCCAAGGCAAGCAGGACTGGGGTTGGTTCTGCACACCAGGATTGGGTTTCTCTCACTTTAAAATAGAGGCTGTTCCATCCACATGGAGAGGGACAGACCCCAGGAAAGAACAGAGAGCACCAGGCAGGAGCTCATCCCTGCTCTGCTGCTGCTGTGGGGATGCCACAGTGTGCTGGTTCCAGCTGTGGCTTTCTCTGGGTCTGGACTGAAGGCACTTGAGATGTTATTTCATGTTCACACTCAGGTGTTTATTATTTCTGATCAGTAAAACAGTCTCACTGCTGGGAGTTAAGCAGCTTTTCATTAGAAGGCACAAAATGGCAACAATCTCTTGTTCCAAGGTCTTTTCAGACCAAAATATCCATTTAAGAGCTGACACCTGGATTATTTTCCCTTTTAGCCCAATCACTGATCCCACAGAGCTGCAATGGGGACTTTTCTGCCCAATTCCAAAATGCCACCCAAACCCATGGAGAAGGAGGAAGAAGCAGCATGAAGGAGAAACCCAGGATGCCACCCTGTGCCCTCCATCTTGCTTCCATCCACAACACACTAAAAACCCCAAAAACCTCAATTTCTCACCCAGTGACACACCCACACTGCTCTCTATAATCTATTGCACACTTTTGTGGATTCTGGTCTATTCTGGGGTTTAGGAAACTTTCTCCATGGATGAGGGTCAGAGTCAGTGCTGCCCTGGGGGTCAGGGCACCCAGAGCAGACACAGGAATATTCCCAGTGCCCTGGGTTTGCACAGCACAGGGATGGGCTCAGGACTGCACTGAGCATTGCTGGATGATGTCCCTGCTGCTGGCAGGGCCCCCTCGACCTCACAATTCCTGAATTGCAAAAAACCCAGAGGGAAGAGCTGCTGGATCCCTTTCCCCAGCCCTCAGAAAAAGGGGATCCTGCAGGACATCACATCCTGCAGGGACCAGGGAATCCATGGAGCTGCTGGGGAACGAGAGCAAAGCCAGGGAAATACCTGCACACACATCCCCATCCTCCTGTTCCTTTAGAACTCCTCTTCCCATCCCTCTCCAGGCACAGAATTTAACCCCACACATCCCAAAGCTGCTCCACACTAACTAAATGATGCCAGTTCGTTTTTCCTACAGCAAAGGGGCCTCCCTGTACTCCAGCCCAGCCCAAAGAGCCTCTCCTGGGATCATCCCCCCCAGGAGCAGCATCCTGGCCTGCAGGAGGACAAAATTCCCAGCATGGGAGCTCTGTGTTAATTTTTCTTAAATTTTTTCCCCCCTTCTGAATCATTTCTACCCACTGGCTGTGTTCAGACCAAGTCAGGCGACTTAGCACAGATTGAAAAATAAAATTAATAAAATTAATAAAATTAATAAAATTAATAAAATTAAAGGGCTTTTTTACCCCCCATTACATGTGGAGTCGGTCATGTCAGTGCAAGCAAGCTGGAAAAAGTTTAAATTCTGCTCATGCTGCTCCTGTGACTCCCCACAGACCCCAGGCTCCCCCAGGACAGGGAACAGGTTACATTTAATCCTCCCTTACTCAGGAATTTTGCTTCAGAATTCCCTCAGCCTTTCTTCACTCATTCCAATCTCCTTTTTTATTATTTTTTTTGAACAAACCAAAAAATGAACAGCACTAACTTTAAAAAAAAAGCAGCAAAACCCGAAAACTGTCTGATTTTTGCAGTTAATCTGGCCCCTGGGTGTGGGAGAGCCTGTTGCTGCTCCAGCTCAGTGCTGCACTGCACTGAGGAAGCTCCTATGGGGTTCCTGAGGCACAAAAAACCCCAAAACATCAATCCCAACAGCAGCCAGCCCCTCTCCTTGGATTATTTTAAATCATCATTTCCAAAGCTTCTTTTATGCCAGTTTATAAATCAATTATTTTTTGATTTTTTAAGGAGCTCACAGAGCCTCCCCTCCCACCCCCAGCATCATCAGGAAGGGATTTTTTCCTTTTTTCTCCACTGAACATTCTCCAAAAGCTCCCAGGAATTCCCCAAACCCTGGCTCACCAATCCCACCAGCAGCCAGCCCCTCTCCTTGGATTATTTTAAACCATCATTTCCTAAGCTTTTTTAATCCCAGTTTATAAATCAATTATGTGCTGATTTTTTAAGGAACTCACAGAGCCTCCCCTATCACCCCCAGCATCATCAGTGAGGAATTTTTTTCCTTTTTCCTCCACTGAACTTTTCCCAAATCTCCCAGGAACTCCCCAAACCCTGGCTCACCAATCCCACCAGCAGCCAGCCCCTCTCCTTGGATTATTTTAAACCATTATTTCCAAAGCTTCTTTTATTCTAGTTTACAAATGAATTATTTGCTGATTTTTTTTATTTTTTAAGGAGCTCACAGAGCCTCCCCTCCCACCCCCAGCACCATCAGGGAGGGATTTTTTTTTCCTTTTTCCTCCACTGAACTTTCCCCAAAAGCTCCCAGGAACTCCCCAAACTCTGGCTCACCAATCCCACCAGCAGCCAGCCCCTCTCCTTGGATTATTTTAAACCATTATTTCCAAAGCTTCTTTTATCCCAGTTTATAAATGAATTATTTGCTGATTTTTTAAGGAACTCACAGAGCCTCCCCTTCCAGCCCCAGCACCATCAAGGAGGGATTTTTTCCTTTTTTTTCCACAGAATTTTCCCAAAAGCTCCCAGGAATTCCCCAAACTCTGGCTCACCAATCCCACCAGCAGCCAGCCCCTCTCCTTGGATTATTTTAAACCATCATTTCCAAAGCTTCTTTTATCCCAGTTTATGAATCAATTTTTTGCTGATTTTTATATTTTTTAAGGAGCTCACAGAGCCTCCCCTCCCACCCCCAGCATCATCAAGGAGGGATTTTTTCCTTTTTTTTCCACAGAATTTTCCCAAAAGCTCCCAGGAACTCCCCAAACCCTGGCTCACCAATCCCACCAGCAACCAGCCCCTCTCCTTGGATTATTTTAAACCATTATTTCCAAAGCTTTATTTATCCCAGTTTATAAATGAATTATTTGCTGATTTTTTAAGGAACTCACAGATCCTCCCCTCCCACCCCCAGCATCATCAGGGAGGGATTTTTTTTTCCTTTTTCCTCCACTGAACTTTTCCCAAATCTCCCAGGAATTCCCCAAATCCTGGCTCACCAATCCCACCAGCAGCCAGCCCCTCTCCTTGGATTATTTTAAACGATCATTTCCAAAGCTTCTTTTATCCCAGTTTATGAATCAATTATTTGCTGATTTTTATATTTTTTAAGGAGCTCACAGAGCCTCCCCTCCCACCCCCAGCATCATCAGGGAGGGATTTTTTTTCCTTTTTTTTCCACAGAATTTTCCCAAAAGCTCCCAGGAACTCCCCAAATCCTGGCTCACCAATCCCACCAGCAGCCAGCCCCTCTCCTTGGATTATTTTAAAATCAACATTTCCAAAGCTTCTTTTATGTTAAGTTTATAAATCAATTATTTGCTGATTTTTTAAGGAACTCACAGAGCCTCCCCTCCCACCCCCAGCACCATCAAGGAGGGATTTTTTCCTTTTTCCTCCACTGAACTTTCCCCACAAGCTCCCAGGAATGTGGGGATCTGCTGGGTCTGGCTCCAACAGGTGCCCTGTGCCGTGCTGGGAGCAGCAACTGGAAGAGCTCAGCCTAAAAAGGAGCTGTGAGAGGGCAGACAGAGCTTACAACACCTGATCCCCATGAGAAATTTACATTTTGGGACAACAATGAAGCAAAACTCACAGGAAAACATCATTTCTCAGCCCCTGCTTTTTGCACGGATTTTCTCCAAGTGTAAATATCCACAGACTGAGTTGATGCTTTAATTAGAAACCATTAGTGGGGAGGGGGCACAATTTGGGGCTGGTGAATGAAAGATTTTCTGCTCTGAACACCCAAAATCACCATGAGCTGATAGAGGGGATGTGACCAGACTAAAAATATTCCCAGTTTTCTCTTCCAAAAAGATAAAAAATAGAAAAACAACAACAAAACAAAAGGAGGAGCAGGACATGATGAAATTGAAATAAAATCAAGCACCAGGGTGGATTTTGGTGGGTTTGGGACCAGCTGGGCTGGCCTGGCACAGAAGGAATTTGGGATGTGCATCCAGGGCCACCTTGCAGACCCCAAATCCCACATCCCCAGGGCTCTGCAGCCACAGGGGTGGGCTCATCCCTCACTGGGGGATGAATGAAGAGGGAAAGGTTGGGGATGAATCAAGAGGGAAATGTTGGGGATGAATAAAGAGGGAAATGTTGGGGATGAATAAAGAGGGAAAGGTTGGGGATGAATAAAGAGGGAAATGTTGGGGACAAACCAAGAGGGAAATGTTGAGGACAAATAAAGAGGGAAAGGTTGGGGATAAACCAAGAGGGAAATGTTGGGGATAAACCAAGAGGGAAATGTTGAGGACGAATAAAGAGGGAAATGTTGGGGATAAATCATGGGGGAAATGTTGGGAATAAATGAAGAGGGAAATGTTGGTGATAAATAAAGAAGGAAATGTTGGGGATGAATAAAGAGGGAAAGGTTGGGGATGAATAAAGAGGGAAATGTTGGGGATGAATACAGAGGGGAATGTTGGGGATGAATAAAGAGGGAAATGTTGGGGATGAATAAAGAGGGAAATGTTGGGGATGAATAAAGAGGGGAATGTTGGGGATGAATAAAGAGGGGAATGTTGGGGATGAATCAAGAGGGAAAGGTTGGGGATGAATAAAGAGGGAAATGTTGGGGATGAATACAGAGGGAAATGTTGGGGATGAATCCAGAGGAAAGGGCTGGGAGGGCGAGGGGAATTCGGGCAGCCAATGCAGCAGCTCCGGGCCTCTCCCGCGACTCCCCCAGCCCAGTCCAGCCCTGCTTTGCATTTCCATGGCCTCAGGGGGGTTTGTCCTTGCGAAAGAACCGTCTGGGAGCGCTGCTGGCCCCGGGGAGGGACAGGGGGTGAAGCCAGCCCGGAGCCGCAGTGTCACCGCCGCTGTCACACCTGGGGATGCCCCGCTCGGGTGGCACCTCCTGCCCCCCTTCCCAGAGCATTTTTCCCATCTTTTCCCAATTTCCCGCAGCTCCGGGGGCCGAGGGGACACCGGGGACAATGGGGGGACAAGAGGGGGACAAGGGGGGCCGGGACCGCCGGGTGACAAGCGAATATTGATGTCGGTATTAGAGGAATGCGTTTCCTTCTCCAATCAGGAATGCGAGCAGAGTTTCTAATTATAAGTTAGATGGTGGCTGGGAATAAAAGATTGCTTTTTAATGACTCCCGTCCAGGTGCTCTCTCTCCTCTCGCTCTGCCTGTCTTCCCAAGCACACATTTGCATTTTATTGCTGCTTTTTTTTTCTTTTTTTTTTCTTTTTTTTTTTTTTCTTTCCTCCCATCCCAACGAATTCCCTGCTTTCAGACATACCTGAAATAGTTGCAGAGGCTGCTGCCTTCACCACCCTCTCACCTCTGCACCGCCGGACAGGGGGGGGACACCGCGCATCCCGCACCCGCGGACGGCGGGGGGGGCAGCAAGGATTCATTACAAAATTCATTTAAAAATTAATTAACAGCACGGGGATGATTTTTTGTTGGTTTTTTTTTAAGGGGGGGGGGTGTTTGGGAGCCCCCCAGGCTGAGCCCGCGGAGCCTCCCCTGCGTTAGGGCTTCCCCGAGCGAGCGCAATTAGCTGCGCGGGTAATTAGAGCCGATCGTGCGCGTACATGCCTTGCCCAGCACCATTTGCTTTTCGTGGGGGAGCGAGAGAGAAAAAGCTCTTAAAGGCGTAGGGTGCAGAGCGCGGAGAAAAAGGAGGAAAAGCGGCGAAACCCCCCCAAAAAAACGAGGTGCGCATCCCCGCGCTACGGGCGCGCGGGTTTTGCGCGGATTTTTGCGCGGATTTTGCGCGGATTTTGTCTCCCCCCAGCCCCGACTTTGCTGTGCCTTCCCCCAGCCCGGCTTGTGCAGCTTCACCTCCTTTTTCTTCCCGTTTCCCACCCCTATTTCTCTTTTTTTAATATTTTTTTAATATACCCCTCAATATTCCTTAAAGCGAAAGGTGGGGGGAATAAAAGCAAATAAAAGCAAATAAAAGCAAATAAAAGGCACCCAAAAGTTTCGCCGCTTTCCCCCCCTTTTCCTTCCACCTGACTAGCTCGAAATCACCTTGAAATGCTCATGTCAACTTCTATCATTATCTCTTTAATTCAGGCAGCGCCTTTTGTTCTTCACAGGAGAGGATCAAAGCGCTCAGAGAGGAAAAAAAAAAAATAAAAACTTTCCGATCGCTCCCTCTCGCTCTCTCTCTTTTACAGTAGGAGAAGGAGAGATCAGGTATAACCCAGTCAAAATAAACAAAGTGAATGCATAAATAAAAGAGGTGAAATGCAGGTTCTAAGAACTTGCTGGCGCTGGAACAATCCCACCTCTTTAGCTGAGTGGCAACGAAAGGAGAATTTCAAGTCATCTTTAAGCGCAGGGGTTGCAGAGAAAACAGAGGAGGGGAAAAAAATAAATGAAAATGAGCGAAAAAAAAAAAAAAAAAAAGAAGAAGAAGAATAAAACTTACCACCAGATTGGGTAACTTGACAGAGCTTGACTCAACCCACAAAGAAACAGGAAATATCCAAAAGAGGCCATTGATGAAAAGTTGTCTTTCTTCTTTTTTTTTTTTTTTTTGAACCAGAGTTGCCAAAAATCTTCCTTTCTTCTGAGGCAGGATGATTATTTTAATAATAATAATAATAATAATACACAATAATTTAAACAAAAAAAAAAAAAGTCAAATGAAGTGAACTCAACCCGACCAGGTAAATCCTCTCTTGCTTCCTTCTACTACTCTCAAGGAAAAAAAAAAAAAATCTCAGAGAGAGGTAAAAAACTCTTCTCTCAGCCAAGACACTGAAGGCAAATATTAAAAAAAAAAAAAAAAAAAAAAAAAAGAAGAAAAAAAAAAAAAAAAAGTTTGAAGTAGCTCTCTTAAAAAGGACCCAATCAGCACTTATTGCCAAAGGGAGAATTCTGATGCTTTGGCTTGTTCTGTCAATCAGGAGCGTGAAGTCAGGAATGAGCTAATTGCGAGGAGATAGTGTTTTAATACTCATTAGGGGGCACGTTGGCCCACAAGCCAAGGGATAAAATGTAGTTTTAAAAAGGGGAAGGAAGATTTAGGGGGTTTAAATAGACAGGGGGGACCCCTGTGGATTTGGGTAGCTATAACAACCTGCCCGGATTTCACTCCCTGGGTCGAAGCTACTAAAATGCAAAAAAAAAAAAAAAAAAAAAAAAAGAAAAAAAAAGAAAAAAAAAGTGTGAAAGGTTTTTTTTTCTTCTTTTTCTTCTTTTTAAAAATTACTATTTTCTCAATTTTCTCCTTCTTGCCATTCTGTCTTCTTCTTCTTCTCAAAGCCCCATTTCCTCACGGGGACCGTTGGGATGCATTTGAAGCAAAACTTTCTAGAAACTTTCGCTTGGTCTCTTTTTGGGGGCTTTTTTTCCTCCTTTTTTCATGGGGAAAGAAAAAAAAAAAAAAAGAGGATTTCCACCCAGGCACGCAGCCCCCTTCCCCACCAGTCCAAGCAGCCGCAGATCCAAGAGCTCCACTGAAGACATCTGCTAAAAAATCGACTTTTTTCCATGCAAATCTCCAAAGGGCTCCTTCAGCTCATCCCAATTTCCAGGAATCCCAACCCCGGACATTTGGGAAGGCGCCGCTGCAACGACTTCATCCACCAGATCCTCCCCACAGGGCACCAGTAATTGAGCTCTTTTTTTAATTTCTCTCTCGACACATTGTCCCAATTTCTGTTTTCAGCGCCGGTGGTGGGGGGTGATTTCTGCCGTCCCAAAAATTCGGATTTTTTTTTTTTTTTCCATAGGGCAGAAAGTACCAAAAAAAAAAAAAAAAAAAAAAAAAAAAAAGGAGGGGAGGGGGAGGATCATTATTAATATTATTATGAAGATGTAGCTCCTCGATTCCCGGTCCGTGGTGGGATTTGCTGCTGCTCTGGAACATATTGGTTAAAGCTGGCTGGGGCTGGGAGCAAGTGTCACCCGCAGCTGACAGGCGTCCCCTTCCCCTGGCTCATTTGAAAGGGGCTGGAGAGGCGAAAAGAGGGGATGGAGGCATTGCCTGGGCGAGGAGATATTTCTCCCGATCCTCTTTTCCATGGTTTTATATAAATACATATATATATATATTTATTTTTTTGTGGTTGTAGCTGCTTGCCTCCTGTTTTTTTTTTTTTTTTTTTTTTTTTTCTGGGTTTTATCACTTTTTCTGTTTGTTATTTTTTTTAAAAGGATTCAGCGGGCTGGAGGAGATTTTATTTATTTATTTATTTTCTTGCTTTATTATTTTCTTTATTTATTAAAAAGAAATCATTTTATTTATTTATTTTTATCTGCGAATCAGAAAATCTCTGTGGCTCGCAGGGAACAAAGCGAGGTACAATTTTTAATGACTTTGCTGGGGGAAGCCTCGCAAACCCCCGCATTAACTCAAATCAAAATGCGCTTTCATCCTCATTAACAGCCGCATTTCTATTTTCCCTGAGTAGGGAATATTTCTATTTACACACACAGGGCTTTTACATGCATATATATATATAAAGATATGTTTGTGTGCAGCTAGATGGGAGAGATAGATTCATTCTAGTGAAATTATACTAGAAATGCAGTTCATTCGGGGATATTTAAATCATCGGGAATTTTGGCAGGGGTCGGGCCCTGATTATTTTTTTCTTTTCGGCTTGGATGACAAGCAGATTGCAAATGTGAGCTCTGGCAAAGCGCTCCGAGATTTTAATCGCGGAGCGGAGCCGATCCCAGCGCCTTCCAGAGGGGGGAACGGATGCTCTGCGAGGCTCCTCTCCCAGCAAATCCCCGCCGTGTTGATGCTGCAATTATAGCCGGGGTATTAAATTTAAATCCATCCTCCTCCTTGGGCAGCTCCCCCAGTCCCCCCAAGGGCTTGGAGGAGGGAATTTTATTGCATAAGGTGGGATGAGGGAAAAGGAGGAGGGCTGGTTGGTTGGTTGGTGGTGTGTGTGTGTGTGTGAAAAATCATCTTAAGGACTTTCCCTGTGTATTAGAGAAAATCCCATCCAATTATAGCATTACTGGAAAGAACCAAACACTGCGACTTTCAAAGGAGGGGATTTCTCTGTCTTTTCAAGTGGAATTGCTCACGCTGCAGACTGGAACACACACACACACACACTCACAGCCAAAGGGCAGGACGGACGGACGGACGGACGGACGGGGCAGGACACACATCCCTCCCAGCTAATCTGCCCCTCCTTTTGTTCCTGCAAACATCTCCCCAAGGCTCTGCCCCTCCCTGCAGGAAGCAGCTTTACCTGCAGGTACAAATTCAGCCACTCTCCCTTTTCTTTTCTTCCCCCCCTCTCTCTTTGCTCTGCAGCTGCCGCTGGCTCGGGGAGGAGGAGGAGGAGGAGGATGGAGATAATCCACTTTGTCAGGGGCGGACAGACACACAGACACAGCCCGGGATGGGCTGCCTTGCCTCTCTCTGACGCCAGCAGCTTTTCATGACGCTGATCCCAAGGCTTGGGCTGGCTGAGGGTTATTCCCAGCCCCAGGAATTGGATATCAATCAGCAGAGTTACTTCTGGACCTCCAAGGACCGGGTTTTGCAGGGCATTAAAATCGGTAAAAAAGCTGCCAGGGGCTTTAGGGATGCAGGGCAGCCTCAGGAAGGGGGCACTGCTGGAGTTTGGCTGCAGGGTTTTCTCCCAAAGGATGATTTAGGGCTAGGCTGGTCCATTTTTTCCAAATATTTGTGCATTGTTCAGACACACATTGGGATGGGCAGAACCTTTGGCTTCTTCTCTCCTGGAACTGTTCATCAACATCCAGGGAGTTTTGAGGGGAGAAATTGTCCAGAGAAACTGGGAAATTGTGAGCACTGCTGTTCTCTCTGACACACACCAGCAGCTTTTACTGCCACTGATCTAAAGGGTCTGAGCTGGCTGAGGGTTATTCCCAGCCCCAGGAATTGGATATCTATCAGCAGAGTTACTTCTGGACCTCCAAGGACCGGGTTTTGCATTAGAATCTCTAAAAAAGAAAATGCCAGGGGGCTTAGGGATGCAGGGCAGCCTCAGGAAGGGGGCACTGCTGGAGTTTGGCTGCAGGGTTTTCTCCCAAGGGATGATTTAAGGCCAGGTTGATCCATTTTTCCCAAATATTTGGGAATATATCAGAGACACGTTGGGATAGGCAGGACCTTTGGCTTCTTCTCCTCTGGATCTGTTCATCAACATCCAGGGAGTTTTGAGGGGAGGAATTGTCCAGAGCAGCTGGGAGATTGTGAACACTGCTCTTCTTTCTGACACCAGCAGCTTTTAATGCCACTGATCCCAAGGCTTGGGCTGGCTGAGGGTTATTCCCAGCTCCAGGAATAGGATATCAATCAGCAGAACTACTTCTGGACCTCCAAGGACCGGGTTTTGCGTTAAAATCTCTAAAAAAATAATGCCAGGGGGCTTAGGGATGCAGGGCAGCCTCAGGCAGGGGGCACCAAAGCTGCAGGGTTTTCTCCCAAAGGCTGATTTAAGGCCAGGTTGATCCATTTTTCCCAAATATTCGGGAATATATCAGAGACACATTGGGATGGGCAGGACCTGACTTTGGCTTCTTCTCTCCTGGACCTGCTCATCAATATCTGGGGAGTTTTAAGGGAATTTTGAAGGGAGAAATTGTCCAGAGAAACTGGGAAATTGTGAACACTGCTGTTCTCTCTGACACCAGAGGCTTTTAATGCCACTGATCCCAAGGTTTTGGGCTGGCTGAGGGTTATTCCCAGCCCCAGGAATTGGATATCTATCAGCAGAGTTACTTCTGGACCTCCAAGGACCGGGTTTTGCATTAGAATCTCCAAAAAAACAAGCTCCCAAGCCTTAGGGATGCAGGGCAGCCTCAGGGAGGTGGCACCAAAGCTGCAGGGTTTTCTCCAGGTCGGTCCCTTTTCCCCAAATATTTGCACATCATTCAGACACACGTTGGGATGGGCAGGACCTGACTTTGGCTTTTTCTCTCCTGGACCTGCTCATCAGTATCTGGGGAGTTTTGAGGGAATTTTGGAGGGAAAAATTGCCCAGAGAAGCTGGGAAATTGTGAGCATCATGCATGCTCTGACGCCAGCAGCTTTTCATGACACTGATCCCAAGGTTTGGGCTGGCTGAGGGTTATTGCCAACCCCAGAAATGCTCCTGGGCATTGGATATCTATCAGCAGAGTTACTTCTGAACCTCCAAGGGCCTAGAATCTCTAAAAAAAATGCCAGGGGCCTTAGGGATGCAGGGAATGTGGCACTGCTGGAGTTTGGCTGCCCAAAGTTGCAGGGTTTTCTCCCAAAAGCTGATTTAAGGCCAGGTTGGTCCATTTTCCCCAAATATTTGTGCATTGTTCAGACACAAGTTGGGATGGGCAGGACTTTTGGCTTCTTCTCTCCTGGACCTGCTGATCAATATCTGGGGAGTTTTGAGGGGAGAAATTGCCAAGAGAAGCTGTGACTGCCCCTGGAAGTGTCCAAGGCCAGGTTGGACAGGGCTTGGAGTACCCTGGGATGGTGGGATGGGATGGGTGGGATGGGATGGGATGGGATGGGTGGGATGGGGTGGGATGGTGGGATGGGATGGGATGGGATGGGATGGGATGGGATGGTGGGATGGGGTGGGATGGGATGGGATGGGATGGAATGGGTGGGATGGGATGGGATGGGATGGGTGGGATGGGTGGGATGGGATGGGATGGGATGGGATGGGATGGGATGGGATGGGTGGGATGGGTGGGATGGGATGGGATGGGATGGGATGGTGGGATGGGGTGGGATGGGATGGGATGGGATGGGATGGGATGGGATGGGTGGGATGGGTGGGATGGGATGGGATGGGATGGGATGGTGGGATGGGATGGAATGGGTGGGATGGGATGGGATGGGATGGGTGGGATGGGATGGGATGGGATGGTGGGATGGGGTGGGATGGGATGGTGGGATGGGATGGGATGGGATGGGTGGGATGGGATGGGATGGGATGGGATGGGATGGGATGGGATGGGATTGAAGGTCCCTTCCAACCCAACCCATTCCAGAGTTCTGTAACCCCACAAGAACTCTGCTGCAGGAGCAGGAGCTGGAGCTGGACAACTCCAGTGACCCAGCTGGGACAGGGAAAAGGGGATGGGAGGACACATGGGGCTGGAATGTGGAGGCAGTGCTGCTTCTGTCCTGCTGACTCACCCTGTGACCCAGCTGGCAGCTCCAGGGGCCACCTGAGCCTGTCAGGAGAGCTGATTTGGGAACATGAGTGATGCCCAGAGCAGGCACCACCACAGGGAGCAGCTGCTCCATCCCACAGGAGGAGATGAGGGAGCTCTGCAGGGATCCAGACTGGTCACACTCCTCAAACAGCCCCTGAGTCACTGCTCCTGCTCTCCTTGTCCCCGTGCCCTCCATGGCAGAGGCTGCAGGATGGGAGGATCACCCTCATGGAGACCCCACCACAACAAACTCCTTGTGGGGATGAAGGGTTTGTTTCATTTTAGTGGAGGACACCAGTGAGATTCCCTCCTTCCCAGCAGAATTCCCACTGGGGAACTCTGAGCATTTTGTTGCTTCTGCAAATTTCAGTTGGGCTGAAATTTCAAAAATTTCAATTTTCTGGTGGTTCATCTTCCCAACTCTCAATTAACCCACTCTGTGCCCTCCTCATCACCCTCTGCTCTCCAGGGATGGTGCAGCCACCCTGGCAGTGGGAGGATGGCACAGCCTGGTGTTCCTGCTGTGCCCAGAGGCACAAACTGGCTCGTGGGGGGCACTGGGAGCACCAGGAAATGCAGGAAATGCCCACCAGGCAGCTCTGCAACCCTCCGTCCCTAAAGCCAGCCCTGCTGTGGAACCACCAGAGCAGGTGGAAGACACAGATTAAAAAAAAAAAAAAAACAAACACAAAAAACCCCCAAAACACCCCCTAAAAAACAAACAACCCCCCCCCCAAAAAAACCCACCAAAACATATATATAAATTTAAAATATATAATATATATTATATATTTATATATTTTATATATAGTATATATACTTACAATATATATTTTATATTATATATTTGCATATGTATTTATATATTATATATTCACATATTTATGTATTTATATATTTTAAAAAATATATGTAAAACATACAATATAATATATATTTATGTATAAAATATATATGTATAATATATTTATATATCCTTCCTTCCTTCCTTCCTTCCTTCCTTCCTTCCTTCCTTCCTTCCTTCCTTCCTTCCTTCCTTCCTTCCTTCCTTCCTTCCTTCCTTCCTTCCTTCCTTCCTTCCTTCCTTCCTTCCTTCCTCATTTATTTATTAAAAACATATAACAAAACTTCTTTTTCTTATTTTTATGAGATTATCCAAATGCTTGGGTTTTGGATTCCTGGCTGCTGGGGTGAAGGAGGCCAGGGTTTGTCGTGGCCCTGTTAATTTGTGCCGTTTTTCATCTCTCACCTTTAATAACATCCCTGAAGACTGAGATCCATCTCAGCCTGTCACCACCACAGCAGCACACAAAGTGACAATTTGGTCACCAGGGTGGGGCAGCAGGCAGGAGATGGGGACACAGGGCTGGGGAGGTGGCTCTGGGCAGCCCTGCTGGGTTTGGAGCTCAGTCCCTGTCCCCTCACCAAGGCAGGCCCAGCTGCTCTGGCTGTGGCTCTCCATGCTGGAGAGGAGTTTATTCCACAAGAATTCCACCTTTCCTTCCTCTTTGGTTCCCCACAGGCTCATCCAGCCCGTGGAGGTGGGGTGGGCTCCTCCTGGAGCTCGTTCCTGCCCTTGGGATCTGCTCTGCTCCCATCTCCTGGCAGCTGCAGATGCCCACAGGCCCCGAGGAGGAGGCCCTGATAGCACTGAGCAGATCAGGGCAAATTGGGCTGTGCTCCTCAGCTCTTCAGGCCTCAGAGAGATGTCCTCAGCTCACCAGGGTGGGGCAGCAGGCAGGAGATGGGGACACAGGGCTGGGGAGGTGGCTCTGGGCAGCCCTGGTGGGTTTGGAGCTCAGTCCCTGTTCCCTCACCAAGGTAGGCCCAGCTGCTCTGGCTGTGGCTGTGCCCACCAGAGGAGGTTGCTCCCATGCTGGACAGGAGATTTTCCCCCAGATAATTCCACCTTTCCTCCCTCCTTGGTTCCCTCCAGGCTCAGGGGTGACCTGAGCAGCTGATCCAGCCCGTGGAGGTGGGGTGGGCTCCTCCTGGAGCTCGTTCCTGCCCTTGGGATCTGCTCTGCTCCCATCTCCTGGCAGCTGCAGATGCCCACAGGCCCGAGGAGGGGGCACTGATAGCACTGAGCAGATCAGGGCAAATTGGGCTGTGCTCCTCAGCTCTTCAGGCTTCAGAGAGATGTCCTCAGCTCACCAGAGTGGGGCAGCAGGCAGGAGATGGGGACACAGGGCTGGGGAGGTGGCTCTGGGCAGCCCTGGTGGGTTTGGAGCTCAGTCCCTGTCCCCTCACCAAGGCAGGCCCAGCTGCTCTGGCTGTGGCTGTGCCCACCAGAGGAGGTTGCTCCCATGCTGGACAGGAGATTTTCCCCCCAAATAATTCCACCTTTCCTTCCTCCTTGGTTCCCCCCGGGCTCAGGGGTGACCTGAGCAGCTGATCCAGCCCGTGGAGGTGGGATGGGCTCCTCCTGGAGCTCATTCCTGCCCTTGGGATCTGCTCTGCTCCCATCTCCTGGCAGCTGGAGATGCCCACAGGCCCGAGGAGGGGGCACTGATAGCACTGAGCAGATCAGGGCAAATTGGGCTGTGCTCCTCAGCTCTTCAGGCTTCAGAGAGATGTCCTCAGCTCACATGAAAGGCAGCAGCAAACATTTGACATTGCCCCAAACTCCCCTGGGATGTGCCTGGGTCATTCCGTGTGTAATCGGAGTTTTGGCTGCTCCTGGAGGCCTATTTGAAACATTTCTGTGTAATTGTGTTATTTTCTGATCTCAGGGCTCCAAAGGGAAATGGGGGATGGCTGGGAGTGTAAATCCAGCGCTGAAATGAGCCCAGGAGGGGGGTGGGAGCTATCACAGGATGGAGGCAGAGCTGCCCAAGATCTGCTCTGCTCTGTCTGTGGCACGGCAGATCTGCCATGGGTGCTGATCCTTTGCAATTCGAGATTCAGACTTTTCTATTTCTCCCACCCAACCCAAAAGAACCCAAAATATTCTTTTGAGGAGGGTTCCCTCATGTTTTTTGTGCCAGTTCCCAACAGGCACCAGAGCTGACCCTTCCTTCCATTCCGTGCTCTGCCAAACGTCCTGGAGTGTCCTAAAGCACCAAGACAGGAATGGTGGGCGCTGCTCCTCTTTGGCCTCCCCTGAGCATGGCCACTGCTCAGGGCTGGTGTCACCACAGCAGATCTGCCATGGGTGCTGATCCTTTGCAATTCTGGATCTAGACTTTTCTATTTCTGCCACCCAACCTCAGGTGACAAAAATGTTCCTTTGAGGAAGGTTCTCCCACATTTTTTGTGCCTCCAGCTTCCCCACAGGCACCAGAGATGACCTTTCCTTCCCTCCAGGCTCTGCCAAACGTCCTGGAGTGTCCTAAAGCACCAAGACAGGAATGGTGGGTGCTGATCTTCTCTGGCCTCCCCTGAGCATGGCCACTGCTCAGGGCTGGTGTCACCACAGCAGATCTGCCATGGGTGCTGCTCCTGTGGAATTCGAGATTCAGACTTTTCCATTTCTGCCACCCAACCTCAGGTGACAAAAATGTTCTTTTGAGGAGGGTCTCTCACGTTTTTTGTGCCTGCAGCTTCCCCACAGGCACCAGAGATGACCTTTCCTTCCCTCCAGGCTCTGCCAAACGTCCTGGAGTGTCCTAAAGCACCCAGGAGCTGCTTGAGGAGGGCAGTAGGTGACAAACACAGGGGTTGAATGGGTGGTGGTGGCTCTGCAGAGCCTTTGCCACCGCTCTGTGATGTGGCTTTGTCCCTCTCCTGGGATGGTCACCTCTCCTAATGGAGACAGCAAGACTCAAGGAGGAATTTGGGGCTCTCTGCCACCTCTTTTTGCCCCTTCCCTCCACCCCCTGTGTCCCGGGATGAGGCAGGGCCACCTGCCCCGTGCGTCCTGCGGGAGAGGTGGCACTGTCACCCGTGTGGCTTTGGCCCACCTAGTGGTGCAGAGGGAGAACAAACCTGCCCGGGGAAGGGAGGATGGAGAACAAACCTGAAAAGGGAAAAGAGAGGATGGAGAACAAACCTGCCCAGGTGGGGTGGTGTTCACAGGGGTTCTTGGATGAGGGAAGAGGCAAGGATCTGACTCCATGTTTCAGAAGGCTGATTTATTATTTTATGATATATATTATATTAAAACTATACTAAAAGAATAGAAGAAAGGATTTCATCAGAAGGCTGGCTAAGAATAGAATAGGATGAAATGATAACAAAGGTTTGTGGCTTGGTCTGTCTGAGCCAGCTGGGCTGTGATTGGCCACTAATTACAAACAGCCAACATGGGCCAATCCCAGATGCACCTGTTGCATTCCACAGCAGCAGATAATCAATGTTTACAGTTTGTTCCTGAGGCCTCTCAGCTTCTCAGGTGGAAAAATCCTAAGGAAAGGATTTGTCATAAAAAATGTCTGGGACATCCCAGTTCTTGTCCCTGCCTCCCAAACCCACTGAGCTGTCACTGTCATCCATCAGTGCCCAAGGCCAGGTTGGACATTGGGGCTTGGAGCAGCCTGGTCTGCTGGGAGGTGTCCCTGGCAGGGAGGTGACCCATGGTGTCCCAGGTGATATCCCATGGTGTCCCATGTGGTGTCCCATGGTGTCCCAAGAGGTGTCCCATGGTGTCCCAGGAGGTGTCCCAGGCAGGGAGGTGATCTATGATGTCCCAGGAGATGTCCCATGGTGTCCCAGGTGTCCCATGGTGTCTCAGGTGTCCCAGGAGATGTCCCATGGTGTCCCATGGTGTTCCAGGTGTCCCTGACTGGTTGGTGTCCCAGGAGATGTCTTATGGTGTCCCAGGTGTCCCAGGTGTCCCATGGTGTTCCAGGAGATGTCCCATGGTGTCCCATGGTGTTCCAGGTGTCCCATGGTGTCCCATGGTGTTCCAGGAGATGTCTCATGGTGTCCCAGGTGTCCCCAGGTGTCCCATGGTGTTCCAGGAGATGTCTCATGGTGTCCCATGGTGTTCCAGGTGTCCCTGACTGGTTGGTGTCCCATGGCAGGGCATGGGACAAGGTGATTTTTAAGGTTCCTTCCATGATTCTGTGGCTTTGTGATCTTCTCCAGAACTTTCCACAACCTCCTGGGGTCGTGGCAAGGGGAATCAGAGCTGGGCTGGTGGTGAGGGAAACCTTTCCAGGTGGTCTCCACCAGCAAAGTCACTTTGTGGAGATGACTCTTTGAGGATAATTTGGGATCTTCCTCAGAGGGTGAGGTTTGGGGAAAACTGATTTATTTTAAGGCAAACGGATCATTTGAAGGCACATCTGAGCCCATAAGGAACAATCCTGCTTTTCTGGCACACTGGGAACTCCAGAATCATGGAGAAAAGAACCCAAAATTGGAGCTGAGGACCCTGATCAGGGGCAGTTGGCCCTAAGAAAATCCAATAAATATAGACACGACCTGAGCCCTGCGTGTGTGGTGTGTGTTTGCTCATGGGGAACTTCTCCAGGCCAAATTCAGATTAAAAACCCATTAATAGCAGTGGAAGCTGATCATCTGTAGGGCCCCAAACCTGCTGTGAAGTGTGGAAACAGCCATCCATAGGAGACTGGTGACATAACTGAGGAAATTAAATCTTTCCAAGAGAAATAAAAAAAGAATAATTAAAAAATAAAATAAAAATTAGGCTGCTTGCTTTGAGAGGAGCATTTTGGGGTTAAGTATTTTGGTTTTTGAGGGCAAATCCTGCTCCCCTTTCTGGCCACATCCCTACTGCCCAGTCTCAGGCTCTGAAGGGATGGAAATTTGGTGAAAATGCACCTCCAAAGGGGTTCAGTTCCTTTGGTGAGAGGAATAAAACATCCTTTGGGGTCCTTGTTTGCTGCCCCTCTTTCATTACACACTTCATTAATTACCTTCACCTAAATGCCCGAAATCAGGAAAGCTGAAGTCCAGCATTAATTGGAATTAGATGATTTTTGATGTCCTTTCCAACCAAAAATATTCTGTGATTTTATTAAAAGTTTCTTCAAATTCTCACTTAGATTTTTAATGTCCCTTCCAACCAAAAATTCCAACCAAATTCTGTGATTTTATAAATTCTAACCAAATTCTATGATTTTATTGAGTTCCTCCAAATTCACACTTGGATTTTTAACGTCCCTTCCAAACAAAAATATTCCATGATTTTATTATGAGTTTCTTCAAATTCACACTTAGATTTTTAACGTCCCTTCTAACCAAAAATTCCAACCAAATTCTGTGATTTTATTGAGTTCCTCCTAATTCACACTTAGATTTTTCATGTCCCTTCCAACCAAAAATATTCTGTGATTTTATTAAGAGTTTCTGCAAATTCACACTTGGATTTTTCATGTCACTTCTAACCAAAAATTCCAACCAAATTCTGTGATTTTATAAATTCCAACCAAATTCTATGATTTTATTGAGTTCCTCCAAATTCACACTTGGATTTTTAACGTCCCTTCCAACCAAAAATATTCTGTGATTTTATTAAGTTTCTGCAAATTCACACTTGGATTTTTCATGTCCCTTCCAACCAAAAATATTCTGTGATTTTGTTAAGAGTTTCTTCAAATTCTCACTTAGATTTGTCATGTCCCTTCCAACCAAAAATTCCAACCAAATTCTGTGATTTTAACAATTGCAACCAAATTATGTGATTTTCTTGAGTTCCTCCAAATTCACCCTTGGATTTTTCATGTCCTTTTCAGCCAAAAATATTCTGTGATTTTACAAAGATTTCCTCCAAATTCACACTTAGAGTAAGGACTGGCTTTAAAATTGCATTTTCTTTCCTCTGCTCTATCTGATTCCTCTTTATTTATTTTGAGGGTGGGGATACACATTGGATTAAGGGAAGGCAAAAGAGAGGAAAGCCAAGTGTTTGTGAGCCAGAAAGAACAATAAGATGAACAGTTATTTATTAAATCATGGATGCACTGATGTTGAAATTTTCTAATCCCTTTCTAACACCCAATTCAAATCACTCCTTTTCAAAGGGCTGGCCACACTCCTGCTGCAGGTGCAAACAAAGGAAAAAACAAATTTAAAATTTAAACCAGAATTTGATCCCTTTGTGAACTCGCTCCTAACCCCCCTCTTTGAAACTCAAGTGATAGCATCGCTGAGATGAAGGTTGGGATTCAGCCTCGTGTTTGCAAATCAATGCATTTTAAACAGGGATTACTCTGGGCTGCTGACAAGCACTGGACTGAAAAACTGCCCAGACTGGAGTGTCTTCTCTTCAGCCACAGAGCAAGTTAATTAAGATACATTAAAATCACTAATAGGAACACAGGGTACAATTTGAGAGCACGGGAGCATCTGTAGTTACTGCCTGATATTGCACTGGTGCCTTGGTTGAGGTCTTCAAACCTTTAAATGTGGTTTAAAAGTGCAGAATGTAATTTTTTAGATTGATTTTTTTCTCTTTTTTGGCATTAGGTTGTTTTGAAAACAGCTTCATTGGAAATATCCCAGTGGCAAAGGATGGGAAAGAGGAGCTTGGAGGGGGCCAGAGGTGGGGAAATGGTGAGATGAGAAATGATGAATAAAGAAATAAATAATGAATAAAGAAATAAATAATGAATAATGAAATATATAATCAATAGTGGAATATCTCCCCTGCACCCCAAAATTCACTGTCAAAGGGATTGCCTGGTGCTTTGCTGCAGGAGAATCTTGTGCCAAGGGGAGAAGAGTTCTTGCAAAATTCGTGGAAGAAAAGATCTGGTCTTCAAACCTTTAAATGTGGTTTAAAAGTGCAGAATGTAATTTTTTCAGAATATTTTTTTTCTCTTTTTTGGCATTATGTTTGTTTTAAAACAGTTTCATTGGAAATATCCCAGTGGCAAAGTTGTGGTGCAGCCACAGGATGGGAAAGAGGAGCTTGGAGGGGGCCAGAGGTGGGGAAATGGTGAGATAAGAAATGATGAATAATGAAATAAATAATGAATAAAGAAATAAATAATGAATAATGAAATATATAATCAATAGTGGAATATCTCCCCTGCACCCCAAAATTCACTGTCAGGGGGATTGCCTGGTGCTTTGTTGCAGGAGAATCTGGTGCCAAGGGGAGAAGAGTTCTTGCAAAATTCGTGGAAGAAAAGATCTGGTCTTCAAACCTTTAAATGTGGTTTAAAAGTGCAGAATACAATTTTTTTAGATTGATTTTTTTCTCTTTTTTGGCATTATGTTTGTTTTAAAACAGTTTCATTGGAAATATCCCAGTGGCAAAGTTGTGGTGCAGCCACAGGATGGGAAAGAGGAGCTTGGAGGGGGCCAGAGGTGGGGAAATGGTGAGATAAGAAATGATGAATAATGAAATAAATAATGAATTATGAAATAAATAATGAATAATTAAATAAATAATAAATAATGGAATATCTGTCCTGCACCCCAAAATCCACAAAATCAAGGGGATTGCCTGGTGCTTTGGTGCAGGAGAATCTTGTGCCAAGGGTAGAAGAGTTCTTGTAAAATTCGTGGAAGAAAAGATCTGGTCTTCAAACCTTTAAATGTGGTTTAAAAGTGCAGAATTTAATTTTTTCAGATTAATTTTTTTCTCTTTTTTGGCATTATGTTTGTTTTAAAACAGCTTCATTGGAGATATCCCAGTGGCAAAGTTGTGGTGCAGCCACAGGATGGGAAAGAGGAGCTTGGAGGGGGCCAGAGGTGGGGAAATGGTGAGATAAGAAATGATGAATAATGAAATAAATAATGACTAAAGAAATAAATAATGAATAATGAAATAAATAATGAATAATGAAATAAATAATGACTAAAGAAATAAATAATGAATAATGAAATATATAATCAATAATGGAATATCTGCCCTGCACCCCAAAATTCACCATCAAGGGGATTGTCTGGTGCTTTGGTGCAGGAGAATCTGGTGCCAAGGGGAGAAGAGTTCTTGCAAAATTCGTGGAAGAAAAGATCTGGTCTTCAAACCTTCAAATGTTTAAAAGTGCAGAATGTAATTTTTTCAGAATAATTTTTTTCTCTTTTTTGGCATTATGTTTGTTTTAAAACAGCTTCATTGGAGATATCCCAGTAGCAAAGTTGTGGTGCAGCCACAGGATAGGAAAGAGGAGCTTGGAGGGGGCCAGAGGTGGGGAAATGGTGAGATGAGAAATGATGAATAATGAAATAAATAATGAAACAAATAATGAATAATGAATAATGGAATATCTCCCCTGCACCCCAAAATTCACTGTCAGGGGGACTGCCTGGCACTTTGGTGCAGGAGAATCTGTTGCCAAGGGGAGAAGAGCTCTTGCAGAATTGGTGGAAGAGAAGATCTGCCTGCACCCAGGGGAGGACAAGACCCGAAGGATTTGGCTGAGGCAGTTAAAAAAACCCACAAAACCCCACCAAGGTGCTAAAACCTCAGTCAAGGGAGGTGTTGACAAGGGATCCCAGTTGATAAATAAACAGAAAGGAGCTCTCCCTTGCAAAGCCTGAATGACAAAGAGCCAGAAGCAGGAGCTGGAGAGTGTCCCTCACCATTTTCATCACAAAAGCTGATGGTGGGGGGCAGGTTTTAACACGGCAACAAGTCTGACTTTCTCTCCCTTTCCCCCTCCTTTTTTTTTTTTCTTTTTTCCTCCCTTTCCTCCCCCTCTTCCCCTCCCTCTTATAAACAGAGAGGACAAGAGGTCACATCCCCAGGGTTTACAGAGCCACTTCTCCCCCTTCCAGGGAGGGTGGATGTTCTCTCAGCCTGTTTACAAATTAGTCCGAGTTATGATGTCTTCATGCACTTGCAGGGTGGCCACCTGTCCCCAGCTCCCTCCTGCTGCCTCCACTCCGTGTGCTGGGGTGACACCTGCAGATGGTTTCTGGCCCAGCATCCAAACCCGGCGATTAAAATGGGGTAAAAAACCACGAATTAGGTCCTTAGCTCGGGTGCCTGGAGCTGTGATGTCCATGGGATGATTTGGGGAAGGGATGAGTGTGCCTGCAGGGTTATTGATGGATTTGATGCTGTTCATTCCTATGGGGGAATGAATTCAAGCTGAAAGAAAGTTTAGATTTGATATTAGGGAGAATTTCTTTGGCTTGTGAGGGTGGTGAAGCCCTGGCACAGGGTGCCCAGAGAAGCTGTGGCTGCTTCTGGATCCCTGGAGGTGCCCAGGCAGGGATGTTGATGGATTTGATGCTCTTCATTCCTATAGGGGAATGAATTCAAACTGAAAGAAGGTTTAGATTTCAAATTAGGGAGATTTTTTTTGGCTTGTGAGGGTGGTGAAGCCCTGGCACAGAGTGCCCAGAGCAGCTGTGGCTGCCCCTGGATCCCTGGAGATGCCCAGGCAGGGATTTTGATGGATTTGATGCTGTTCATTCCTATGGGGGAATGAATTCAAGCTGAAAGAAAGTTTAGATTGGATATTAGGGAGAATTTTTTGGCTTGTGAGGGTGGGCAGGCCCTGGCACAGGTGCCCAGAGAAGCTGTGGCTGCCCCTGGATCCCTGGAGATGCCCAGGCAGGGATGTTGATGGATTTGATGCTGGTCATTCCTGTGGGGGAATGAATTCAAGCTGAAAGAAGGTTTAGATCTGAAATTAAGGAGAATTTTTTTGGCTTGTGAGGGTGTTGAGGCCCTGGCACAGGTGCCCAGAGCAGCTGTGGCTGCCCCTGGATCCCTGGAGATGCCCAAGGCCAGGTTGGACAGGGCTTGGAGCAGCCTGGGACAGCAGAACGTGTCCCTGCCCATGATAGGAAGGTTGAAACCAGATCATCTTTAAGGCCTTTTCCAACCCAAACCATCCTCTGATTCCACTCAGGGAATTTTGCCACAGAATTTGCAGCATTTTGGAAGCAACAGCCGGGGCTGCACCTCTCTGGTTCGCTCTCAGCCTCGTGTTTACAGCACCAAAATCAAGCCCACATCCTCCCATTCTTCCCACTCTTTAAAAAAGCTGTTTCCAAGCCCTGGGCATGAAGCAACGTGGCTTTAGCAGCAAGAAATGTCAGTGGGAAATGCAGCTAATGATGCCTGGTGCACCTTCCCCCTTCCTCTGCGGGCTCCGATAAGGGCTCAGCTCCCTTTTCTCCCGGGGGAAAGGAGGCAAATGCAGTCATAAGGTTTGGTTTTGTTGTTTTTTTTCTCCTCCCCTACCTGTGCCCTTATTTTCATACAACTTAATCTCACTGAAACTTTTATCTCCCTGCCAGCGTGGGCTGGGATTGGCCGAGGGGGGCAGAAGTTGGAGGGGAGGAAACGAGCGGATGGAGACGCTCGACATAATCAGCTCGCCCAAGTTTCCCAAGGAAACCAGACTTCAAATGCTTCACAAGGCTTGCAGGAGCTGCTTACAAATCCCAGTCATGAGCCAGAACCCCCAGTGCCAGGCACTGCACCAACATATTCCTGCACACAATCCTTTCCCCAGGCCAGGGCTCAGGAGTTGAAAACGAGGAGTTGAAGGTTGGCAAGCGCCCCCTTTTCAATATGAATGTGGAGCAACTCCCTTAATGTGGGTTGGATTTGGCTGCAGCCTGCAAAGGAGCAGAGCTGGGCTCTGCTGGGGTTGGGTTTTTTTCATGGGAATGGCAAGGAAATCACAGGGCTTGATGAACTTTGCCTCTGAACAGCCCTACTTGGCTTTGATCCCGCCCAGAAATCCTCTTGGCTCTGTGGAGTAAAATCTGCAGGGCTTGGCCCCATTGGGAGCTGTGAATTTTTTTTTAATTTTTTTTTTTTTTTAAGAAAAAAAGGATTATATTTTTTTCTCTGCAGGTAGAAAAACTGTTTGGGTCTTCACAGAGCAATGGGTCACCCATGTGTCACTGCCCTGCTGGTGTCACACCAAGGATGAGCTTGGAAAATGCCTTTGTCTACCAAGGCAAAGCTTAAATCCTGGAGCTGCTGTAGGACACACTAAAAAGTTATTTCTCCTTTTAGGCCCTGGTTAAACTCCTGCAGAACTTCCCAGGCATCAGGGGACAGGAGGAGAAAGGAACTTTGTGGCAGGAAGGGACTGCAGGGTTGGGGACATTTGGGTGAGCTTAGAAGTCCTGGCTCTCCTGGAAGGACTTGACCCATCTCTTCCCAATCCTGCTTTTCCTAAAACAGGGATTGCTCTGCTCCCATCCCTGAGACTGGTGGCATCACTGCTGACCTGGGGTTGGATCTTCATCCAGCTGGTAGGAGAGCCCAGGAGGTGATTCATGGATGGAGTTCAGCTCTGTGAGATGTTTGAACCTCTCCTCATGCTGTCCTCACCTTCCTTCCTTCTGAGCTTGTCCAGAGTCTGGAAAATGCTTTTATTTACCAAGGCAAGGCATAAATCCTGGAGCTGCTGTAGGACACACTAAAAAAGTTATTTCTCCTGCCTAAACTCCTGTAGAACTTCCCAGGCATCAGTGGACAGGAGGAGAAAGGAACTTTGTGGCAGGAAGGGACTGCAGGGTTGGGGACATTTGGGTGAGCTCAGAAGTCCTGGCTCTCCTGGGAGGACTTGACCCATCTCTTCCCAACCTTGCTTTTCCCAAAAACAGGGATTGCTCTGCTCCCATCCCTGAGACTGGTGGCATCACTGCTGACCTGGGGTTGGATCTTCATCCAGCTGGTAGGAGAGCCCAGGAGGTGATTCATGGATGGAGTTCAGCTCTGTGAGATGTTTGAACCTCTCCTCATGCTGTCCTCACCTTCCTTCCTTCTCAGTGGGCTCCTGGCAGCTGGAGCTGCACAAATTTGCACATCCTGCAAATATGGAAGACACCCCGAAATTTCCACCCCAGACATCAGGAATCTCTTTTTTTTTTTCTTTCTTTCTTTCTTTCTTTCTTTCTTTCTTTCTTTCTTTCTTTCTTTCTTTCTTTCTTTCTTTCTTTCTTTCTTTCTTTCTTTCTTTCTTTCTTTCTTTCTTTCTTTCTTTCTTTCTTTCTTTCTTTCTTTCTTTCTTTCTTTCTTTCTTTCTCTCTCTCTCTCTCTCTCTTCTCTCTTTCTCTCTTTCTCTTTCTTTCTTTCTTTCTCTCTCTCTCTCTCTCTTTTTCTCTCTCTCTCTCTCTTTCTCTCTTTCTTTCCCTCCCTCCAAAATTCCACAAATTCACCCCAAAATTCCACCTGGAATCCCCAAAATTCCACAAATGTGGAATCCTTCTCCCAGAACTTGGAAGATTTGAAGGAATCAAATACATCTGGAGTCACGAGTTACTTTCCAGTTTGTCAATTTTTAAAAATGGGTGGGTAAAGTGGTTTTTGAAATGTTCTGCCCACCATGGAGCTTGATGTACATTTGCACAAAAAAGCACAACCCAGAAGCTGTTGTGAATAAATCCCAAAATACCCTCAAATATTGAGATATTTCCTACTTAATTGGGAGATACAGATATTTGAGGGAGCAGTGCATAAAAATGGAGACTGGCAAGGTGGGGTTGGCAAGCTTGGTCGTAAATAATGCAAGTTTTCTGAAATATTTTTACTTTTTGGAAGAAATCAGCAATTTGAAAGGCTCCTTGAAGCTCTTCTGAATGAGACCTTTGGGACAAGTCCAGCCCAGTTAAGGGAAGGTGTGAGGGAGCTGCTGATGAGGACAAGAAGCCCCCTGGTCCCACTGCCCTTGTGTCCCATGTCCCCACCCAGGGCAGTTCCCAGAATCACAGGAGCTGGGGGGAACCTCTGAAATCACAAATTCCAAACCTCAACCCAGCTCTGCTGAGCTCACCATGAACCCCTAGGGGTCACTTCCTGCAGTTTGGGACATGGCAAACCCTGGAACTCTGAGAGGTTTTAGGATGGGTGGAAGTGTGACGGTGCTCACAGGGGTGTGAGGATGAGGGAAGAGATGAGGATCTGACTCCATGTTTCAGAAGGCTGATTTATTATTTTATGATATATATTACATTAAAACTATACTAAAAGAATAGAAGAAAGGATTTCATCAGAAGGCTGGCTAAGAATAGAATAGGAAGGAATGATAACAAAGGTTTGTTGCTCTGCTCTCTGTCCAAGCCAGCTGACTGTGATTGGCCATTAATTACAAACAACCACATGAGACCAATCCCAGATGCACCTGTTGCATTCCACAGCAGCAGATAATCAATGTTCACATTTTGTTCCTGAGGCCTCTCAGCTTCTCAGGAGGAAAAATCCTAAAAAAAAGGATTTTCCATAAAAGATGTCTGCAGCAGGGAAGAAATGAACTTGCAGGAGCTTTGCACCCTCAACCACCACGGCAGAACTTTGGAGCTGGCCTTGACCTCAGGTTTTAGGGTTTCCTGCTCAGGGCTCTTGTCCATCCTGGGGCTCCTTGGGACAACTTCCACCATCCCAGGGTGCTCCAAGCCCTGTCCAGCCTGGGCTTGGGCACTGCCAGGGATCCAAGGGCAGCCACAGCTGCTCTGGGCACCCTGTGCCAGGGCCTCAGCACCCTCAGAGTAAAGAATTTGTCCCTAATATCCCACCTAATGTCCCTTCTAAATCTGCTCTCTTCCATTTTGAAGCCATTCCTCTTGTCCTTGGAAATATTCCCTCTCCATCCTTCCTGTCCCCTCCCTTTAGGTCCTGGAAGGCCACAGTGAGGTCACCCCAAAGCTTTTCCTCTCCAGGTGTTATTGTTCTATTTTTTGAAAAATTTTCTTTCTTTAGGATTTTTCTTCTGGGAAGCTGAGAAGCTTCAGAGAAAAAGAAAAGAATATTATTCAATTTGCTTTTTCTTGTTCTGTCACTTTAGAATGTGGTTTAGAAATTGTTTGTTTAACATGTGAATTGTTTTTACTTAATGATTAATTACTGTCTGGCTGTGTTGAGATTCTAGAAGAGGTTATGAGTTTTTAAGTAGCATTTTAAGTTTTCTGTATCTTTTTTCTATTCTTTAGTATAGTATTCTTTTATATAATATAATACCATAAAATAATAAATTAACCTTCTGAAAACATAAAGTCAAATTCATCAATTCCTCCTTCATCCTGGAAACCCAGCAAATACCACATCCAGGCTGAACAATCCCAATTTTCTCAGCCTTAACGCCAATGGCATCCCTAAAAAGACACAAACCACATCTCCATGGTAGTATGGAAACATTCAACAAAGTGCAAAAAAAAAAACCAAAAAAAAGTTTTTCAAGGATTTCCAAGGTTTCTGTGTCAGCCTGGGGGTATAAGTGGCTTCTCACCTGGTTCAGACTGAAGTGTTACCATGGACTGTGAATGTGGGATGTATTTATGGATTTCCCAAGCTTCAGGGTGATTGTGGCTCATGGACAGACCGGCAGCTGTCCAGAATTATTAAAAAAAAAAAAAACAAAAAACCAGTGAGAAACCCCCAAATTCTGCAGAGAAAATGGAAAGATGAAGTGATGGGCAGAGCGGGAAAAAGGTGGACAAGAGGGGAAATGCCACTTTCTGTTAAAGTGCAGGAAGAATAAAAGGAGGAAGGATCAGGTGAAATTTGGTTAAAAAATAGGTGATGGACGTGGGAGCAAAGTGGTAAAAATGGTTTAGGCTAATTGGGGTTTAATTACCACATTAATGATACAATGCAAATGAGAGTGGCTGATGTCACCGAGCACAGGGAGCAGCTGATGCTGCCTTGGAAGAAGCCAGGTTGGTGGGCACCAGGCAGGGCTCCTGCTCCACAAAAAGCTGTGTCCTTGATGGACAGCTCCCTGTGCAGGGCTGATCCCCAAAAATAGAGAAACGGAGTCAGAATCCACCTGGGAGGAAAATGGGAACAATGCTGGGGGCGCCTCGGGAGATTGAAAGTGTTCAGCTCCACTCTGTCAAAATTGGAAAGGAAGAGAAACAGAAAAGAGGAGCAGGTTAAAAATATCAGGGGTTCATTGCTGAGAGGTGGTGAGTAAGAGCTGCAGACAAAATGATGAGCAGAGAAATCAGTCAGGGAGCTGTAATTTGTTCTGACTCACGATCCAGCCCAATGGGATTGAAATTAAAATTGGTCAAAGCAGCCCCTTCTCTACAGATGGCTGATGATTAAACCCAGCCACTCACTGCCACAAGACAGCACGGGCTTCTAATAATAACAGAGCAAACCCCAGGAGCAGGGAAACAGCACTTTCATGCTTTGATAAATCAAATCATTCCAGATTATCTTTTGGAAAAGTTTAACAACACCCCCAGCATGGCTTGGAGTCACTCTCTGGGTTGGGCTTTTCACCCTTGAGGATGCCCAAGCTCAGATCTGGCCTCTGCCACCTGTGAGGCTGCTCGGGACCCCAAAGTGATGGCACTTGGTCACAAAATCACAGCTTAAATAGAGGTGAGCTTGCAAATAAAGAGATTTTTCTTCCCCCCTCACTCAATACATGAGCATTCATTGATTACCAACGGTAATACAGATTATTATTGGATATTACAGTCAAAATTAAAAATCGACCATGCAGATGGGAGTCAAAATTAAATTACAGTCAAAATTAAAAATCCAGATGAGCAGCTGCTGTCCTGTGCTCAGCTTCAGAGAGGTCCAGTGTTAACTTCTGTTAAAATCTTGTGGCCATCCCAAAAAAATGCAATAAAATTCCTCCAGTTGCCACAAAAATCAACAATTAGAAAGTCAACAAAACCAAAGCAGCCAATCCTTCATACATATAAATATTGATAAATATATACCAAAGCAGCCTATGTGTGTATATATATATATATATATATATATATATATATATATGTTTTTGGTTTTGTTTTTGTTTTTTTAAGAATTTTTCTTCTTGACAAGATTTGGCAGAATGCAACAATTGAAAAATCACATAATTTAATATTATGTTAGCCATATAAATTTGGAAAAAAAAAATTAATTTACTCATTGTTATTGCAGTAGGCCCTCACAGTCTCAACCTCCATCACAGCCTTGCTCTGTCAGAGGTTTTTTCCAACTATTCTTTGCAGTCTGATGAATTTTTAAGACTTTATCTCAGGTTTTTCAAGAAAAAAAGAGGAGACTGGGAGGGATGCTCCATAACTGTGGGAAAAGCCCATTTTTAAGATGTTTTTTGCTTTTTCAGGGCTGTCTGCAGGGCAGTGACCACCACTGTGGGCTTGCAGAGGAGATGGGGAGTGGATCCTTCCTTTCCCCTCCTCCTCTCCATCCCTCTGGATGCTTCAGCCAACACAGTGGATGGACAACATCCTCTCTGCTCCCCAGGGATGCCCACTGGAGATCCCAGAGAAATCCCACTTGGAGAGGTGGGAAAACCTGTGCCAGGCACGGAGGACAAGCCCAGGAGAGGACCTGCCTGGGCTCCATCCATGCTGGGTGTCAACGTGCCTTCAGCACCTCCAAAGGTGCCCAGGTGTGGGCATCCAGGGAATGACAGGTTCCTCCATGTCCTGAGGCCCAGGTTCACACAGGTGTCCCTACAGGTGCCCCAAATTCTCACAGGTGTCCCAGATTCCTACAGATGTCCCTACAGGTGTCCTAGATGGTCACAGGTGTCCCTACAGGTGTCCCAGTGTCCTTACAGGTGTCCCAGATTCCCACAGGCGTCCCTACAGGCATCCCAGATTGTCACAGATGTCCCTACAGGCATCCCAGATTGTCACAGATGTCCCTACAGGTGTCCCAGATTCCCACAGGTGTCCCCACAGCACCTGAGGCTTTTCTCCCTCCAATACACGTGGTGAGAGTAAAACATTGGGTCAACCATAACCTGAGGAGTTGATTAATTGCTGTCGCAAATTAAGGCAAATTAAATCTTCTCCTTGGGAATGATCTCATGGGGAACCACTCACACACAGCAGCAATGGGTCCCTTTCTGTCCTGGAATGAGATTTTTTTCTCACTTTGTCACAATGTGAATTTTTTATTTTGCTGGTTGTTGTTATCGTAGAATCCCAGAGTGGGTTGGGTTGGAATGGGTTGAATTGGAATGGGTTGGGCTGGAATGGGTTGGGTTGGATTGGAAGGGGTTGGAATGGGTTGGGATGGGTTGGAATGGGTTGGAATTGGTTGGGTTGGAATGAGTTGGGATGGAATGGGGTGAATTGGAATGGGTTGGGTTGGAATGGATTGGGTTGGAATGGGTTGGAGTGGGTTGGGCTGGAATGGGTTGGGTTGGAATGGGTTGGGTTGGAATGGGTTGCAGTGGGTTGGAGTGGGTTGGGCTGGAATGGGTTGGAGTGGGTTGGGTTGGAATGAGTTGGGATGGAATGGGGTGAATTGGAATGGGTTGGGTTGGAATGGATTGGGTTGGAATGGATTGGGTTGGAATGGGTTGGGTTGGAGAGGGTTGGGATGGGTTGGGTTGGAATGGGTTGGGCCTTAAAGCCCACCCAGTGCCACCCTTCCCATGGCAGGGACACATTCCACTGTCCCACTCTGTTCCATCCCCCATCCAACCTGGCCTTGGGCACTGTCAGGGATCCAGGGGCAGCCACAGCTGCTCTGGGAATTCCATTCCAGCCTCTCACCACCCTCAGAAGGAAGAATTCCTTCCCAATATCCCATCCAAACCTCCACTCTTTCAGCTCAAAGCCATTCCCCTTGTCCCATCACTGCATATCTCCTATTCTTTTGCAAGAAGGATAAATGTGTAAATCAGTTTATTTATTATTGAAATAAAATATTGGCTGGGGGTTTAGCACCCTCAGGGGGAAAAACTCCTTCCCAATATCCCATCCAAATCTCCACTCTTTCAGCTCAAAGCCATCCCCCTTCAGTCCCATCACTGAATCATCTCTCCTATGCTTTTGCCAGGAGGATAAACATGTAAATCAGCTTATTTCTTGAAATAAAATATTGTCTGGGATTTTTTTTTCCCCCTTGCAGCAGTGAGTTCCGCTGATGGACAATGTGTGGAGCACTGAAGTGTAGGAACATCTCACATGTGGGGTCGGGAGCAGCACTGGAGCCTTTGAGTGGTTCCCAAACTGCCAACCCCAAACTCGTCCTTCTCACCTGGGCTGCTCCTCACCTGCCAGGAGCTGCCAAATGTGAACAGCCACTGCCATCTAGTGACCACGGAACGGCTCCCAGCTGCCCAAAATTCCTTTTCTGCCTTCTTCAGGGGACGTGAGAAAAGAGATTGTTGGAATCCGAAATGCTGGGAGCTCTCAGAACTTTGGGCCTGGGAGTCAAAGCTTAGAATTAAACCCAGGATTTGATCTGAGACCCTGGAAAAGGCTCCCGAACTGAGGTGCTAGAAATGAGAATGTGGATTTGTAGTTTAAAGCAGAGACATGCTAAGTAGAAGAAAGTTAAGAGTTTTAGAGTTTAAAATATAGAAAAAATAAAATTAGTTACAGAGGTAAACGAGGAATTTAGAATGCAGCACTGTAGGTTTTCGTGTCATGATTGGCTAAGAAAGCTTACACTGTAGCATGGGTCCATAACACAGAATATTTAAGGATTGAGTCAAAAATAGAAATATCCTTGTTAGCAGTGTTTTATTGGTCATTAACTCCTTAAAAGGTCTTGTAACCTTCTGAGCCATGCTGTAATGACATAAACTGAACTCACCTTCCTGCCTATGCAGAAAATAAGAAAATAAATCCCATCATCTAAAAACTCAGAGGTCCTGTCTCTAACTCATTCAAAATTCCTTCCAAAATCCCCAGAGATTTTAAGAGATGAGCACCTGGTCCCAGGTGTAGAACTTCAGATTATATGGAATTATTTCATTGTCCATTGGTTTGACACTTCTTGAGCAGGTGGGAAGGGAATTTGAACTTCACCAAGGTGTCCCTAGAATTTTTAGGGTTGGAGAAACTTTCCAAGATCATTGTCTCAGTTTTGTATGGGAGGTATTTATAGAAGTAATGTAAAGCTTCTAACTATTAGAAAGTTGTATGTACTTTTGTGAAAAACACATGTTAAAGATGACAGAAACTTAGAAACTTCATCTTTTTTTCTGGACTGGGAGAAGGTAACAAGAAGCCCCTGTTTTGGGGCCAGGCCCTGTCCATGAGCACATTCTAGTAAATACATTCTAGTAAATACATTTAGGTTAATGTGTTAATGTACATTAATACATTAAAATAAAAATCTCTAATTAACAAACTAATATCACTGCAATCATAAAATCCAGCCACCACTGTGTTCACCACTAACCCATGTCCCCACATGGCTTGGAACACTTCCAGGGATGGTGACTCCACGTTTCTTAAGAAGTTTGTTCTGGTGGTTGACTGTCACAGACATGTTTTATGAAAAATCCTTTCCTTAGGATTTTTCCTCCTGAGAAGCTGAGAGGCCTCAGGAACAAAATGTAAACATTGATTATCTGCTGCTGTGGAATGCAACAGGTGCATCTGGGATTGGCCCATGTTGGATGTTTGTAATTAATGGCCAATCACAGTCAGCTGGCTTGGACTCTCTGCCCGAGCCACAAGCCTTTGTTATCATTCTTTATTTTCCTATTCTTAGCCAGCCTTCTGATGAAATCCTTTCTTCTATTCTTTTAGTATCGTTTTAATGTAATATATATCATAAAATAATAAATCAAGCTTTCTGAATCATGGAGATAGATCTTCGTCTCTTCCCTCATCCTAAGACCCCTGTGGACACCATCACAGTTGACAACACTTTTGGTGAGGAAATTTTCCCTGATCTCCAACCCAAACCTCTCCTGGCCCAGCCTGAGGCTGTTCCCTCTGCTCCTGTCCCTGTTCCCTGGGATAAGATCCCAAATCCCCCTGGCTGTCCCCTCCTGGCAGGAGCTGTGCAGAGCCACAAGGGCCCCCCTGATCCCCCTTTTCTCCAGGCTGAGCCCCTTCCCAGCTCCCTCAGGAACTCTCCAGCCCCTTCCCAGCCCTGGACACACTCCAGGATGTTCCCTTCTCCCTCATCTTGGTCTCCCCATCCTGATTCTCCCTTGTGCCTCAGGAGATCTCAATGTCCTCACTCCTCTCTCATTTCCTGGCCTCACCTAACCCAGCACTTGGAATTACAATCCTGAATTAACAACAGGAAGAAAGATCCCCTCTGGATCCTCTCACTGTCTAAAAGGGAGGAGGAGGACTCAGGAAGAGAAGTTTTGCAGAGATGAGAAGAGAAGGATGGACACAACTGGAGTGAAAAAGGAACAGAGAAAGGAGAAGCAGATTCATCCCAAGAATAAGCCATGGAAAACCAGGAAGAACAAAACCAGAGTGGGAGATCAAACAACAGATGGGCAGATGCAGAGGAAGAGAAACACCCATCAGGGATGAGGACGAGCTGGAAGAACCTCAGCCCATCTCCTGGCAGGGAAACCCAGACCCCACAGGCCCTTTTCCCTTCAGGAGGGAGTAAAAGGGTGGGGAAAGGCTGTGAGAAGAGAGAATCCCCATCTCTGTTCCCTTCCCTGGACACACTCCAGCCCCTCAATGTCCTTCTGCTCATGATGGGTCCAAACTGACCCTGGGATTTGAGATGTGGCCACACCAGGGCTGAGTACAGGGGGACAATGAGTCCTGAATAGCTCCTGACTCTGGTCACTCCAATGACCTGCCCATATTCCCAGGAAAAGCTGTGCTGTCCATGGAAAAGGTGACCTGGGGGATGGGATTTATCCATCTCTATCCCTTTCAGCTGCTTTGGTCCTCCCTGTGGCTCCAGCCAAAGCTGAACCACCCAGCTGCAGCAGTTTCAGTTATCAGAGCATTAATTAATTGATTAAATTGATTAAATTAAGTGATTAGAGTGATGTAATTAAAGATTGCCATCTGGGAGGAACCCACACCTCAAAGGAGGTTAATTCAGGAATCTGCTTGCCAGCTATTCATCCTCACCTTCCCATGAGCTGAGTTACTTCAGGATGGCCCCAAGACATGTCTCAGATCCCAGATTTTAACCTTATTCTCAGTGGATTAGGAAAATGGGACTGGAATTAGAATTAGTCCCATGTTGGAACCCTGGCTGCTGAGAATTTCAGATTTCTGTGCTGCCAGGCACTGACCCCCAAGAGAACACTGCACTGACCTGAGGCCGTGGAGAAGCTTCCAGAATGGAATGACAGAACTGGGATTGTGGGTGTGGAGTTTGGATAGAAGTGTGTGAGATCACAGGGTGGGAAACTCAGAGTTTAAGGGTTTAGAATACAGTAATGGATGAAGCAAGATGGAGGTTTTGGGGTGGAGGCTGCTCCTTCACCTTCTTGTTCTCTTTCTTCTCCTTCTTCACCTTCTCCTCCGTGGGTTTGGGTGGTTTTGTGTAATTGGATAAAGAGTCCCCATTGCAACCACGGGTGGTTGGCTATTGAGTTAAACATAAAAATAATTTCGGTGTCATTTCTTAATTGGACAGTTGATCCTTCAAAGGCCGTGCAGAGAGAGAGATGGGGCTCCATTTTTAGTTTGTTGGAGTGAAGTGCTGCAGAACTCAGGGTTTGTGAGACTGGGACAGAGATAAGAACTGATAAACATCTGAGTCCCAACAAGAAATTCCATCTGGTACATTTAATCTTAACCTTGGCAAAACAGAAGCAAAGAATCCACAAAGGAGGGAGTTTTGTATGGATTCCCCACGTCTGGGACTGCAGTAAGCTCTCCAGGAGAAAACTCCTGATGGAGGTTTTGGGGTGGAGGCTTCTCCTCCTTCTTCTCCTTCTTCTTCTTCTCCTTCTCCATGGGTTTGGGTGGCCCCATTCATGGTGGGGGTTGAAGTGAGCTGATGTCACTGAGCTCCATCTCTCTCTGAGAAGCCCAAACTGAGCTTTCAGAATTTTACAATCACCTAATCTGCATGGACATGGAAAATAGATGGATTTCCACCTCTCCCAGAGATATTATTTTATCCTCCACCTGCACACAGCCTTGAAAAACACAACTCAGTGCTGAGTGTGAGACAACACGACATTGGAGCATCCTCTGGAGAGCTCCCTGCCCAAAAAGACCCAAAACCCGGAGCTGTGCTGGGACAGGTCCGTTTGCCAGAAGATGGCAATGGTTCTCCATGGAGCCGCCTGTGGAGCAGGTGCATCCCAACCCACCCCAGCTCCTCCTGCTCCTCTGCTTGCCTTAAATCCCTTCCCAGGGACCCCGCAGCTTTTGGGTTTATCAGGAGCACCAGGGCAGCTTCATCTGCACCCAGAATATCCTGGAATTCACAGCTCTTCCTGCACAACGAGTGCAGAGCAGGCAGAGTGGGTTCCTCACTTGTAAATGTATGGAAAAGCCACTTTTTGTTGGGTTTTGGTTATTTTTGTTCCCTGGAGTGTTTCACTCCCTCCACTCACAGCCTTGTTTTCAAAAGGAGAAAAAACACCTGAAATAAATAAATAACTTCAGCTTGGCAAGGATTATTTTATTTAAGTGGGTTCCTCACTTGTAAATGTATGGAAAAGCCACTTTTTGTTTGGTTTTGGTTATTTTTGTTCCCTGGAGTGTCTCACTCCCTCCACTCACAGCCTTGTTTCCAAAGGAGAAAAAGCACCTGAAATAAATAAATGTCTTCAGCTTGGCAAGGATTATTTTATTTAAGTGGGTTCCTCACTTGTAAATGTATGGAAAAGCTACTTTTTAAATGTTTGTTTGTTTGTTTTGTTTGAGTTTTTTTGGTTATTTTTGTTTCCTGCAGCGTTTCACTCCCTCAACTCACAGCCTTCTTTCAAAAGGAGAAAAAGCACCTGGAATTAATGTCTTCAGCTTGGTAAGGATTATTTTATTTAAGCGGGTTCCTCACTTGTAAATGTATGGAAAAGCCACTTTTTGTATGTTTGTTTGTTTGTTTCGTTTGGGGTTTTTTGGTTATTTTTGTTTCCTGCAGCGTTTCACTCCCTCGACTCACAGCCTTCTTTCAAAAGGAGAAAAAGCACCTGAAATTAATGTCTTCAGCTTGGCAAGGATTATTTTATTTGAGTGGGTTCCTCACTTGTAAATGTATGGAAAAGCCACTTTTTGTATGTTTGTTTGTTTGTTTCGTTTGGGGTTTTTTGGTTATTTTTGTTTCCTGCAGCGTTTCACTCCCTCAACTCACAGCCTTGTTTCCAAAGGAGAAAAAGCACCTGAAATAAATAAATTTCTTCAGCTTGGCAAGGATTATTTTACTTAATTGCTGATTATCTCTACAATGGAGGGGCTCATATGCCCATTCCAGCTCCCAGAAGGCCAGGGAAACCACAGGAGAACTGGGAAATGATGGGTTTTTATTGTGACATGGACGAACAATTGTGATTTTAAGGTGATTTGGAGCTCCCTGTGCTCTGGGCCACGTTTGTGTTGGGTGCCTGTTGCTGATTCCCCAACTTCTGGGACTCAGGCTGGGCCCTCCCAGGGGCTGCCCTGCCTGGGGAGACCATCCTGGAGTGGTTTTGTGTCAGAAAGAGATGCACTGGATCTTTTCAGTCTTCAGGTTCTTGTTTATTGTTATCTAGAGTTTTGCACACTGTCCACACCAGGCTCAGCACACTGGAAAAGCACCACAAAAATGGCAACAATCTCTTGTTCCAAGGTCTTTTCAGACTAAACTCTCCAATTCAGAACTGACACCTGGATTATTTTCCCTTTTAACCCAATCACTGATCCCACAGAGCTGCAATGGGGACTTTTCTGCCCAATTCCAAAATGCCACCCAAACCCATGGAGGAGGAGGAAGAAGCAGCATGAAGGAGAAACCCAGGATGCCACCCTGTGCCCTCCATCTTGCTGCCATCCACAACACACTAAAAACCCCAAAACCTCAATTTCTCACCCAGTGACACACCCACACTGCTCTCTATAATCTGTTGCACACCCCAGTGGATTCTTGTGGTGGTGTTCACAGGGGTCCCAGGATGAGGGAAGAGATGAGAATCTTGACTCCATGTTTCAGAAGGCTGATTTATTATTTTATGATATATATTATATTAAAAGAAAATTATATATTAAAACTACACTAAAGAAAGAGAAAGGATTTCATCAGAAGGCTTGAAAGGAATAGAAAGGAATGATAATAAAATCTTGTGACTGACCAGAGAGTCTGAGACAGTTGGACTGTGATTGGCCATTAATTGAAAACAACCGCATGAGACCAATCGAAGATGCACCTGTTGCATTCCACAGCAGCAGATAATCAATGTCTAAATTTCGTTTCTGAGGCCTCTCAGCTTCTCAGGGGAAAAAATCCTGGCAAAAAGATTTTTCATAAAATATGTCTGTGACAGATCCCAGTCTATCTTGAAGTCTGGGAAACTTTCTCCATGGATGAGGGTCAGAGTCAGTGCTGCCCTGGGGGTCAGGACACCCCAGAGCAGACACAGAAATATTCCCCGTGCCCTGGGTTTCCACACAGGGTTTGTGGCCAACAGATGGGGCCATTTCCACACCCTCCTCCTGCAGATCCCTCAGAGCAGCTTCTCCCAGTGCCCACAGCCAGGTGGCTCCGGAGTCCCTGGGATGAAATTTCCATGGGATGTGCTGAGGAAAAGCTTTCATGCCAGTGGAAAAGGTCTTGGAAAAGGCAAGAGGCAGGCAGGAGCAAGTCTCCAACAAATCCTGTTCCTCTGCTTCTTTCCCGTGATAAAAGCTGCCAGTTGTGCCAATAAAACCTGGGAAAACTGCCCGAGGGTGGCTCCTCAGAGGAGCAGCAGGGCTTTGCCAGCCTGCAGAACAGCACAGAATTTCCCAACCTTTTCCATACCCACCAGGAGCATCATCTCTGTTCCTGAGCTTCCCATTTGTAGGGATGCAGGATTTCTCTCTGCCCTGGGAAAATCCAGTTTTTCATCATTTACTGAGCCATGGTGCTTTGGGGAGGTCAGATACACACCAGGGAATCACAGGATTCCCAGGCTGGGCAGCAGGGACCAGCAAAGAATCCATCAAAAAGGCAGAAAACCCATTTTTTTTTTTCTAGCCCCACATCTGGAAAAGCAGAGAAACACTTGCTGCAGAAGCAAATAAGAGCCTCTCTTTTATTCCATTTTCAACACTTTTAATCCCTTGTGCGGTGATTAAGACTTCAACCTCTAAAATGCAAAATAAAAGCGTTCAACTTTTTATTGCAGGAATCTTCCTGTCGATTAAGAATATAAATAATAATAAATATTAAGAAATAAATAACATATAAATAATAAAAATTATAATAAAAATTCGAATAAATAATAATAAATATTGTTCAATTGCCAAATGGAAGAGAGCATTGCTGGGACTTGCTTTGGCCTGCCAGGTTTCATCCTGTGTGTGGATTTAATTGCCTGAACCAATGAATTCTTACTCACAACCTGTGGGAAGGAAAGAAAGCCCCCAAAGCAAAGAGAAAAAACCCCAAACATCAAAGGACAGCCCAGCAAGGTGCAGTCTGAGCCCAGGACAAGGCTGAGTCACCCAGGTATGATCCAGCAGCACAGGTAAGTGCTGGTCCTGCAGTTTTACAAGGCTCCTGCCAATCACACTTGGGATCCCAAAATTTCCTGAGCCAGGAGGGATCCACGAGGATCAAGGGGTCCAAATCCTGGTCCTGACCCCAAAATCACACTGTGGTTTAATAAGGGACCACAAGGAAGAAAATGCCAACCCCAAATTTGCACCTGAGGAAAGGCTGAGTTACCCCACGTCCTTCAGCTCCTCCCAGCTGGCTCACCCAAAACCCTCTCCCCAAATTTTAGGCTCCTCCTATTGTAGGAATGTGGTTTTTTGTTGATGGAGTGACAAAACTGCTTTTTGGGTTTTTTTTAAAGGACAGCTTAGAAGTTTTTTTCTTTGATAGGTGAAAAAGGCATTTTATAGGCTTAGAGGACTTCCAACTTAAGGATAACTAATTGGACAGGAGCTGAAACGTTTCACTTGGGCAATTTACTAGAGAAAGAAGAGAACAAAGGATCCATGAGGATCAACAGATCCAAATCCTGGTCCTGACTCCAAAATCACACTGTGGTTTAATAAGGGACCACAAGGGAGAAATGCCAACCCCAACTTTGCACCTGAGGAAAGGCTGAGTTACCCCACGTCCTTCAGCTCCTCCCAGCTGGCTCACCCAAAATCCTCTTCCCAAATTTAGGCTCCTCCTATTGTAGGAATGTTTTTTGTGTTGATGGAGTGACAAAACTACTTTTTGGGTTTTTTTAAAAAGGAAAGAAGTTTAGAAGTTTTTTTCTTTGATAGGTGAAAAAGGCATTTTATAGGCTTAGAGGACTTACAACTTAAGGATAACTAATTGGACAGGAGCTAAAAAGGTTCACTTGGGCAGTTTACTAGAGAAAGAAGAGAACAAAGGATCCATGAGGATCAACAGATCCAAATCCTGGTCCTGACCCCAAAATCACACTGTGGTTTAATAAGGGACCACAAGGGAGAAATGCCAACCCCAAATTTGCACCTGAGGAAAGGCTGAGTTACCCCACGTCCTTCACCTCTTCCCAGCTGGCTCACCCAAAACCCTCTCCCCAAATTTTAGCCTCCTCCTATTGTAGGAATGTGGTTTTTTGTTGATGAAATGACAAATTTTTTTTTTGTTTTTTTTTTTAAGGAAAGAAGTTTAGAAGCTTTATTCTTCTATTAGGTTAAAAAGGCATTTTATAGGTTTAGAGGCCTTCAAACTTAAGGACAGCAAATTGGACAGGAGCTAAAAGATTTCACTTGGGCAATTTCCTAGAGAAAGAAGAGAACAAAGGATCCATGAGGATCAACAGATCCAAATCCTGACCCTGCCTAGGAATAGCCCAAAATCACACTGTGGTTTAATAAGGGACCACAAGGGAGAAAATGCCAACCCCAATTTTGCACCTGAGGAAAGGCTGTGTCCTTCCCCAGTCCCCACGTCCTTCACCTCCTCCCAAATGGCTCACCCAAAACCCTCTTCCCAAATTTTAGGCTCCTCCTATTTTAGGAATGTGTTTTATGTTGATGGAGTAACAAAACTAATTTTTGGGTTTTTTTTTTTTTTTTTTTTTTTTTTTAAGGTAAGAAGTTTAGAAGTTTTTTCCTTTGATTAGGTGAAAAAGGTATTTTATAGGCTTGGAGGACTTCACTTCAAACTTAAGCATAGCTAATTGGACAGGAGCTAAAAAGTTTCACTTGGGCAATTTACTAGAAAAAGAAGAGAACAAAGAAACTAATGGCTTTTGTGAGGTGTTTTACCAAGAGCAAGAACCTCTTGCACCTAGATTGGTTTTTCTCTGTAAAGAATTTGTTATTTTGCTTTTTATTAAATCTTTTTATTTCCTATACTGCAACAGAAGCCATCCTGCTGATTTTATGCCTCCTAAGGTAGCTGAGCTCTATTGGGTGAAAAAAAGACCTCCAAGAGCTGATGAGACCTGGCTTGAGGAGGCTCCTATCACTTCAGGCCAAGACTAGAAATGCTGATATCCACTAGCAAGGCCACCTTCAGCCCCTAAATCTTCACTGACCATAAAATCTGCTGCTGGAGATTTATCCCAGCCTTTCCCAGCTTGGCCTGCCATTCCCAGGCTTTGCTGCAACTTGCAGGAGCCCTGAACCCTTCAGTGTGGCTTTGCTTCAGACAGGAGCTGAAGGGAGGATGGCCGAGCTCCAGCCTGCGCGGGCAGTGCCAGCGAGCCTTGGCCTCCTCGCACATACCTGGGAGGATTTAAAGTCAGAGCTCACACGGGATGGGAATTGCTTTTATCTGCCCAGCAGCCCAGGCCAGCAGGAACACGCTCTTGGAAGCTGCACACCGTTTTTTTGGTGTTCAAAAGCCTTTTTGGCTTTTTTGTTTCAAAAGGTTTTTTTGGCCTTTTTGGCTTTTTCCCCACTGGAGGAACCCAGGGCACAGGGGATCCTCCCTTTCCTCCACGTGGGAGTGCCACCATGATATTTTATGAAAAGTGCCTTTGCCAGGATTTTTCTACTGAGAAGCCTCAGAAAAGAAATGCAACCAGTAATCATCTGAATGCTTCTCCCTGTGTTTTGCTGCTTTAGAATGTGGCAGGTGCATCTTTGATTGGTTCCATGTGAATTGTTTTTTAATTAATGACTAATCCCAGTCCAGCTGTGTCAGGACCCTGGTCAGTCATTAGATTTTATTTCATTTTATTTTATTTTATTTTATTTTATTTTATTTTATTTTATTTTATTTTATTTTATTTTATTTTATTTTATTTTATTTTATTTTTTTATTCCAGTTTTTATTTTATTTTATTCCATTTTATTATTTTTTTTATTTTTATTGTATTCCATTCTTTTCCAGCCTTCTGTCTTTATCCTTTCTCTATACTTTAGTATGGTTTCAATATATAATATAATATAATATAATATAATATAATATAATATAATATAATATTTAGTATAATATAATATTTAGTATAATATAATATTTAGTATAATATAATATAATATAATATAATATAATATAATATAATATAATATAATATAATATAATATATTTAATATAATAAAATAATAAATCAGCCTTCTGAGAACTTTGTTTGGGGGGATGGATGTGAAATCCCTCAAGAGGGGTCTGGTTTTGGGGGGATGGATGTGAAACCCCTCAGGATGGGTCTGGTTTGGGGGGATGGATGTGAAACCCCTCAGGAGAGGTCTGGTTTGGGGGTGTGGATGTGAGACCCCTCAGGATGGGTCTGGTTTGGGGGAGGTGGATGTGAGACACTGGTTTGGCCTGGAGGTGGATGCACAAAGAATGTGGGAATGGAGGAAATAAAGTCCCTGGGCTGATAAGAAGGTTAAGGAGGGGATTAAGAGCTGCAAGGAGATTGTGATGATTTTTGTGTTTTCCACCCTCGCTGCTTTTGCCTGGCTCAAGCTCACAGCAACAAGCACGAAGTCTCTCAGCAGATCAGCCAAAGCAAACCCCAGCACAAGCTCTGGCTGTCCTGTGCCTTGGCCGTGCCTCACCCACCCCAATCTCAGGATTGAGAGGTGGCCCTGCAGCAGCTGAGTGCCCCAGGGGCCTCTCTGCAGGAGATTTGTGTCCTTTCCATCACTCCTTTCCAGCATTTTCCATGTCTGAGGCATCTCAGCGTGGCAAAGCTGCACCTCCTGCACCCACAGAACGCCCTGAAAATGCCCTGAGCTCCCCAGAGCCTGGCACCCCCCTGCACTTGGGTGAGGAACCACCTCAGGAGGGCTGGGGCTGCTCATAAATCAGGCCATGGTGGCAGGGGATGCTTCAGTGCTCAGCCCCTGACCTGTGGCCTGCAGTGTGTGGGTGCTGACAATGATTTACAGGCCAGGAGAGCTCTGCATGCCCACACACACTGCCAGGGGCCAAAATGCCCTTGCAAACTGCAGCTACAGCCTGCACTCCATCCCCTGGGAATAGGGCAGGGGATGGGTTCTGCTTCTCAACCCAGAGGCAGCAGTGAGAGCAGGGCAGATTGCTTCCCTTGTGCTCCTTGTGGAGGTTTAGGAACAACCAAAACAAGAGAGAGGAGGGAAAGGTGATGCCTCAGGTTCCATCTTTTATATTTTTTCACATTCTGTGCTGCTTTAGTGTGTGGGTCTGAGCTTCACATCAGGGCATGGTGAGCTCTGTGCACAGAGCAGGGAGACAAAACAATTCCTGCTCCAGCTGGGCACCAAGGACAAATGATCCAAATCTCAGCCCAAGAGCACAAACCCCGTGGGCTGCAGAGAGAAAAACAAGCAGGGTGGGACTGCCTGGGCTAAAGCTGGGCTGGGACAATGAACTGCAAGATGCAAATGGAGCAGAACTGATCCCAGGGAGAGAGCCCGGGAGCGCTCGTGCATTTTGGGGCCATTTTGGTTCATCTTGGGTGCAGCCCTGGCTGGGCTCTTGTGCTGCCCAAGGTGCATCCATGGAGGCTTTTAATAAATCCCTGCTTTATTCTTTAGCTCTGTCCAGTCTCTGTTCTAGGTCAGCCTCTCAAGGCATCAGGGGAAGGTGGGTGATGGGGACTTGGCTGCAGGAGGAACCTGGAGTGAACTTTGCCCATCAAACCTGCATCAATTCTAGAATATCTCATTGCATTCAGAGCTCAGATGTGCCATGCTGGTCCCAACACTGCCTGTGATTGCCCAAAACCTGAGGTCTGGGCCAGGACCCTGTGGCACTAAATAAACCAAGCTGGAGCATGGACAAAGCCCATCCAGACCCTTCCGTGGTGTCCCCACTCCAACCAGGGTGACTGACCCAAACTGGCTCCTGGGAAATTGCATTTTAGCTGAAAGTACTCCAGAGATCCCATCCAAAAAAAGATGTGTTGATACACATCTACATACAAACATATTCTATCCCTTGCTCCAGGTGTGCACAAAGTTCAGGAAACCACAAAAATCTTGGAAAAATGTTCCCAATCCAACCACCCAGCCTGGGACTCCTGCCCATGGCCCAGTGATGTGATGTGACTGTTTTGGAGGGACATAAAGAAACCTGAGTGCCCAGCAGCTCCAATGCACACAGCAGAACATTTTCCTGCTATTGGCCTCAGAAAATGATTCAAAAAAGCCAGAAGATGAACGACAGTAAAAGTGACATGGAGATAAAGTGGAAATTAGTGATCAGGTGTCTCCTAAACCTCCCTGGCAGCTGGGGAAGGAAAGATGCAAATACAGAACCACACTTGGTCTGGTTTGTGGCTCCTTCCAAGGTCAAATTCTCATTCCATGTCCAAACTGAGGGCATCAGGCAGAGATGTGCAAATTATCCAGCCACTTATGGGCCTCTGGGAGCCAGAAACCTCCCAGAAACCTCCAGAATCCAGCAAATCCAGGGGAGTTTTCCTTACATTTGAGTCATTCCATGTGGCTTGAGAAGGCCCAGACATGAGTAGGAGAAAATCACTCAGAGATCATTCCAGGGATTGCCCACGTTTGGTGATGGGATCAGATCCCCACAGGTCATAACAAAACCTCAGACTCCCTCTCACATGGAGCCCCCAAATCTCAAATCAGCCACCTCAATGTTATTGTAATTGCAGGGACCCCTGTGGCAGGGAGGAATGATGGATCTGACTCCATGTTCTCAGAAGGCTCATTTATTATTTTATGATACTATATTATATTAAAGAATGTTATACTAAATTATACTAAAGAATGCAGAAAGGATACTTACAGAATGCTAAAAAGATAATAATGAAAACTCATTACTCTCTCCAGAGTCCTGACACAGCTTGGCTCTGATTGGCCAAAGAGTGAAACCAACTCACAGCAGAACCCAATGGAACAATCACCTGTGGGTAAACAATCTCCAAACACATTCCACATGAGCACAACACAGGAGAAGCAAATGAGATAAGAATTGTTTTCCTTTTTCTCTGAGGTTTCTCAGCTTCCCAGGAGAAAAATCCTGGACAAAGGGATTTTTCCAGAAAATGTAAATGTGACACAATGGAGGTGTTTAATGTTGTCTGAGGCACTGTGGGGCACCTGGGACATCCACCTGCAGGCCATCAAACCTTTTGGATGTCTGCACACAGGTGGGGCAGCCCATGGGGGATTGTAGGTGGCAGGAAGTGCCTGTGGTCAAACCCCATCGAGGTGCAGACACCAAGATTTAGATATTACAAGGTGCATCCCCATCCCACTTCTTCAAGCTCTGGAGGTTAATCCAAAGGCTTCCTATGGCCAGCAGAGCTTTAAGGGGAAGGAGAAGAAAGCAGCCAAGCTGGTGAATTTGTGGTCACTGGGACCTGGGGGTGCTTTTCCACCCTCTGCATCCTTTTCTTGGGCATGAACTCTGGCACCAAGAGCCTCCTAAATAGTCACGAGCTGCCCTGGGCTGCTGCCAGATTTTCCTTTGGCCACAGACCTGAGAGCCCCAGAGCTCAGGTTTTATTGGGAAGTGATAAAATAAACCCATTTGCTGCAGGAACATTCAGAAGGGGAATCCCCCAGGATCAATGTCAAGTTTTACCCAAGCTGTTTTTGCAGGGACCACGTGGCCAAGAGCAATGGCTTTACAAAGGACTGGAAATTTAAGCCCTGAAGTTCTTATTTAGCAGAAAATTAGTGTGGTAGACAATTTAGACCTGCTGGAGAGAGAAATCTGGCTGGGGACAGAGCTTCTGGTTGCTTTTATTGGTTCGCAATGATCTGTGTTGGGCATTTTTTTGGGGATCATCTCCTTTCTCTTCCCTTGCAGAGCCAGGAATTTCAGTTTTGTTTTTAGGAGAGTGCAAAAGGAGACAAAAAAAAGCTTTAAAAGAGTGAGATGGGGAAAGTGGAGCATGGCTACAGGAAGCAGCAGAGTGATCTGCAGGGAGGAATGATGTAGAAATGACTGATGGATGGCTGAAACAATGATTTTCTGTGGCTTGTAGATGCCATCTGCAGAAAATGAGTTGGACTTTGAATTGAAACTGAATTTTAGGGGTTATAGCCCTTGGAAAAGGGAAAAGTGGCCTGAACAAGATGTAGCTGATCAGACTGGAGACAGTTCCTGTGATTTTCATCTGCTGCCCCATCCCTGGAAGTGTCCAAGGCCAGGCTGGAGCACCCTGGGATAGTGGAAGGTGTCCCTGCCCATGGCAGGGAGTTGGAACTGGATGATCTACAAGACTTCTTCCAACCCAGACCATCCTGGGATTTGGTAGCAGGCATGAAAGTGCCTTTAAGCTCCTCCCCAGCCAGGTTTTTCCTGGATTTCTAGTAAAAAAAAAAAAAAATCAGCTTGGTAGCAAAGGCTTGAAATCAAAGCAATCAGAGCACAGCTGTCTTCCAGAGGGATGAGATCCCAAAGGCTGGAGGGTTTGTTGGAATTGGATGGAGAGGAGCTGGGCTAAAGCAGAGGGGACAACCAGGCAGTTTATTGTGTATTTGAACAGGCAGTTTATTGTCTATTTAAAATAAACTGTGTTTATTTTGAATAGGTTCACTTTCTGTGCAGGGGAGGTTTATCTGTGTGTTACTTTGCGTTTCCCTCTTGAGGACGAGGAGATATTTTCTCCTTGCTCCTTTGAGTAAAATACTCTTTGTTGTTCTACCATTTGTCTCGGTGAATTTTAGCTCCTGAGTGAATTTCCTGGGTGTGCTGAGGTTGCTGGGGTTGGAAGCCAAGCTGGTGATTTCTGAGTGACCCCTGCACCCCCAGCCCTGTCCCTGCTGCTGCCAGCCAGGCCTGCAGACAGGTCACACTAATGTTTAACTGCAGCCTGTGTCACTGCATTCAGAGCCTGTTTTCCCTCCCCTCTGCACAAGTTTATTCCCAGTGGATGCAGTGACCCCCTCACCTCTCGGTGTCCCCTGCACCAAACAAGGCTGGCTGTCCCTCCCCTGCCCTTCACAGGGCATCTCTGAGAGCTCCTTTCATCTCAGCTCTCCAGCTCTGACCCTCTCCATGGGGGCACATCCTCCCCTGGAGCAGCAGGAAGGGTTTTTGTAGGGAGGAATAGGTGGATTCCTGTGCTGGGATGAGGATGGGGTCCTGAGACAGGTCAGATCCAGGACTATGGGGGGAGAGGGCTCTGATTTATTGTCCCTGAGCAGAAGAAAAGCCTCCTCTGGGATCCTTTGATGTCAGATTTGCTTTGTTATCTTTCAATTGCAAGGTTGGATATTTGGTCAGGGCAGTGAGATTATGATTGATTCTTATGATATGATGATGATGATGATGATGATTTTATGTTTTATTATTATCTATAGTTGTAGTTATTAGGATGACTATTATGGTTATGGTTTCATTATGTATTTATTGTATTTGCTGGGTTGCCTGACAAAGGGAGAAATGATGGATCTGACTCCATGTTCTCAGAAGGATAATTTATTATTTTATGATACTATATTATATTAAAGAATACTAAACTAAACTATACTAAAGAATACAGAAAGGATACTTACAGAATGCTAAAAAGATAATAATGAAAACTCCTGACTCTTTCCAGAATCCTGACACAGCTTGGCCCTGATTGGCCAAAGAGTGAAAACAACTCACAGCAGAATCCAATGAAACAATCACCTGTGGGTAAACAATCTCCAAACACATTCCACATGTGAGCACAACACAGGAGAAGCAAATGAGATAAGAATTGTTTTCCTTTTCTCTGAGGCTTCTCAGCTTCCCAGGAGAAAAATCCTGGGTGAAGGGATTTTTCAGAGAATGTGAGTGCCACATACATTATTCTCATTATTGGTGTGGTTATGATTGATGATTATTGATACCAGGTTATCATCACCATCTGCAGTGGCTGTGCTGTGGGCACTGCCCCATAAGCTCCTCTCCTCCAGGAATGCAGAAACCTCTGGCACAAGGGCCCATGGAGTTGTTCCTGTCTGGACCCAGGCAAACAGATCCCTGCCAGCTCAGCCTGCCTGTGTTTACCTCACTCTAAATTTCCTCGGGGAGAAGCCTGTCCCATTCCCCCTGATTTTAGAACCCTCAGCACATTTTCCCCGTGGAGACAGGGAATAATTCCTACTGCTGACCCTCTTCTCCAGCCTGGTGGCCACAACCTGTCCCACCATCCTGGGTGACATCACTGCTTAACAACAACAAAATCAGCTCCATGACACAAGAATCCAGCCAGGCTGTGGAGCTCTCCAGGAGGGAAGGGAAGCTGCACTTCAAAGGTTACTCATCCCTGCCCTGGAAGGCTGTGAGTACTTCCCAAGTGTCCTCTGGGGAGGAACAAACACTCCAAGTGTTTGCAGACCATTCTCCTCCTGCCTCTTTCCTCCTGGGATGATGACAGAAAGTCAACGCTGCTGTTCCTGGAGTGGACTTGAAGTGTGTTGACCTTGCTGAGTCACACAGGCCCCAAGGCTCTCCTGACTGAGGGCAGTCCTGTGTCTGCTCTGTCAGCCCTGAGTGGCTCAGGTGTCTCTTTTCCCCCTCCTGGGTGTTGTTTCCTGGTGTTGGGGGGCCAGGCTGTGTGTTTTAGGAGATAGGGAAATGGTCATATCCTGCTCAGGGTGATGGGAATGGATCAAGGGAGTTATTAAGTGTTGGATACTGAGAATTTCAGATTTCTGTGCTGCCAGGCACTGACCCCCAAGAGAACACTGCACTGACCTGAGGCCGTGGGGAAGCTTCCAGAATGGAATGACAGAACTGGGATTGTGGGTGTGGAGTTTGGATAGAAGTGTGTGAGATCACAGGGTGGGAAACTCAGAGTTTGAGGGTTTAGAATATAGTAATGGATATAAAGCTAAGATAAAGGTTTTGGAGCAGTAACTAGTCCTTCTTCTTCTCCTACGTCTTCAAGTATTTGTATAACTACAAATACTCTTTCAGGAGTATTTTGTAATTAGACAAAAAAATCTACATTACGAGACACAAGTGATTAATTATTAAGTTAAAAACAAAAAGGATAAAAAAAGGATAAAAAACATAATAAATAAATATTAATACATTAATAATAAATAAAATAAAATAAATAAATAAAGTACATGTTGCCAGTGTGTTGGGAGTGGTGTTTCCTCCTATCAATTCCTTGTGGGAAGGGACAAATGCTCTGGAAGGACCCAGCTCAAGGGAGTGGAGTTGGATGCTTAATTTTGATTGAGTGTGGAGTCAGACTCCTGTCACATTAAGGTGAATCAGAGAATCATGGAATATCCTGAGCTGGAAGAGATCCACAAGGATCATCCAGTCCAACTCCTGACCCTGCACAGACACCTCAACAATCCCACCCTGTCCATCCCTGGGAGCAGTGTCCAAACCCTCCTGGAGCTCTGGCAGCCTCGGGGCTGTGCCCATTCCCTGGGGAGCCTGGGCAGTGCCAGCATCCTCTGGGGGAAGGACTTATCCCTGATATCCAACCTGACCCTCCCCTGGCACAGCTTCATGCCATTCCCTGGGTCCTGTCCCTGTCACAGAGAGAAAAACTCAGTGCCTGCCCCTCCAGTGGGGTGAAAATGCACATTTGTCACACAGAGATGTTTAGGTCAGGATGCAATAAGGAAGTTTGATATTTGCTGAATACACAAAGGGAGAAAATTTGACTCAGAGGCTCCTTCCTTGACACTGACAAACTCTGATTTCTCACATGGATGAGTCCAGGTGATCAGGCAGATGTCCCCAGGGCCACAGCAGATGTGGTGCTTGGGGACACGGTGCAAGGGGATTTGGCAGTGCTGGATGAATGGCTGGACTTGGATTCCCAGAATTCCCAGAATGGCCAGGTTGGAAGAGGCCTCCAAGGTCATCAAGTCCAACCCAGCCCCAACAGCTCAACTGAACCCTGGCACCCAGTGCCACATCCAGGCTTTGTTAAACACACCCAGGGATGGGGACTGCACCACCTCCCCGGGCAGCCATTCCAGAACTTTATCACTCTTGCTGTGAAAAACTTTTTCCTGCTATCCAACCTGTATTTCCCTTGGTGCAGCTGGAGGCTGTGTGCTCTGGTTGTGTCAGTGCTGCTGCAGAAAGAGCCCAGCCCCAGCTGAGCACAGGCACCTTTCAGGAGCTGCAGAGAGTGATGGGGGCAGCCCTGAGTCTCCTTTTCTGATCTTGGCTTTCCAACCTCAATGGTCTCCCAGGAATTGAAATATTGGTGTGAGACTTCTCCAAACAACAGACACCTCCAAAATGATAGCAGAGAGTGGAACTGAGCCCCCTGACTCCTCCCTGACATCTCTGATGGATCCATTCAGACAGCAAAGGGTGCAGGGTGGGGTGTGCAAGCTCAGGACTGGCAATCAGAGTAAGAGGAGACACTCCTGAGACCCAGAAACCCTGAATGGTGATGGCTCTCAGCCCGACTGGCTGCTGAAAGAATTTGGAGTGAATTTGGCCTGTAAGCTCACAATTATTTGTGTGAAATTCCACCTGCTCTAGGGGAAGGTGTCCTGCCCGTGGACAGATGATTTGTAGGATCCCTTCCAACCCAAACCATTCTCTGATTCTGTGATATCTGATAATCATTTATCAGATGTCTGATGAATGATTTAACTGATATCTGATTTAACTGTTGGAAAGTCATTTGGGGTGGAAATAATAATTTAATGACCAGACAGGAACTCCTCCATGTTCCCTTGTGCCAGAGGTTTCTGCATTCCTGCAGGTGCTTATGGGGCAGTGCCCACAGCACAGGTACTGCAGATGGTGATGATAATCTGGTATCATCATCATCATCAATAATCATCATTATCATCAATAATCATAATCACACCAATAATGAGAACAATATATAATAAAATACATAATGTAATAGTCATACCAATAACTACAACTATAGATAGTAATAAAACATAAAATCATCATCATCATCATATCATAATCATCACCATCATTGTCATCATATCATAATCATCAATCACCACTGCCCTGACCAAAAATCCAACCTTGCAAGTGAAAGGTGGAAATAATAATTTCATAATTTCATTTCGTGGATCTGTGAGTGTTTCTGCTCTACACACATTTTTGTTAGTGCACACAGTGTGTGTATCTACAGCCATATGTGGATTGAGCAATGTGTGTATCTACAGCCACATATGGATTTATGAGGGTTTTTGCTCGTTTTGTAAGCACCAGAGCCTCCCAGCCTGGCATTTTCCCTCTCCCTCCTTGTCCCAGTGTGAAATCCCTTCCCTGGGAAGTCAGCCTGTCACATGAGCAGCAGGCCAGGGGCATTATCTGCCTGCCTTTCCTCCTGAACAATGTAAGTAGATGATTAACCATTAAAGCAACACACTTTGCTGAGCCATTAACCAAGGAGGAAGGCCTGAGCTGGGCTGAACAATGGGCTCCATACAGAAACCAGCCCAGCCTGCCCATCCTGGAGGTGCCTCTCTGACAGATCCAGGTGGATTTTGAATTTTGTCCTGGAATGGCTCAGTTTGGGTTTTTACACAGCCAGCCCCGTGCTCCCCACCTTTCCATCTGCCCTGTGCTGACCTTGGAAGCTGATCTTGCCCAAATCCAGGCTTTGGATCAAACTTTGGGAGGTTTAGGAGCTGCCACTTGTATTCCATTCTCCCTTTTGCACGCTGCAGGAATGATGTGTGGGAATTGAGGAGATGCTAATGATGCCTTGAGAGGCTGACCTAGAACAGAGGCTGGACAGAGCTAAAGAATAAAGCAGGGATTTATTTAAAGGATCTCCTCCATGGATGCACCTTGGGCAGCACCAGAGCCCAGCCAGGGCTGCACCCAAGATGAACCAAAATGGCCCCAAAATGCACGAGCGCTCCCGGGCTCTCTCCCTGGGATCAGTTCTGCTCCATTTGCATCTTGCAGTTCATTGTCCCATCCCAGCTTTAGCCCAGGCAGTCCCACCCTGCTTGTTTTTCTCTCTCCAGCCCACGGGGTTTGTGCTCCTGGGCTGAGATTTGGATCATTTGTCCTTGGTGCCCAGCTGGAGCAGGAATTGTTTTGTCTCCCTGCTCTGTGCACAGAGCTCACCATGCCCTGATGTGAAGCTCAGACCCACACACTAAAGCAGCACAAAATCTGAAAAAATATAAAAGCTAAAATCTGAGGCGTCATTAAGTCAGCCAGATTTACTCATCTGGAGGCATTGACCAAACACATGAGACAGAATTAATAATTTCTCTCTAGCTAATAATTACTAACTAAATCTCTTTTGGGAATTATGGTGCTCCATCCCATCGTGGCTCTGTCTGTCAGATTCATCCTCAACCAAACCATCCCAGGACCACTGAAGAGCTTGGGTTGGAAGGGACCTTAATCACCACCCAGTTCCATCACTCCTGTGTTTTAAAATCCACCCAGTTCCACCCAGATGTGCATTTCAGAGTCCCTCTTTTTGGGTTTTAAAGACCATCTAATTCCATAATTCCTGTGTTTTAAAGACCATCCAGTCCAAAGATTCCTACCTCTTGAATTTTGGGGATTCTAAATCCCCAAATTTCTACTTTTTCACCCTGTGATAAATTCACTATCATTCTACTCAAACTCTGGTGGCTTGTAACTCCTCACACAGAGTTGGTGATTGTTTCCATGGGCTAAAATCACAGGCACAGGTGTTTGTGACTCTGTGCCAAGGTCTCTGAGCCCCCTGCCAGGGTCTCGAGTCCTCCAGAGCAGCCAGAGGAATGTCCTGGGTTCTGACACTTGCCAATTATCCACACCTTCCCCCATGGTGATGTCCCATCCCAAACACCCACCAGACAACACAGCCCTGGACTCTGAGCTCACCCAGCCCTCTGGGCACAGAGATTGGGATGCTCCAACATTCCAGGGCTTCTGGTTGTCTCCCAAAATGGGTTTGGTCAAAGATTTAGACAGAAGAAAACAGATGACAGCAAAAGGCAAAACCAGAAGGCCCCAGTGATGTTCAGATTTTTACCTGTTGAGAGTTGGAGTTTTTGCTTTGCTGCTGAGCTGGAAACAATCCTGGGAAAGGGTTTCAGGGACGTAGCAGACTTTGCAAGAACCTGAGCAGCAACTGGAACTTGTAAAATGTTTTTGTATTTTGTATTATTAATTTTGGTTATTTCTGTATTTTGTATTATTAATTTTGATTATTTCTGTATTTTGGCTGGGCAGGGAGGCAAAACCACTGGCAGCAGACAGGTAGAGCTGCAAGAAAAATACTCTGTGCTTAGAAACTCCAGAATTACAGAACAGTTTGGGTTGAAAGGGACCTTAAAGATCACCCAGTTCTACCCAGGGATGCTTTCCACCATCCCAGGGTGCTCCAAGCCCCATCCAGGCTGGCCTTGGACACCTGCAGGGATCCAGGGGCAGCCCCAGCTGCTCTGGGAGCCTGAGCCAGGGAGGAATTCCTTCCCCATGTCCCATCCCAACCTTCTCTCTGTCAGTTTGGACCCATTCCCCCCTGTCCTGTCACTCCAGGCCCTTGTTCAAAGGACTTTTGAGCTCGAGCTTTCTTTCAAAAGGCTCATTTTACTCAGGGATCACTCACAGGAACCTCCTTCTAACTTGGCCAAAAGCTGGCAGTGCTCACAAACCAGGCCAGCTGACAACACCCAGCTCCCAGGGACTCTGGGACAGATGACAACCTTCAGGACAGTGACACTTCAGTTCCAGCAGGAAATCATAAGCCCAGCTTCAAAGAAAGCAAAGCACTGTGAAATAAAACACTTTTATTAGCAAAGAACGTCCAAAAAAGTTGAAATAACACCACCAGCATCACCCGTCCTCCAAAAATAAAAGCAGAGAGAGAGAGAATTTTCAGCAGGGCTGGAAAATCCCTGACACACTTTCAATGGGTGGGCTTGATGTTGTGGCTACAAAAATATTTCTGCTCAGTTTGTTTCTGGCTGTTCTGCAGCTGAAGCGGTGCCAGATCTCCTGGCTGGATGTTGCCACATTTCTCTTCACAGAGAAAAGCAAGGCACAGCTTCCCAACAATATTTCTGGTTTTCACATTGTCTGAACCTCAGAAAAAGGAAGAACAATTTTTATTTGCTGTGCCTGTGTTTGTTCACAAGTAAAATTCATTGTGGAAGATTGTTTACCTGAAAAAATTAGTAATTAAAGTTTAGTCTAAGTGTTTTAATTCACTAACCAATTAAATCCATGTGTGTGTGTATCAAGACTGTCAGCTGACAGCCACAAGATGCTGCACAGTAAAGTACAATTAAGTGCTTAGGAAATTCAATTTAAATATAATGTAATGTAATATATATCATATTATAATATAATATATTAATTATATTATATTAATTATATTATATTATATTATATTATATTATATTATATTATATTATATTATATTATATTATATTATTTTATTTTATATTATATTATATATATTACATTACACTAATAATATAATTAATGTAATATATATTATATTAATATATTAATATATAATATATAATATATAATTAATATATATTAATTATATACAGTATATAATATATAATTAATATATATTTTATTAATTATATAATTAATATAATATATATTATATTATATTATATTATATTATATTATATTATATTATATTATATTATATTATATATATTACATTACGTTACATTATATTACATTACATTACATTATATTGTATTATATATAATGTAATATAGTACAACTTAATATAATATAATATAATATAATATAATATAATATAATATAATTAATATATTATATTATAATGTAATATATAAATATATATTATAAAATATAATAGAAAATATAAAATAAAAGTATATAAAATAAAATCTATAAAATATATCATAGAAAATATCATATATAATAGAAAATATAATATATAAAATAGAATATAATATAATATCCAAAATTACATTTAACCTTCTAGTAAGATTAAATCCTCCTCATCATTCCTCTCCTTTATCAAAAGCAAAAATACCCACCACAGCTGGATCCCTGTTCCTTCAGCATTCCCTAAGATGGGATTGCTCATCCCAAAAAGGCTTGGAGGGACGGTGGACTCAGGGAATAACTCCTTTGGTAAATGTCCTAGAAATATCCCAACGTTTTCAGCCACAGCAACTGTCAACAAATTCAGAGAAATTCATTAAAAAACCCTCAAAAATGTAATTTTTTCTCCAGAATTTCAGGCTGAGGAGCAGCAGTTTTCCCATTTTTGTTGAAGTAAGTGTGGCTGCCCAGAGGATGGGGAAACATCCCTGGGGTCACTCCTGCCCCCAAAAACTGCCTTGGACAACGTGGGGTCTGCCAGAACCCAAAACCAGCCCAAACTCAGGAGGAAACTCAGGAACTTTGCAAACACCAAAGTAATCTGGTTTTTTATTTTTTGTTTTTCAAGGCTTTTCATTAAAAAATGAAACCAGAGAACAGCAAATGTCCCTTTAGCTGAGCCCAGGACATCCCTGGAGCTCAGTTTTGTTCCCTTCTGAGGGCATTTCTCTCCTCCCTTTCCAGCTTTTCCTTTGCATTCTGGGATTATTTTTTTAAATAATTTGCAGGCAAAAAGGTCATATTTTGAAATACCCAAGGAAATCTGTTGATGTTTTGGACCTGCATTGGGAATATTTTCATTTTTTTTCCCCATAGAAATTTTCTCCCGCCTTTTGTGCCACCCACACAATTTCAATGTGAATTTTTTTGGTTATCTTCTCTTCCCTGCCAATCTCCATTCCCAAAAAATTCATTATTAAAAAAATAAACAAAACCCCAACAAAGAAACAAACAAATCAAACCAAATCAAACAAACAAAAAATAAAAAAGAAAGAAAAAGAGAGACAGAAAGCACTACCCAGATCTGCTCCTCATCCTCTATTTTTATGATTTTTTTGTTTTTTGCTGTGTTAAAAACTGACCAAACATCCCATGTCCCTTCCCAGTGAAGCCAATGGAGAGAGGATTTTTAAACTGGAATTATTTTATTGGGGCAGTAATCAATTAGAGGAATTTCCATAAAAACCCCAATTTTTTTTTTTATCAGAGCAGTAATCAATTAGAGGAATTTCCAAAAAAAACCCAATTTTTTTTTATCAGAGCAGTAATCAATTAGAAGAATTTCCATAAAAACCCCAATTTTTTTTTTTTTATCAGAGCAGTAATCAATTAGAGGAATTTTCAAAAAAATCCCCAAAAAATCCATGGTGGAATGCAGCACCCACAGACAACAGAGATGTTCAGAAACTGTTACAAAACTTCAATAAGAAATGAATTTTTTAGAGATTTACAGAAGTTTCTGTTACCTCTCCAAGGTGAGAGCAGTGACCACAGCCAGGGACAGCTGAACTCCAGCGTCTACTCCCCACTTTCTCCTCTTTTTTCATTTTTCCCCTTTTTTCCTTTCTTTCTCCCTTTTTTCCTCTTTTTCCCCTTTTTTTCTTCCTTTTTTCCTCTTTTTCCCCTTTTTTTTCTTCATTTTTTCCTTTCTTTCCCCCTTTTCTCCTTCCTTTTTTCCATTATTTTCCCCCTTTTTTTCTTCCTTTCCTTTCTTTCCCCCTTTTTTCCATTCTTTCTCCCTTTTCCCTTTTTTCCCCTTTTTTCTCCCTTTTTCCTCTTTTCCTCCTTTTTTTTCTTTTTCCCTTTTTTCTCCCTTTTTTCCCCTTTTTTCTCCCTTTTTTTCTTTTTTCCCCTTTATTTCCTTTTTTCCTCCCTTTTTTCCTCTTTTCCCTCTTCTTTTCCTTTTTTTTCTTTTTTTCCTCTTTTCCCCTGTTTTTTCCTTTTTTCCTCACTTTTTCCCTCTTTTTTCCCTTTTTCCTCCTTTTTTTTCTTTCCCCCTTTTTTTTCCCTTTTTCCTCTTTTACCCTTTTTTTCCTCACTTTTTTCTCTTTTTTCCCTTTTTTCTTTTTTCCTGTTTTTCCTCCTTTTTTCATGTTTTTCTCCTTTTTTCCTCCTTTTCCCCTTTTTCCCTGTTCTCTCCCTTTTTTCCTTTTTTCTCCCTTTTCCCCTCTTTTTTCCCTTTTTTCTTTTTTCCCCTATTTCTCCCTTTTTTCCTTCCCCCCCCCCTTTTTTTTTTCTCCCTTTCTCCTCTTTTTTCCTTTTTCCTCCTTTTTTTTCTCTTTTTTCCCCTTTTTTTTTCCTTTTTTTCTTCTTTCTCCCTTTTTTCCTTTTTCCCCCAGCCCAGGAGTGTCACAGCTCAGGAATATCTCAGGGTTTCAATATTAATTTTATTCTAATACAGAATTAATCAGCTCAGGGTTCAATATTAATTTTATCCCAGAACAGAATTAATCAGCTCAGGAATATCTCAGGTTTCAATATTGATTTTATTCTAGAAAGGAATTAATCAGCTCAGAAATATCTCATGGTTTCAATGCTAATTTTATTCTAAAATATAATTAATCAGCTCAGGAAAATCTCAGGGTTTCAATGTTAATTTTATTCTAGAACAGAATTAATCAGCTCAGGAATATCTCAGCATTTCAATATTATTTCATTCTAGAATAGAATTTATCAGCTCAGGAATATATCAGGGTTTCAATATTAATTTTATTCTAGAATAGAATTAATCAGCTTACGAATATCTCAGGGTTTCAATAATAATTTTATCCTAGAATAGAATTAATCAGCTTACGAATATCTCAGGGTTTCAATGTTAATTTTATTCTAGAACGGAATCAATCAGCTCAGGAATATCTCAGGGTTTCAATGCTAATTTTATTCTAGAACAGAATTAATCACGAATATCTCAGGGTTTCAATATTAATTTTAGTCTAGAATGGAATTAATCAGCTCAGAAATATCTCAGGGTTTCAATGTTAATTTTATTCTAGAACAGAATTAATCAGCTCAGGAATATCTCAGGGTTTCAATGTTAATTTTATTCTAGAACAGAATGAATCAGGTCAGGAATATCTCAAGTTTCAATGTTAATTTTATTCCAGAACGGAATTAATCAGCTCAGGATATCTCAGGGTTTCAATATTAGTTTTATTCTAATACAGAATCAATCAGCTCAGGAATATCTCAGGGTTCATTATTAATTTTATTCTAGAACAGAATCAATCAGCTCAGGAATATCTCAGGGTTTCAATAATAATTTTATTCTAGAATAGAATTAATCAGCTCAGAGGAGGTGCTGAGCTCACAGGGGTTTCTCCATCCCTGTGCACAAATCCAGGTCTGTCTTTTACACCTGATTTTCATAAGGAAATTATAATTTTCAATTGTCCTCCCAATCCCTCAAATAATGGCTGGTTAATGCAGGTTTTACAGCTCAGGCTGAAGGTGGGAAGAGTCCCTGCTCCCTTGGCATTGCTCCTTCAGAGCTCAAAAATCCTTCCTGCAGCTCTGCCCCACAAAATTCCTTCATTCCTGACGTGTCTGGATGCCATAAGGACAAAAGGGACCTGATTTTGCACTGGGATTAATTGTATTAAAAAAGCATTCTGGTCCAGACTATAAAGTCCATCATTCTCCATGAAATTACCAACAAAAAGGTGAATTCCATGTGAGGAATTCCTGCCTGTGTTTGCTCAGTTGGGCTGTTTTGATAGTATGGAGAAAAAATGAAGAAATGAAGAAAAAGCTTTGCAAGAGCAGAGCACAGCTCAGGAGGGATGTGCATGGAAGCAGGAGGAAAAAAAAATCAATTTTTAGGTACTTTAAAAAATGATTTGCCAGCTTTTGGAAACATCAGTGAAAGGAAATGTGTTTTGTTGCCAGAACAAAAGGATTGGACATTAACAGAAGCAAGAAGAGAGAAAAAGAGGGACAAGAGGGGCTGGAGTCCCTCTGCTCTGGAGCTGGAGAGCTGGGAATGTTCCCCTGGAGAGGAGAAGCTCCAGGGAGAGCTCAGAGCCCCTGGCAGGGCCTGGAGGGGCTCCAGGAGAGCTGGAGAGGGACTGGGGACAAGGGATGGAGGGACAGGACACAGGGAATGGCTCCCAGTGCCAGAGGGCAGGGATGGGTGGGAGATTGGGAATTGGGAATTCCTGGCTGGGATGGAATTCTCACAGCGGCTGTGGCTGCCCCTGGATCCCTGGCAGTGCGCAAGGCTGGGTTGGACATTGGGGTTTGGATCACCCTGGGACAGTGGGAGGTGTCCCTGCCATGGCAGGGGTGGCACTGGATGAGTTTTAATCCCCTTCCAATCTTTTTACACTTCCATGATTCTCTGACGGTCTGTGCAGGCACCTCAAGGTCACTTCATGCAAAAAGGTGAAGAATTGGAGCTTCTTTCTGTTTAACTTGGAAGCAGCAGCCTCCTAAATTAGAGGGAGTCCCTGCAAACCCAATAGCAGGGTGTGATCCCAGGGGGACAGACCCTGTCCCGTGGGCAGGCAGCGTTCCCAGTGTTGTATTTGTGGGGTGCCCTGATGAGGGAAGGAATGATGGATCTGACTCCATGATGTACTCAGAAGGTTAATTTATTATTTTATGATACTATATTATATTAAAGAATACTCAACTAAACTATACTAAAGAATACAGAAAGGATACAGACAGAAGACTAAAAAGATAATAATGAAAATTCCTGACTCTTTCTAGAGTCCTGACACAGCTTGGCCCTGATTGGCCAAAGAGTGAAAACAACTCACAGCAGAATCCAATGAAACAATCACCTGTGGGTGAACAATCTCCAAACACATTCCACATGAGCACAACACAGGAGAAGCAAATGAAACAATTATTGTTTTCCTTTTCCTCTGAGGCCTCTCAGCTTCCCAGGAGAAAAATCCTGGGTGAAGGCATTTTTCAGAAAATGTGAATGCCACATTCCCAGCTCCTGTCTGTTATTTCAGTCTCCCTCCGGAGGGCACAGAAATGCCAGGCCCACGTCTAATTCAGGGAACTGAGGAAGGGAAATGTGAGTGGCTCCTCCAGGAGGAAACACCCCCAAAGGCTTCTCAGCTATCCCAGGAACGGCCTCGGCCCCCCGGCCCAGCCCAGCCCGGTGAGGTCCCGCCTCTCCTGCCCTGCTTGGGTTACTCCAACCTGGGAGTGGCTGCCAAATACCCCATGGGGAATCTGTGCAGGACTGGCAGTGAGGGATGAGAGAGATGAGCTCACACGGGTATTTTCCTTGCCTCTCACCCTCCTGTGAGTCAGTCCTGCCGAGCTGGAGTGGCTGCCCTGGAGAGGCAGAGGGACCTCCATGGGCAAAATCCCCTCTGCTCTCCAATGGATGTGTTGGATGGTGGGTGGAAGCTGGTGTTGCACTGCAGAGAAAAACACCTGGAGCAAAGCTTTAGGGAGGGAAGGGTGTCGGGATCTCTTGCTGCTCAGAGTGAGCCTGAGATGTGTTGGAAAGTCTCTTTTCCCAGCCCGGTGCTTGAAGAAGGAGTCAGGGCTCTTCAGTTCTCGGTCTCAAGGTTGTTTATTGTTTCTTATCTATAAAAAATTTTCTCCTGTCCAGCCGAGGTCAGCCCAGCAAGACAGTCCCAGGCACTCTGCCTGCCCCTGGGGCGGTGTTATGTCTTTATACTACAAACTACGTGTGCAATATTTACAATTACTTTCCAATGCCCATCACCTGTGTTAGACAGGGAGCTTCTACTCTAAACCAATCTGTGAGTGCCACCATCACAGCAGAAGATGGAGGTCAAGAAGAAGAAGGAGAAAGGCTGGACATGCCCAGTTCCCTCCATCTTGCCCCCTGAACCCCCATACCAGAAACCCTAAAATCGACTTTTCCACCCCATGATAACTTCACTAATATTCTACCTAAACTGTTGTGGCTTGCTGATCTTCATACAAGGTTGGTAATTTGCTCCACGGGTCATAATCAAACCCACAGGGGCATTTTGGGCTCTGTGCCAGGGTCCCTGAGCCCCCTGGCAGGGTCTGGGCTGCTCAGGACAGCCAGAGGGATGTCCTGGGTCCTGACAGAAGGGAACCCCTGGAGAAATGATGAGCTGGGATTCCTGCAAAAATCACACACAGGGATGGGAGTGAGGGCTCCTCTGGGATGGGGAAACCTCAGGCATGACTCAGAGCTGAGTCATGGAGCAGGAAAGCTTGAAGTCACCCTCCAGATCCCCCTGGGATGGACACAGCAGTGCTGGCACCTGAGCTGCTGTGGGACGGTGTCACCCACAGGACAGGGACACAGGTAATGGGATGTCAGGACCCTTTGCAGGATGCCAGGCTTGGATCCTCACAGCTCACTCCCACAACTGCTTTGCCTGCAGGAGCACACTCCAGAAGCACAACGGTGGGGTTGTGGTCATTTAAAAATTCTCTACAAATCCATTTCCTACAAGGTGAGGACAGAGGGTTTGTGCTGCTGCCACACCAGAGGTGACAACTCTGGGGCTCCTTGTCCAGCATTATCCCTGCACCTGGCATCTTTTGCTCCCAAAAAACCCAATTATGACCCTTTGGAATTTGGTGCTTACACCACCAAACTCCTTGGGTGCTTGGCTGCTTCCCCCTGGCTCTGCTGTGTCCCTTCCATCCCGGACAGAAAAATTCCCTTTTCCAGAGCCTATGTGGCACTGCTCCTATGTGGCACTGCCCTCTGCTGTCGGTGGCTGCGGGGACAGCGCCCGAGGCCGCTGCTCTGAGCAGAAACACCGAGATTTCTGTCCCCCGGAGGACCTGGAAGCCACCAAGCTGTCCCAGGAAGATGCTGCATGCGTGGTCCCCGGGCATGACAAGCAGCAAACCCCTGGAGGAGCCACTGCTCGCTTGTGCTTCCCTTTTTTTCCTGGCTGGAAGCAGAAGTGGGGACTATTTTTGGTGCTGCTTGGCTTTGGAAAGAGTCACACACACAGCCAGGGCATCACCCCGGGTCTGGCAGAGAAAATGAGTAACAGCAAAGGGGCTCAATGCCTTTCCATGACCCACAGGGGCTGCCTGGAGCAACTGGAGTTTCCTTCCCTGTGCTGGGATCACCAGCTTCTTAGGGATGTGCGTGGAAAATGACTCTTAAACTGCTTTTTCCACCAGAGAAACGCTCAGGAAAAGCCTCCCAGTGATAACATTGCTTGTCCTGGCCTCCACCTACAACCCTGCCTTGCCTTTTCCCAAGCTGGAAGAGCTCGGGTGGCAGGATAAGGACACTCAGCATGACCCTGGCACTGGTCCTATCTCCCAAATTCTCCTCCAGGAAAGGCCTCTAGATGGGGCTTTAATGAAATAAAATGACTGTGGCGGCCCCCATGGGGCTTCTGACCCCCAGCACCCACAGGGGGCTGACTCGGTGCCCCTTCACTGGGAGAAGGAAGCTGAGATATTCCCGGATAATGGTGAATCACATGGATTTGAGGAAGCTGGAGTGGATGGGATACCCACCCCGAGCCAGTTTCAGCCCCTCCCCTGATTCAAAACCACAGTGGGAGCCCCACATCCCATGCACGGGTGGATGTGGGGAGCTTTGAATGGTGCTTTGCCACAAGGACGCTTTTGTTTTGCCAAAAATGTGGTCAGGGACTGGGCTGAGATGTTTTAAACATTAAAAAATAAAAAAATAAAAAAATCTTTCTCCTTCTCAGCCCCCAAAAATAAGCAGAATCCAGTTTGCACAGTGCTGGGAAGGCTGGAAATGCTCAAGGGTACAGTCAGAGGTGAGAACAAATTTATTGAGCTCCCAGTGAATTTTGTGTCACACCAGGAGCTGTTCCAGGACAGAAGGTTCATCCCCAGGAACTCTCCCCCTGTGTGGCTCCTGAACTGCTCTGTCCACAGATTCTGGGGGTCAGAAACACCAATGACCCCATTCTGAGCACCTTGCTGCTCATCATGCACCAAATGTCACCTGCAGGGCACAGCTCTGTGGGGCTGAGCTTAAACCCCCAGGGCCGGTGGCTTTGGAGATGAGAGCCCAGTGCCAAGTGTCCTCCTGGCTCTGTCCCCGCGGGGACACGGGCTGGCTCAGCAGTGTGACACACACGCGCTCAGGAGGGGAACCTTGCCGTCCTCGGGGGCTGCAATTACCTCCGGGATGACGATGACAGTGACATCGACAGACCTGGAAAAACGCTGCCGGCCACAAGGGTGACATTCAGGGCATTAACCGCTTCCTCCCCGGGCTGCTCGGTGTCCCTGCACTGCTCACAGCGCTGTGGGTGTGCACACGAGTGTGCAACGGCTGTGCCTTCCCACATCCAACCACTGCATGGCTGCCCAGATGTGCCAAACCTCTGCCTTGCACAGCTGCCCATCCCTGGCACACCCAGCCCTCTCAGGACTGCTCCATTCTTGCACAGCTGCCCAGATGTGCCAAACCTCCCCGTTTGCCCAGCTGCCCACCCCTGGCACATCCAGCCCTTTCACGACTGCTCGATTCGTGCACAGCTGCCCAGATGTGCCAAACCTCCCCCCTGCTCAGATGCGCCAAACCTGGCACACCCCGCCCTTTCAGGACTGCTCCATTCTAGCACAGCTGCCCAGATATGGCACACCTCCCCCTTACACAAATTCCCTTATCCTTGCACGACCATTCTTGCACAGCTGTCCAGATGTGCCAAACCTCCCCCTTGCACAACTTCCCCGATCTTTGCACGGCCACCCAGCCCTGTCACCTGCAACACCCACGCCTTGCACACCTGGCCCTGCTGCCCTTGCCTTGCCCAGATGCCAATCCCTTGCACACCCACCCAGATGTGCCAAACCTCCCCCTTGCACAACTTCCCTGATCCTTGCACGGCCACCCAGCCCTGTCACCTGCAACACCCACACCTGGCCCTGCTGCCCATGCCTTGCCCAGATGCCAATCCCTTGCACACCCACCCTTGCACACTCATCCCTCTCTCCCCTGCCCATCTCTCTCACCCCCTGCCCTCTCCCCTTCCCCGCCGCCTCCCGCTCTCCCCTCTCCCGCTCCGCTCGCGTTCCCCGCGCTCTCCCCGCCCCGCCGCTCCGTGTCCCTCCTCCCGGGGCGTGTCCCCCTGTCCCAGCCCGCCTCTCCTCCGTGTCCCTCCCCCCCCGGCGGCCCCTCCCCGGCCCGCCCCGCCGCCGCTCGGGCTCTCTCCGCCGGCCGCGCTATAAGAAGCGGGGCGGGCGGCGGGGCCGCAGCGGGCGCGGCGGGGGAACGAGATGAGCAGCGCCGGCGCCGCTGCAAGATGCTGGATGGACACGTCCTGCTGGGATGGCTCTCCTCCTGCGCGCTCCTAGGGCTGCTCGCCTGCGCCCCGCGGCCCTCCGCCGCCTACTTCGGGTAGGTGCCCCCCGCTCCTGCTCTTTAACTTTTGCCCGAGTTTGTTTTTTTGATGCTGAAGGAGTTTTGCGCTTTGGTGGGGATGCTGCTGTTCTCCTGTGGGCACCCTCCGACCCTCGGTGGGTGCGGGCATCCCCTCCTGGAGTGACAGCCGGGACAGGGGCAGCGACAGCGCCGTGCCCGCGGCTGTCCCAGCGCCCGGAATCCCCTTGGATTTGCCAGGCGGGACCGGGCGCTCCGGGAGCTGCCGGGCTGAGTCCCGGGGCCGCGGGCAGGAGCTGCCGGCGGCGAGCGAGCGCTTCGTTCCCTCATTCCCCGCACGGAGCGGACCTGCAGCGCACCAGCCGCGGGCTGTAACCCCCGCAGCGTGACAGCGCGGAGAAAACTCCATTTTCCCCGCAATTAAAGCGCGGTTTTTAACACCAGTTGCCGGCAGTGGGGTGCTGCCGGTTGTTTTTTGGGGGGATCCGCGGGTGCGGGCGCCGCATCCCCGGCGCTCACCTGTGCGCGGGGCGGGGCGCGGCCGGCAGGGGGCGCTCCCGGCCCGGCGCGCGTCGCGCAGGTGGATCCCGATCTTTTCCCTTCCCGATCCCTTATCCCGGCGTTTTATCCCCATTATCCCGGGGGTTTTATCCCCCTTATATTGAGGTTTTATCCCCCTTATACCGAGGCTTTGTCCCCCTATTTTTATCCTTCTTATTCCCCTGTCCCGGCTCCGTGCGGTGAGCTGGACCAGCCAATTCACCCCGCTGCCCCGATCCCCTTCAACGCCCCCCGCAGCCCCGTCAGGTCCGTGCGGGATTTCCCTCTGTGCTTTTTGGGGTGTCGCTGCCTCTTATCCTTAATTTTAAACCGTTTGTCCCAAAATGTTGTCGGTTTGAGAGAGGAGTTTGGCGCGAGCACCTGTGTAAGAGGTTTTTATGTAAGTTTACACAACAGTGGGGATTCTTGCTTCTTTTTGATTCCCCTGTTTTTGGGGATGTTGTGTTGTGACCACTGGTAGGAGCCACTGGACCAGCCCTGGAGAATGTTTTAGCAGACTTGAGGTTTTCCCCCCTTCTTTCCAGTAAAACAAATCCTGGTGTTGAGGCTTGTCCATTGCTTGTGGTCTGGCAAAGTTTTCCAAACAGTGCTACTTACATCTTCTGTTTCCAACTCCACAACCGTTTCACTTCCTGCTGCTGGGGCTGGTTTTCTAAGGAAACAGCCTGTCCTGTGTGTGCAGGTTTTTAGGAAAAGCCCTTTTCTCCCTGGGCAGTGTGCACGGGGCTGTTCCCAGCCCGCTGGCTCATGTGTCTGCCCAGGACCACCGGCACAGTGCAGCTGAATTGTGCCTTGGGGACTGACAGCCTTTGCAAGGAGCTTGGCTGTAACTCTCCTGTTAATCCCTGCAGTGCTGCTATCTGCTCTAGAGCAGCAGGTAACTCATTCCAGCTCCTTCTGGGATTTCTCTCTTGGCTTGGAGAGGTTTTAACTGTACAAGGGACCTTCTGAGCCAAGGGCAGTGTCTGCTGTCTGTCCTGACTGCTTTGGGTTTTTCTCTCTCGGTACAGCTGCTGTTTCTGGTTTGAGACTCTCTCCCTGGCAGAGGGGAGATGCTGCCAGATGTGCCCCAAGCCAGATGTGCACTCCAGGGCTGCTGTGCTGTGCAGTGGAGTTTGCTTATGCAAAACCTCCTTGTCTCTGCTTAAAGCTCCAGTGAAGGAGCAGCTGATCCCCTCTTTGTTCTTCCAAGAGCAGAGGTTGCACTTGCAGAGCTGCTGGGGACACTGGGAATAGTCAGTGCTGAGATCCCAGCTCCTGATAATCCACAAGTGTGTGGGGAAGAGCTGAGCCCTCCTCGCTGTGGGCTTCTCTCTGTTGGTAAGGAATGAAATCCCACCTGGTAAAAAAGCTGGATGTTCCTGCAGAACTCCCCAGTTCTCTCTGCAAGTAGAACTGCAGAGAAGTCCTGCAGAACTTCTCAGTTTTCTCTGTAAATGCCTTAGGAAGGCTGGTATTGATCTTTTTTCTTCTCCACGTGCATGGAGGAGCTGCTCCAGGTGAGGCAGCACATCTGTTCATTCTGATAAATCCTTGCTAACAGCTTGGCTGAATGACCTGAGCTAAAACACACCCTCCAGGCAGGGAAAGGGATGTTTCTTTTGAAGCAAAGCCACCTTTTGGTGGCCTGCTGGCCCCTCTGGGTGCTGGCATCCCAGTGGAGGAGGTGGTGGGGCACAGAGTGAGGCAGTGCTCAGCAGATGTCACACTTTGGCTGCTCCCTTCCTCAGCCTGGAGAGGGGATAGAGACAGCTGTGGAGGATCCCTTCCCCCCCAGCCCCAATGTCTTATTTCAGGGAAAGAATTCCACGTCTCCAAATGCGTGGCCTGGTGGGGAATGAGTGCCCAGGGACAGAAATGGGGCATGGTTACAGGGTAATGAGATTGTGTCAGCATGGAGTTATGTCTGTGCCTGTCCCTGGGGGTGGCAGGAGGGGATGCTGGGCTGGGGACACCACGGCTGGAGGCTGCTGTGCTTCCCTGGTGTTCTTGGAGGGATGCCATAGCAGCCAAATAGGATAAATACCCTCTGGAAGCAGAGTTTTGGGTGCAGGTGGGGCTCTTGCTGCTGTTGTGCTCCATCCCCAAGCTGCCTGACTGGGAGGTGTGCTGAAGGTGAAGGGTCTGTGGAGGAAAAAGGAGATTTTCCCTTTTCCTGAGGGGAATTCTGGCAGCTGGGTGTTGCTGCCCTCCTCCTGGAGCAGGTGCCAGCAGGACCCAGGGCTCCTGCCCAGGAGCAGCACCTGCAGTGATGCTGGGCAGAGCTGAGACCATGCAGGCACCTGCTCAGGAGGGGTTTGGAGGGGTTTGGCTCTGCCCTAACTCCTGGGAAGCAGCTGGAGGAGGAGCTGCAGGGATCAGGGATGTGGTGATGCTGCAGCTCCTAAACCTTGCCTGATAAGAAACTTTTTGACAGAGAGAAAAAAGCATGTCTGCAAAACTGAGCAGCACAGCCCTGCTGGCTCTTTGTGCACTTAGAGCTGCCCCTCAGGAGGATGATGATGATTGGGGTGGCTGAGTTTTGTGGGATTTTGAATTTCTGGGGGAGGCATTGCGTGGGGGTCCGTGTCAGCCTGCTGGGATGCACTGGCTGCCCCAGGAGTGAGTGAGGCTGCTTTTGTGTCCAGCCACGGCCTCTGCAGCTGGGCTGTCTGAGCACTAATTTGCACCATATTCCAGCAGGCTGCTGGGGGAGTCTGGAGCAGCCCCAGGCTGCCAGGGTCCCTGAGAAAGCATTGCATTTCAGTTTTCCTCCCTGCTCTGCTTTCCCGGTGCCTGACACGCTCTGGGCATGGGTACCTCCCCTCCCTCCCTCCCTTTCCTCTCTCCAGTGTGGCTGGGGGTGGTGGAAATGCCAGAGCAGCATCTGGGAATTGTGTTGGGACTTGCACTTCTGGGCTTTGGAAGTGGCAGGTGACAAGATTAGCCGTGCTGGGGTGACAGGGGGGCTGAGGAACTTCAATCCTGCTGTGCCCTGTGCTGGTGGGAAGGGAAACCAACCCGTGGGAGCTTCTGCTTTCCTGATCTATGGGTCTGGGGTGATACAGGCCATAAATCAACCCCTCTATTTTCTGTTCTGATTTACAGTCTGATTCAGTTTGGAGGCACCTTTTTTTTTTTAATTATTTCTTTTTTTATTTCTTGCTAGAAGGAATATTTTTGCTGGTTGGGATTTGCTCTGCTTTCCCTCTGGGAGCAGAAGGATCCCAGCAGCTCTGCCCCCTCTGCAAACACTTGTCAAGACAGTAGTAATGTTACAAGTGGCTCATGCTTACATAGTGTTTATATTGACAGATTGCAATGTTCTGCATAAATGTAACTGATCTGTCCCCTGCACGCAGGCAACAGGAACCCTCAAATGCTCACGGGGGGAGAGGGAGGGAGGGAGGGGAAGCATAGCTTGCCCTAATTTACCAACACACCACTCACTGCGGGCTTTGCAGTGTGGGAAGCACTGTGTATTTTTATTCCTTTTGGCAGGTGCAGGATAGGTGCCCTGCTCTGCTCTGGGATAGAAACCTCGCTGTTCAGGGTGTGATTTTGTTAGGAGAGACTTAGAAAAGAGGAGGATGTTGGACTTGAAGGGGCTGTTCATGTGCTATGAGTGCTGTGGGGTGGGTTCCTGAGTGGGTCATGAAGTCACCACAAGTTCCAGTGTCAGCTGTAGGATAGAAACCTCATCCTTCAGGGTATGATTCTGTTATGAGAAACTTAGAAAAGAGAAGGATGTTGGACATGAAGGGGCTGTTCAGAGTGTGATTTTGTTAGGACAGACTTGGAAAAGAGCAGGATGTTTGATTTGAGGGGCTGTTTAGGTGCTGTGAACGCTCTGGGTGGGTTCCTGAGCAGGGCATGTAGCAGCTCCATGTTCCAGCATCAGCTGTAGGATAGAAACCTTGTCCTTCAGGGTGTTTTGTTAGGAGAGACTTGGAAAAGAGGAGGATGTTGGACTTGAAGGGGCTGTTCATGTGCTGTGAATGTTCTCGGATGGGATCCTGAGTGGAGCGCGAAGTCACCACGAGTTCCAGCATCAGCTGCAGGATACAAATATCATTCTTCAGGGTGTGTTTTTGTTAAGAGAGAATTAGAAAAGAGCAAAACGTTGGACTTGAAGGGGCTGTTCAGGCACTGTGAGCACTCTGGGGTGGGTTCCTGTGTGAGGCGCGAAGTCATTGTGAATTTCAGCTGTAAGACAGAAACGTTATCCTTCAGGGTGTGTTTTTGTTAAGAGAGAATTAGAAAAAAGTGGGCTGTTGGACTTGAAGGGGCTATTCAGGGTGTAATTTTGTTAGGAGAGACTTGGAAAAGAGTGGAATGTTGGACTTGAAGGAGCTGTTCAGGCACTGTGAGCGCTCTGGGGTGGGTTCCTGAGTAGGGCACGAAGTCACCATGAGTTCCAGAGTCAGCTGTAGGATAGGAATCTCACTGTTCAGGGTGTGATTTTTTTTTTTTTTTTTTTTTTTTTTTTTTTTTGTAGAGGCTTAGAAAAGAGGAGGATGTTGTGTTGGACTTGAAGGGGCTGTTCAGGTGCTATGAGCACTCTGGGGTGGGTTCCTGAGCAGGGCACAAAGTCACCACGAGTTCCAGCATCATCTGTAGGATGGAAACTTTGCTGTTCAGAGTGTTCTCTTTTTGTTAAGAGAAACTTAGAAAGGAGCAGGGTGTTGGACTTGAAGGGGCTGTTCAGGGTGTGATTTTGTTAGGAGAGACTTAGAAAAGAGAGGGATGTTGGACTTGAAGGGGCTGTTCATGTACTGTGAGCACTCTGGAGTGGCTTCCTGTGTGAGGCATGAATTCACCATGGATGTCACCTGGAATGTCCCCTCCAGGAGAAGCAATCCCAGGGGCTCTGCCAGCTGCAATGTCCCCTCCAGGAGAAGCCATCCCACGGGCTCTCTGCCCCTGTTTTTCCAGCCCGTGTGTGTGTGGCTGTCACTGGAGGGTGGTGTGGGGCCACGTGCAGGCCGCTCTAGGCCGCGGTGGCTCTGCCGGGCTCTGGCGTGTGTGAGATGGAGCAGCTGCTTCCCAGCACGACCCAAAAAAGCAAAAAACCAAAATCCTGGCCTGGGCTGGCGAGGCAGGAATGCAGCAGGCAGGCAAACACAGCTGGAGTGCCCGGAAAGGCCGGCTCGGCCATCCCGCCCTGAGCCGCGCGTTCTGCTGCTCCCACACGGCTCTGCAGGGATTCAGCTGCTGCTTTTGGGCTTTTCCTTGGAAAACTGGAAGGGTTTGCCTGGTTTGGGTGGATGGGTTGTTTTTTTTCCTCTCCCTCGCTTGGTTTTTTTGGAGCTGGGTGAGTTGTCAGTGCTGTGAGTCCTGCCTGGCTTGGTTCCCAAAGTTGGCCTCTCTGGGTCAACTCAAAGCAGTGTTTAACCTCCATTCCTCTGGAGAGGGAACCCCATGCCCAGAAGCAGCGTTTGCTTTGGAGGTGCCTGGAAGTGGAGCTAGATTTGATGAGGTGCCACCAGCGTGGTGACAAAGCCAGGAATATTTGGAAAAATAACTGTGCCAGACCTGCATCCTCATCCCTGGGGAGCAGGATCTGTCCCAGATCGGGCTGGGAACTGCCTGGAAGCTCCTCCTGCCTGCAGAGGATGGAGCAGCATTAACTCAGTCAAGAATTAATGTTTTTTTGGCTTAAGTAGTGGCTTGATCACATTGCTCGACATTTTGGAACCACTGCCTTGTGCCTCAGTTTCCCTCACCTGGGCCTGTTCCTTTCTGAACTCAGGTTAATGATGAGCACTACTGCAGCCTCCATGTCCAAATATTGCATTTTTCTTTTTCCCAGTGCTGTAAATGACATCTCGGAGGTGGAAGATGGGTTTTTAGGAGAATATTGAGTGGATACCTGGCAAAGCAGGAGGCTGGTGACTTCCTTTAGCCTGACTGGTGATGCAGAACCAGAGACCAGGAATCCACAGGACTCTGGTCTCCTGCTGAAAGGCCTGGTCAATGATTAACTTGATTTCTGGAAGCTGCTGACAACAATAAAAGGGAGTCCAGCCCCACAACCCCAACACAAAGAGCCCCAGAGTGTTTAATAATTAAAGGCCTTGTGCTTTATCGGGGTAATGAGAATGGCCTGAAGGCTTATTTGGTGGCAGGTAATTGAATTAAGCTGTGGGACTGGGAAGGGGGAGCAGGTGAAGTGGAAAGTCTGGAAGATTACATGGAGAAGCCTCTGTGATGCAGCTTAGTCAGAATCTTTCTGACCAGAGCAAGCTTTGTCAGTTTTTGCTGCTTGCTTCATGTTTCTGTCAGATTAATTCATTGTGCTGGCTGACTGGGTGTAGGTGCCTCTTGGAGAGTCATGGAATGATTTGGATTAGAAAAGATTTTCTAGTTCCACCTCCTGCCATAGGCAAGGACACCTTCCACTATTCCAGGCTGCTCCAAGCCCTGTCCAGCCTGGCCTTGGGCACTTCTAGGGATCCAGGGGCAGCCACAGCTGCTCTGGGCACCTGTGCCAGGGCCTGCCCACCCTCACAGGGAAGGATTTCCTCCTAACACCTCACCTAAACCTATTTCCTTTCACTTTAAAACATTCCCACTCATCCCATCACTATCTACCTGTGCAAAAAGCTCTCCCCAGCTCTCTTGTGGATATTCCTGGCCCAGGAATGCTCCATTCTGTTCCCTTCATTTAAGGATGTGCTGACAGCGTTGTTATTTCTAATAAATGTTGGTATTTAAACATTTTAAAAGTTTTTTTAAGTGGAAAATCTGAATCAGAAGAAACTGTGGAGGTTAAGCTGTTGTGGGGGTGGCTGGGCAGCCAGAGGAGGTGCTGGACCAGTGACCATCACTGGTGTTCCCACAGTGTGAGGCATTTGTGGTCCAGAGCTGCACAGGGGTGGTGGAACATGGAAATCCTGGCTCAGGAGAGCTCAAGACTGGATTTGCCTTCCCTGTCTCCTGTTTCGTCCCTGTGCCTTGGCACCTTCTAAGAGGGAGTTAGGTTTTGGAGATGTTAAATCAGAATATCCCCACTGGGGGGACCACCAGAGGTGGGAGGATTTCTGATGCCAGAAGCTCCATGTAGATCCCCTCTGCTCCAATTCCATGGAATAATAAAATAATGTGGCCCCTTCAGGGCTGGGGTACTCCGGCCACCTGAGTTCTGTGGAAGAGAAAGGGGTCCAGTCTTCCCCTGATGATTGAGGAGAGGATTTGATGCATTCAGTTTCTTGATCTGCTCACCTCAGTTTCTGTCCCTGTGGTTCCAGCTGCCTTGGGAGACCCCTCTGGGGTGGGATGGTGCTGAGTTCACACTGCAGCTTCTATTAAACACAAACTTCCCAAGTTCCCAACTCCCAGGGCTGTGCTGGAGCATTCCAAGAACTCTCCTGGACCTGTTTTTCCAACCTGAAACCTTCTGAGCCTCTGGCTTCCCTCCACACTGGAGCAGCCCCCTGTCTCTGCAGCCAGAACAGCTCTCTGGTGGCTTGTGCTGTGTTCCTACACTTGGTTCCTTGACCTGAGGAGCCCTGGAGCACAGGACTTGCTGTTTGCACTCCTAAATGGTCATGGGGGGCCACTGCTCCTCCTGCAGAACGTGGCTGCAGGCTCTGGACCAACATCTGACAGGTAGGATTTGCTTTCCTGGCTTTTTCCAGAGCTCAGGAGCCAGCTCAGGTCAAGCTGAGAAGTTGAGAGGACCCAGAACTTTATTAGGATTATTATTATGGAAAGGGTTAACCCTTTAGGAGCATTTTTTTTGACGTCAAGATGCAAATTTTTTTCCTATTCTCCTGTTTGTGACTGTGCTTTTTAAGGTTCCTTCAGCTGGTGGCTGTAAGTGCTAATGAGCCTTATCTCTGCAGATACTGTCATAAAACACACTTATGAAGTTTATCAGCTCAGCAAGCTTTACATTTTATTGTAATGTGTGTTTGCACTTCCCCAAGTGGAACAGGGAGTATTTTGATTCCGTGGATAAACACAGCATTTACAGGATTTGCTGGAGCTGATAGAAAAATCTATCCTGTTTTTTTTTTTTTCTTTTTATTCCCTCAGCTCTTACCAGGAACTCTTGTTTCAAATGAATCAAGCAGCTCCTGATTGTGTTTTGTAGCATTCCAGTCTGTTATTATAAAACCATTCTCTCAGGTGTGGGGAGCATTTTGTTAATTCAGTTGCTGAAGGATCTTGGAGGAAGGGGAAATGACAGGTTAAAGAAAACCTCAACTCTTTTTTGGGGAAGAACACAGAGGAAAACCTCTTTTCTCTCCATCCACCACAGAAAATGCAAACTCAACAGTGTCTGACAGAAATGCTGAGTCTGGGATACAGCATGGAACACCCAATTCCTGTTGATTCCCAACAGGCTGGATGGGAGTTGGCAGGAATTTCATGAGCAGATCCACTTGGCCTGGCTGATTAAAACAGCATTAATTGCTCATGGAGTCTGGGGCAAACTTGCTCTGATTTCTGCATTTGCCACGTGCTGGAGGGAGCAATTTCCCAATTGGAGCAAAACTTTCCTTTCTTGGAAAAACTTCTTGGGGTCTTCCAGAGAGTGGAGCAGCAAAATTGGCCATGGAGCAGAGCAGGAGGTGATTTCCTCTAGATGTGAACAAAGCACTGAAAGAGACCCACAGGGACATCTGGGCTTAGCTGAAAACCTTTCCTGTTTATTGTATTTGTGGGGTGCCCTGTGGCAGGGAGGAATGATGGATCTGACTCCATGTTCTCAGAAGGCTCATTTATTGTTTTATGATACTATATTATATTGAAGAATACTATACTAAATAATACAGAAAGGATACAGACAGAAGGCTAAAAAGATAATAATGAAAATTCCTGACTCTCTCTAGAGCCCCGACATAACTTGGCACTGATTGGCCAAAAAATGAAAACACCCACACCAGAAATCCAATGAAACAATCACCTGTGGGTAAACAATGTCCAAACACATTCCAAAGCAGCAAAACACTGGAGAAGCAAATCAGATAAGAATTGTTTTCCTTTTCTCTGAGGTTTCTCAGCTTCCAATGGGGAAAAATCCTGGGCAAAGGGATTTTTCCAGAAAATGTGATTGCCACACCTGCAGGCTGGCTGAGGCAGTCATGGCAGGAATGAGCAGAAATTTAACTAAAACCTTGGTGTGCTGTCGAAACCTCCAAATTTCTCTGGAGCAGCCTCCCAGTGCAAAGAGGGTGAAGCCAGTGCTGTTTTCAAGGCTAAATCCTTTTGGAAGAAGTCAGTGGATGAGCAAAAGAAATAATGCCAAAATTTAACAGCTTATTTTGAAATACCCAGGGAGGTGTGCTGAGTGTGACCCTCAGGAGGGGACACAGGTGGCAAAGATGAATTGTTCTGACTCAGAGCCCACAGCTTGGCACTGAGATTTCTGCTTCTGGGTTTTCAGCATCTCTTAATTCTGGCCATGGAGAGATCTCAGAGCTCCTTCCAGTGCTTAAAGGGGGCTCCAGGAGAGCTGGAGGGGGGCTTGGACAAGGAATGGAGGGACAGCACAAAGGGAATGGCTTCTCACTGCCAGAGGCAGGAAAAAATAGGATATTGAGAAGGAATTCCTCCCTGAGAGGATGGGGGAGCCCTGGAAGTGCCCACGGCCAGGTTGGATGGGGTTGGAGCAGCCTGGGATGGTGGAAGGTCTCCCATGGCAGGTTCTTCTCATGACTTGCTGGGATTTTTGTAGCTTTCCCTCACCTGATCCTAAAAGGAACAGCACAGAGGGATTGCTGTGCCCTGCTCTTCGTGGCTTTCCTACAGCTAATTCCCAGCGTAGACTTCACTGGGAACCCCTGTTGTCAACCCCTGAGGAGCTGGGGGCATTGTTTCTTCACTATTTTACTATAAATATTAATATAAATATGTAATAACCATAAATATTAATATTATACAATTATATAATTTCCATCAATATTAATATAATTAAATAATTAAATATAATTATCAATATAACAAATATAATGTAAATATAATAATATAAACATAGTACATAAGAATAAATATACAATATATATTATATATTTGTATTATATATAATATATATTACATGCAATGATATATAAAATATAATATATTAATTTTTATTATATATTAATATATAATAATAAATAACAATACAAATATAATATATAATATAGTATAAACATAATAAGTATAAATATATAAAAATAATTTAGTATTAATTATTAGATATAATTATATATGAAATATTTAATACTAAATATAATTAATATAATTAAATTAATATAATTTCTCATTATCTTTTCAGATTAATGATTTTTTTTAAGACTTGTGACCTGATGTTTGGTATTCCAGCAAAACAAAGCCAGGCAGCCCTGGTGGTGTAACTGTACTTTGTAGAGATGGCAGCTGAAGCTTTTAGGTAGTGGGGAACAGTGGCTGAGGGCTCATCAGACAAGGCTTTGAAAAGTACCCTGATAATCAAAGAAAATGTGTTTTCACTTGAGTTGAACATAGAAAGGCTGCTGATTTTGGTGTTTCTCAGCTTTTTTCCATCTTGGATTGGGAAGCTGGGTGCCAGCTCAGTGACTGCACTGGGGATGAGCATCCACCTTGGACTGGATCCACTGGTGTTGGCTGCAGAGCCTCTCCCAGGGCAATCCGTGGCTTCAGGGGACCTTTCCCAGCTCAGGAACATGGAGTTCAGCTGCTCTCCTCTGACAAGAAACCCAATCCTGCAGCCCAAACCCCTCAGGGGACAGCTCAGCAGAGCTGATACTTGATTTAAAAGAACTGACTTGTTTGGCTTAATCTTGACAAAATTCTTTTCCAGCCCTAATCCTCTCCAGTGTAAGGTGAGATCTTGAAATACCTGGCAAACCTGGAGCTCAGCTCTCTCTCTGCATCTCTGGGCCTCTCTGCAATCAGAGGTGAGGGGGGTTAGGGGCGTTTTCAGCATTTTCAGCCCCTGCCAAAGATCAGTCTCCTGCTGGGAGCAAGCAGGGAGCTCTTTCCCAGTCTGTGGTTAACAAGTTGATCTGACAGGCCAGAGGTGAAGCAGCCACTTGAGCTGAATTACAGGGTCTGACCAAAGATCCAACACTTCCTCTGGCTCGTTAGCACAGCTGTGCTGCATCCCTGGGGACTCTTTCTATCTCCTGGCTTGTCCCTTGTTGACTCTGGAAATCCAGAGGCTTAGCATGAGTTTGGAGAGAGAGGACTGGAGCTGAAGAGCTGCCCTTGGGAGGGTGTGAGGAAGGCTTTGAGCAGTCCCTGTGGTCAGTGTTACGAGCTGTAATGTCCAAGCTGGTTTGTGGAACTGAGGAAGATGTGTTTTCAGGCAGATCTGCCTCTCTGCAAGGTGCAGGGCAGCCACTGGGCTGAAGGGATGGTGATTGCAGGGTGGTGGGACCAGGCATAATCCTGGATCAGCTGAGCTTGCAGAGGGATCCCCAACCATGAAGAAACAAATCTGATGCTGTGGAGATGCCTTAGGAGTAACTGCAGTGGGATTTTGTTTCCCAGAGCACAGACTGGGCTCAGCAGGGCTGTCCCAGCCAGGGCAGGAGAAGGGCATCCTCCCTCAGCCCTGCATCCCTGGGGCTGCTCCAGGCTCATGGAAAATCTGAGAGCTGCTGCTGGGAGGGGGCAGCTGAGCTGACAGCCTGGCCTGGGCTGACTCACAGCCACACAAACGCCTCAGTTTGGGGCTGACCCTGTGACACCATGGCTCTGGGGGTGCTTCTGCCTGGATGTGCCCCCTCACAGACTCGTGGTGAGCAGTGTGGGGTGACTCCTCTGCTCCCAGAGCCAGGGCTGAGCTGAGCTGCTCCCAGGGATGCTCAGTGCTGCTGGCCACATCAGTGGCCTTGCCCAAACAGCTGCTCCTCCTGCCTGTGTGGGGCTGTTTATTCTGCCCCCAGGGCTCTCCTGTCAAGTGCTTTGGGTTGAAGTGGCTCTGGAGCTGCTGTCTGACCTGTCTGGATGTTCACTTTTACCCCTTTGTGGGTGAAGAGAGCAGAGATTGCTCAGGGTCTGAGTGGCTTTGGGTGCTTCAGTGTCGCATTTGCATTCTCTGAAAAATTCCTTTGCCCAGGGTTTTTCTCCTGGGAAGCTGAGAAGCCTCAGAGAAAAGGAAAACAATTCTGATCTCATTTGCTTCTCCTATGTTTTGCTCACATGTGGAATGTGTTTGGAGATTGTTTACCCACAGGTGATTGTTTCATTGGATTTCTGGTGTGAGTGTTTTCATTTTTTGGCCAATCACGGCCAAGCTGTGTCGGGACTCTTGAAAGAGTCAGGAGTTTTCATTATTATCTTTTTAGCATTCAGTAAGTATCCTTTCTGTACTCTTTAGTATAGTTTAGTATAGAATTCTTTAATATAATATAGTATCATAAAATAATAAATGAGCCTTCTGATAACATGGAGTCAGATCCATCTTTCCTTCCTGCCACAAGGGTCCCAGCAATTACAATAACTTCAGCTGTGGCACAGGGCTGTTCTCACAGGGAGCAGCTGTGAGCTGAGTCAGGGATTTGGTGCCCATCCTTTAAAGCCTCGAAAAGACTGTTGAACTATGGATTTTATTTAAAAAATCCTTCAATATGTGCCTGACAAAGCAGAACTTGCTGGGTTGGAGTTTCTCCTTCTGTTGCAGCAATAGAGGATACAAAGGCAAATTTGTAGGGAGATCCAAAGGCAAATTTATGGGGGATCCAAAGACAAATTTCTAGGAATCTTCCTGCTGAATTGGTGAGGTCTGAAGTGTTTAAAGGCAGGAAACACCAAGCTCCAGCCCACGAGGTCTGGCTGCAGAACAAGCTGAGTGGTGCAGGCTTCACTTTGGGGGTGCAGCGTTGCACCTGCTCTCCTTTCCCAGAGCCTGGCTGGGAGATGCGTGGCTGGATTTCCAGGGCAGCTGCTGCCCTTGCTTCAAGCAGCAGCCACACGTTGCTCCTGCTCCTGTCAGCTGCCCGAGCTCCTCTGTTTGTGTGTCTAAAACTTGAAGGCTGGGGAGAAGGAGGAAACCTGACCAGTGCAATGGAAACCTTCAATTCCCCGCGGTCCCAGGAGGAGCAGAGCAGCTCCAGGCTGGAGCTTGCAATGAACTCCGTTTGTACGCTGCCTCGCCTCTCCAGGAGGAGCAGCAGCCAGGAAAAATATCAACAGTTCCATTAAAAAGTCTGCTGCTTTGCTAAAGTAGTGGAATAAACATACCTGGAGGTAAAGCAGCCCGAACCGCACAGGAAACATTAACGGCAGCGAACACACGCAGCCTCTCCCTGTGGATGTCCCCGAGAAAAAACACTGCATCCATGGCGATGGGGACATCAAACAGCAGCTGGGGGGATTATTCTTAGCTGGGGAAGCAGTGGCTTGTGTGAAACGGGGGCTCTGTGGTTTCCTAGAAAGGCAAAACCTGGGCTGAGCCTGCCCTGTGCTGCTGGCGGCTCTGGGGAAGGGAGGACCTGGGGTAAAAATGGAGGCAGGATGTGGTTTGGGGTGGTTGGTAGCCCTTTGGTGGTTTTATTGCCCTTCTTAACTTTCTGCTTGCTGTTTCTGTGGGAATTGTGTGTGGCTGACCTGCTTTTGCTCTAAGCAGTGGAGAAGCTGTGATGAAAATCAGTGGGAGCTTGCAGAAGAGGGGCGTGGGTGTGGTAGCACTAAATGGGGGATCCAATCACCCCCAGCCACCAGTGTGGGGTGGAGTTGGCCCCTTCCCACCTGCACAGACCTCAAATCCATCCTCTGACCTCTTTGGGATAGGAGGAATGGAGGGAGAGCTGTATTTGATATTTCAGTGAGGGATGATAACCCTTTGTTTGGTTTTTTTTTGCCCTTCTTAGCTTTCTGATTGCTGTTTCTGTAGGAATTGTGTGGGGCTGACCTGCTTTTGCTCTGTCTAAACTGGGATGAAAACCAGTGGGAAGTGGGAACCCCCTGGAAACTTGCAGAAGAGCGGGATGGGTGTGGTAGCACTAAATGTGGGATTCAGTCACCCCCAGCCATCAGTGCAGTGTGCACTTGGGCCCTTCCCACCTGCACAGACCCCAAATCCATCCTCTGACCCCTTTGGGGCAGGGAGAGCTGTATTGGATATTTCAGTGAGGGGATGTGAGCCTTGAGCATGGCTCGAGTGGGAGATGCTGCCAGCACTTGTTGGACCAGGGAGCTGCCCATAAAACCCAACTTCCCCTTGGCCATGCCCAGCAAATATGGCCTGCCCAGGAAATCCACGTGGAAAATGCCTTTGGTTGCAACCAGGTGGCACCTGTCAGGCACAGGGAGACATTTCTATTAGTGCTCTTCTTGGAGTGGTTTGATCCCTCCCAGGCCCGAGCTGTCCTCCCTGGGGCAGATTGATGGGATTATTGCATGCTAGAGACAGTCCCTGTGCTCCCAGGCCTCATCTGCACGGCCACTTAGCACAACTAATCTGAAGTGACTTTTAAAGTGGATTAGTTCAATTACTCTTAACTAGCCCTGGTGGAAACACTCTCCTTGGGGATTAAAGGTCCTTAATTCACTTTAACGGACTTGATTTCAATGCAAAGCAGGCTGGACTGAATTAAGGGCACTTCAGAGCCTTGTTTGGAGGAGGCACTCCAAAACTGATGTGGTTTCACCACCCCACTTTGCATTCCTGGGCTCCATTCGTTCCAGTTGAGCATTGCTGGAGTGTCCCCTTACCGGTGACTAATGCAGGCAGCCTCTCACACAGAGCTGCAAACTTCACCTCAGCTCCTGTGTGAACCAGCTCCTCCTGCCTCTGCTGAGCCACTGCTTAAAATTGGTGTTTTACAGGTGTTTACTCTCCTTACTTATTTTTTAATTTTTGTTTTATTTTCCAAATATTTTTAAATTTTTTTTCCCCCTTTAACTCTTCAACCCAAGCTCTTTTTGCTTTTTCACTTCAAAATGCAGGGCAGTGAGTCACACATCAGCTTTCCCTGCTGTCCTGAAGTCTCTGGGTGAACTGGGAATACTTCACCAACAGCACACTCCCCCTTTAGCTGGGGAGTTTCTCTGCAGCTGAGGGTGAGCTGTGGTTGTGAAAGACTTTTTGGCCTCAGTTTTCCTCAAGTTTTTGTGAAAAACAGTCACTCCATGTGGTGCCCTGGATAATTCTTGCTTTGGAGGGAGCTGGGTGGGACAGGGCTTTTCCTCTGTGCTTGGAGTGTTGGCTGATGTGGGTGTGGAGGAGAAGAGGGGAATCCTGCCAGTGCCAGGGAAGCTCCCTGAAGGGAAAAATATCATGACTTTTTATTTCCTTCATGCTGATCCTAAACATTTTTACTGTGAAAGGGAGAAGATGCAGCACTGACCCTTCTGCAGATGGGGCTCTCCACCCTTTATCCTCATCCCACACCCCATTCTCTGGCCCAATACCATCCTGACTCCTGTCAGATCCCTTCTTTGCATCCAAATTTAACCCCTGAGGAGCAGCTTTGAGCAGATTGTGGAGGGAATGGCTGCTGGGCACAGCTTTGCCACCTTTGCTTCCCAAGGAAAGGAAGGGTTAAACGCAGTGACTGCACTGAGTGCCAGCATTGCTCTGGGTAAGGCTCCTCCAGCGTGCCAGAGCAAGGTTTATTTTACTAATAGCCCTGTGTAACTTCACCCTCCCCTCCTGCTCCTCCTGCTCAGGATATTTCAGCTCCTCTCCTTAGCTCAGCATCCCTTCAGAACTGGGGGAGCAGTTTGGGTGGCCACAGCAGCAGCTGGCAGGATTTTTTCTGGGAGGGTTGGTGAACAAACCCAGAGTTTCTTTAGGTTGGGTTGTTCATGGCTCTGCTGAGGGGTCCCTGCAGGCTGTGGAGAAGGGAACAGACACTGCACACAGGCAGGACATGGATGCTGCTGCTGCTGCCCTGATGTGCTGGGGCTCTGAGACCTCTCTGTGCTGCAGCTCAGAAATCCCTCAAAGGCCCCTCTGTGCTGCCCTGCAAAGGCTGTGTCTCGCTTACAGCTCTGCCTGAGCCCTAAGCTGATTTAATCTCATTTTCTTGCCACCAAGGAGCTCCTCCTTGCCTCTTCACAGCAGCTGAAGGACATCACCAAGCTGCTTCACAACCCCTGGTGGCCTTCAGGCTTGGCTGGAGCTTGGCACAAACAGTGACAATGTGGCTGCTCTGGTTCGGCTCCAAGCCTGGATTCTCTGGTGAAGTTTTCTGGAGTGGTGGTGGAAATCAAGGCCAGGTTTGGGGAGGTTATTGTTATTCTTATCATGGAATGGGTTCAGTTGGGTTAGCAGGAACCTTAAAGATCATCTCATTCCACCCTCTGCCATGGCAGGGGCACCTTCCACTGCCTCAGGGTGCTCCAAGCCCAGCCTGGCCCTGGACACTTCCAGGGATCCAGGGGCAGCCACAGCTGCTCTGGGCACCCTGTGCCAGGGCCTCCCCACCCTCACAGGGAACAATTTCTTTCTAATATCTAATCTAAGTCTCTATTCTTGCTCAAAGAGTACCCACAAAAAGAAATATCTTTTTAAAATTTAATTTTTAGTTATATGACATTGTTTTTAATTACCTGGGCCAAGATCTCTTTCTCCCTAGGTTTTGGTGGCAGTGCCTGGTGAGTTTAGCACCATGAGGTGCTGATGTTTTGTTCTTTAAGACACAAAGCCATTAACTTTAGCATCTTTTAAGACTTTTGGGGACTTTTTGCTCTGGGAAATACAGAAAGACCACTGAGAACACATCAGTTTTGTGTAAGTGTCCAACTGAGAAACTCCTGAGAAGACACCAAGGTGTTGCTGAGAACTCTTCCACCTCAGGACACATTTTTATTTTGGAATGATGCTGGTTTTAAACCTCAGGATCTATAAAGAGGTGCAGTAATACATCAAAACCTTTTTCTCTCTTAGGGATAGCTGGGGGGACCCCTGGAAGTGTCCAAGGCCAGGCTGGACAGGGCTTGGAGCACCCTGGGATGGTGCAAGGTGTCCCTGCCATGGCAGGGGGTGGCACTGGATGACCTTTATGGTCTTTTCCAACCCAAACATTTCCATGGTTCTCTGTCTGTTCTAGGGAAGCTTCTTGAAGGCCTCTCTGAGGTCAGGCTCACGAAGTTTGAGTTTGTGACCATCATCTAAAGAGGGAGTCCAACCAGCTGCCTTCGAGGTGGGAGTGCTCACATCCAAGAGCAGCCCAGTGTTGTTTTCCATCCCTTGTGGCTTCCTGGGGGGATTGTAGAGCTCCAGAGCTGCTCTTGTAAGTAGTCAGGAGTGCTGGAAATCTAACTGCAAGACCTGCTGAGTCCTTGGAGGATTTCATTTTAGACCCGAATTAAATTATTTCACTTCAGTGCCACTTCTTCCATTGTGTGTTACTGTGATAATCAGGGGGATTAAGGATCTGCTGGAGTGGCCCTAAAAATGAGCTTTCAGTAGGTAGAAGATACCTGGCAACACCTAAACTGGATTTTTCCTCCTGTAAAATTTCATTCTGAGGGATGTTGACCTGTGGCATTCATGGGGTTGGTGAGATTTTCTGCCCCCTTCCTTCTACTCCTGCAGCTTTTGCACAGGGATGGAAACTGCTGCTTGAGGAGATCCTCAACTTCCATCTACAAAAATGAACTAATCAGCATCAAAAATTGGGAGTAATGGGTTGAGTGGGATGTTGGTGTATGGACTTCATGGCTTTTTGTGGTTTCATGTTGGGAAGAACAAACCTAGAAAGAACCTAAGAACTTCATGAGTTCTTGCTGTGCTTAACTGGTGGTTGGGTGGAGAAACTGAGTAGATTTAAACCTGGAGTAGAATCACAGCCAAGTCCTCTCCCTTTGAGGATCCAAAGGGGAAATTTCTTTGCCCACCAAGCTCTTGTCCAATTAGATGAGGCCAACCTCTTCCCCAATAGTTCCAAAGAGAAAGGTGATGTTCTCAAAATCACTGAAAACCCTTAAAATCACTCAAAATCTCTGCTGTGGGATTTATATACATCCTGCTTAATGGGTTCACGCTGGAACACTTCTTGATCTCTTGCTGCCCTGTTTTCAGCAGCCTCTGGACAACCTGAGGGCTGTTGCATTTAGGTGCCAGGATAATTTGGTGAGGATTTGTCCTTTTTAATGGTTTCTTTCCCACCTCACTCTTTAAAGCTGCTCTAATTCCATGTTGCCCTAATTGTGATATGCAAACTTTAAAAGGAAAACCGCAGCCAATGTATTTTAAGATCCTTTTGGGCAAGCAGCCCCCTACTTAACGTGATAAATTTGGACAGCTTTTCTCACTAAGGAAAATAAAAAGCTTTCCAAATCAAGAAAATTATGTAAGCAAATCCGATGAGTGTGCTCTAAAATTAAACCTGCCTCACAAGCTTTGGGACCTTTAGTGTGGAACTAATGTTGGGGTTTTTTGGGGACTTTTTGGTTGGGTTTTTTTTTTTTATTTTTTGGAAGCTGTAAAACCTTGCTGGGGAATATCCAGTGGTTTCTCCCTGATTCACCCATCCACTTATTATGACCAAATGTGGAAGAACATAGAATTATCAGGGACCATCCTTGCCCAGGACCTGCTTCCCATCATCCTAAATGAGCCACAGGAGTTATTGGACCAGAAATATTCTGGCAGCAGTGGTTGCCTTGTCCTGTTCCTTCATGGATCTCCTGCCATGCAGCATCCAAGGCATGACTCTGTAGAATTCCAGAATGGTTTGGGTTGGAAGGGACCTCAAAGCCCATCTCATTCCACCCCTTTCCAGGGACAGGGAATCTTCCACTGTCCCAGGTTGCTCCAAGCTCTGTCCAACCTGGCCTTGGGCACTTCCAGGGATGGGGAATCCACAGCCTCTCTAGGAACTGCAGTGCTGTTGTAGCTGGGTGTGGATTTTCTGTGCTGGAACCAAGTTGTGCTGTCTCCTCACCTGTGACCCAAATTGTCTTGTGTGAGGTTCCTAAACCTGGAGTTTGCAAACTGCTACATTCACTCTATCTAAAGGATAATTATTCCAGGATGAAGGTGGGATAGAAAGGTTTTTACTGGTCCCTTTTCCATAAATCCCTGTCTCCTCATTCCACGTGCATTGGGGAAGTCTCTTTTCTTGTTGCTTCATCCTCCCTGCCATTGTATCACCTAAACTTTCCTCCACTTTGTCCAAGGTGTGTTTTTCTGTGGCCAAAGTTGCTTTGGGGACCTTCATTCCCTTGCTGCAAACTCGGAAGGGCTCAGCATTATTCTCCAGGGACAGCAGTCAGCAGCTTCCTCCTGAGGGAGTTGGAGGTGCAGGCACTGAGCTCCTCTGTAGTTGATGCCTTGTGCAGGCTGGCCTAGAGCAGAGACTGGACAGAGCTAAAGCATAAAGCAGGGATTTATTAAAACCTTCCATGGATGCACCTTGGGCAGCACAAGAGCCCAGCCAGGGCTGCACCCAAGATGAACCCAAATGGCCCCAAAATGCACGAGCGCTCCCGGGCTCTCTCCCTGGGATCAGTTCTGCTCCATTTGCATCTTGCAGTTCATTGTCCCATCCCAGCTTTAGCCCAGGCAGTCCCACCCTGCTTGTTTTTCTCTCTCCAGCCCACGGGGTTTGTGCTCTTGGGCTGAGATTTGGATCATTTGTCCTTGGTGCCCAGCTGGAGCAGGAATTGTTTTGTCTCCCTGCTCTGTGCACAGAGCTCACCATCCCTTGATATGAAGCTCAGAATTACACACTAAAGTAGCACAGAATCTGAAAATATAAAAGCCAAACCCTGAGACATTGTAGTGACCAAAGACAGGATCCAGAAGAACAGCAAGAAGCTGTTGAGGGGTTTAGGTTGGATATCTTCTTCCTCCAGAGGGTGGTGGGGCACAGCCCTGAGGATGCCAGAGCTCCAGGAGCATTTGGACAATGCTCTCAGGGACAGGCTGGGATTGTTGGGGTGTCTTTGCAGGGCTGGAGTTGGACTTGATGATCCCTGTGGGTCCTTTCCCACCCAGGATATTCTGTGATTTGAGCGTCTCCATGAGGTTTCCCTGTTGGGACCCCGGTGCCAAATGCCCATTCAGTTTGGAATGGGAGGGAGACCCTCAACTCTGCCTACAGTTGGTTTCTCCAGGCAGAGCAGGAGTTAATTGACCTTAACATTTGTTCTGAGTCCTCTTTGGGCTGTTGATAGCTTGGGGTGACTTTTAGGGGTTCACGGCACCTTTCCTGGCCAAAGCCAGATACGAACATCTGTAAAACTTAAGCATTTCACCCTACAGAGTCTCACGCTGTGCTCCTCAGTTGTTGGCCCCAACAGCTGTGTCAGCTCAGCCTCCCAAGGTGTTTCCATGTGGGGAAAATCTCCCCTGATCCTGTTTGACTCCTTTATCTGCAGCCTGGGGACAGGTTTCCAGCAAACACTCGGAGCAGTTGTGAGCGTTGCTATCCCTCCCCTCTCTCGTTCTTGGCCCTTGGTCCTCCCGAGCTCGTGCAGCCAGGAGACACTGAAATCCCAACTGTGCTGGACACAGCATGGATAAACATCTTAATCTCACGGATCCTTCAATCTAAATGTTTTCTGGGGCCCTCCTTCAGGCAGGATTAGCCGGGAACGGCGTCCCAAAGGTCGCAGCCTTGCTCTGACTCGCGCCGCTGCTCAGGATGCTGAACGTGTGTGAAAGCCTCAGCAGAAAGCCTGAGATGCCATCCCTGTTCTCCCAGGAGCATCTGTGTGTCCTCTTGGGCTTTGGGCTCAGGTCTTGGAGCTCTGCCTGCCCCTGTGAGCCATTGTGATAGCGTTGCCTGGAGCGCCCAAATGTGACATGTAGCAACTGGCATTTTGGCTACACTTAAGTGCAAGATTTTTCCAGTGTAGGTTTATATCTGGTTTGTTTTTTTTCTTCCCCTCTTCTCTCAAGTGTGTGCATATTACTGTTATGATTTATTTTCAGGCTCTAACTTGGGTTTTATCTTTTGAAATGCTTTGGAAACTTTGAGGGTTTTTTTTTAAATTAGTGGCATGGCCCTCTTTACCTTGGAGGAAAATTCCAGGGTGAAGAATGCTTTTGATTCACAAGGAAATTATGTTAGAAAGGTTTTCTTCTTATCTTTGTGTTCTTTGGGCATTACTTTCCTCCTTGAAGCTGCCATCTGCTTTGCTAAACTTCACTTTGCTTCTTGACAGCTCTAGAATGGATTGGGGTTTGTTACTGGAATGTCAGAGCCCCCAAGGTGGAAATCCTTCAGCAGAAAGTTGGGTGGGAAGTCATGATCCTGAGAAAACAGTCTTGAGTTCTTGCTTAAAGTGACACAGGGTGGAAGAAATGAATACAAAGAGTATTTTGGTGATTAATAGCAATATTTTCATGCTAGGATGGGTTATTCTTGTTCCCTTCATCCTGAGATCTGTGACAATGAAGTGAACATCTCCCAGTCATTCCCTCCCTGTATCTCCATGATTTTGGTTATTTTTCATTGCTCCAGCTGCCTGTGAGTGATACATTCAACCACTGCCATTTTGGGGCTGGACAGGGGTAAACTGCAGGGATTCCTCTCTCCAGCACCAGGAAAACAAATGGCAAAGAAATGGAACCCTGAGGAGCACAAAGCTCCTGCCGCTCTCATTCCCGCGGCTCAGACCGCGGCATCGCTCGCAGGGTTTCACAGAAACGAGCTGTGGGACATCCAGGTTGGTGTCCCTGGGGTTATGAGGGTCAGGGATGGATGTTGGACACCTCCCCAGCCTCAGGAGAGGTCTGGCAGGAGGCTCTGGCAGCGAGGAGCCACCGAGGCTGGGAGTGGGACAGGGCTCTTGACACGGGGCCAGCGGGAAAGTCTCGGGCTCAGACGGAGAGAGGGGCTGGGGAATGTGATCCCGGCTCCCAGGCAAGGACGTGGCCAAGTTTTGTCACAGAGCTCTTGGGTTTCAGCTGCTGCTTCAGCAGCGTGGTTGTGTAGGATTTGCTGAAAGAGCTGGGAATTCTGGTTTGGTTTGTCCAAGAAACCAAAGGCAGATCTCACCCTGGGTCTGCTTAAACTCCCAAGTTTCCTTGAATCTCCTGAATTTCCCTTCAATTTACATTCATGCCCTTCCTTTTAAACATGTTTTGCCACAGGATTCGGGGAAAAATTAATGACTCAGGCTAAACTGGAGTGCAAGCAGGGCTCAGATATATTTTAATTTCTTTTACCCTGAGTTGTGTTCATGCATTGAGTGGGCAGCTCTGGTTCTGCTTATCCTCCCTGCTGAGGAGCTTTGTTCATGAACAAGTTTTTATTTTAATTTTTAGTTGGGAATACAAGTCTGCTCTTTCTCCAGTATCATTATTAATATATTTTTTTGAGATTTTACTCTATAGCTGATCACCTTTGTAACACTTGGAAATTAATTGAGATCCTTCTGGTATTATTTTTTTTTTATATTTTTAGCTTGTTAACTCTAATTCTGATAGGCTCCATGTAGCTGTGCCCTGTATCCTCCTGGGAATAATGACTCAGTGTCCAGATCCACAGAAGTAGGTGGGATGTGGGATTTGTACAGCTAAGCCCACGTGCATTTTGGAGACAGATGGAAACTCCATTTCAGGCTGGGACTGCTCTGGTTGTGATTAGCTCTAATGAGCATCTGTTGATGGAGTAGTTCAAGAATGGTTCTCAGTGTTCTTTATCCCTGCTCGTGTTGGAGTATCGAGAGCTGAACTGAAAAGGAGGATTCAGGTTGTTTGTGAAGACTTCCAGCAAAGCTGTCTTGCTTATGGAATATACCCAATTAGAGGGTTTTAATCCTTATTTAATTTTTATTTCCCTTGTTGTTGTGCTTCCATATTGGACAAATTCCACCTGTGTTGTCAAAAAATTCACTTTTTATTTATTCAGCCCCCAGGATTTCCCTGGTGTGTCTGTACCCTCAGGAACAACCTGGACCTCCTAGAATTTGCTTGTCCCTTGTAGTGCTGAACACAATTCCTGGCAAATCCATGAAAAACTGAGCATAACCACCAAAAGTGCATCTGCAAGTGAATCCAACTGTAATCTGTGATTCAATGCCAGCACCTCGGGTATCTGGAGACACCTTTTACTGCACAATTACTGCTAATTAAGAGCTCAGAGTTTAATTTGGGAAGCTCCAGAGGAGATACCTCAGTCATCCCCTCCATGCCTGCACCCTGCCATGGAATTCTGTCCCGTGATTCCATGAGAGGTTTGTTCTGCAATTCCTCTCCCCTTGCAGTGAATGGGCAATTACTGAACATTTCTTTTCTGTTCTCATTAACTGCCTGGCCCCAGGGCTGATTTAGAGCACATTATCCATGTGCTGTATTCCATGGAAAACACATTTGGGTCCTCGTGGGTGTTTTTAAGGTGCTGTCTGACACAGAGCTCAGAGAAAGCTGTCAAGAGTCCACTTACTCCAGCATTGCTCCTGATGCTGAAAATCAGATTTCATTTCATTACTTTGGAGTACTTGGAATTATTATAGGTCATCCTGTATTTGGTTGTCACACCAGGGAAACCTAAAGCCTGGAAAATGAGGAATACTGATGACCTGGGAACAACTGTGAATGTTCTTTCCCTGAGTTTGCCTTTTATTGTGACACTATGAGAATGAATTTTAATTCTCAAAAATTAGTTTGCTCCTCCCATTACCCACTGCCTCATTTCCCTTTAGTTGTCCTTTGGGAATTAAGAAAAGATGGGAATGTGGAAAAGGATTCTGCTGCCTTGCAGAGTATGGCCATTTTTCTATTATTTTTAGTAGAATTGATTTCCTACTGCATACATAGAATTGTGCTGATGTTTCCTGGCCCTTGAGTGGCTCATATTCAGGTAATTTGTCTGTAATGATTTTGTTCCTTTTGCTTCTTCCACTCTTGGTTCCCAAAGGAATTCACAAGGAATAATTTAGACCCCAAACTTTCAAATCTCTTCATCTCTTTCACAGATGGATTCTGTAGCATTCTGGGTGTTTTCAGTGGAATTTAAGGATGCAGATAATTATTTCAAATGAGATGTCAACTCTGAATATTTAGAAAACTGACTGTCCAGGCCTGGGTTGGGAATGGATCCTGTGTTTTCAACACAAGCACTTTATGTTGTGAGGCAGAACATCCTCCTGGGTCAATGCTCTGGGCAGAAATTGCACCAGTTGGCTTCTCCCAAATGTGTCAATTATTGGGGTCTCTCTCAGCTGGGACTTCTGGCCTCTCTGTAGCTTCTCACAGATGAAACCTGACACCTTCCATTCAGCTGAAACTCAGTAATCTTGCCAAAGGAAAAAATTCAAACCCTGTACTGGAGATTGGTTGGGGAATAGACCCCCCCAAATTCCCCATTTCTGAGGTCTAAAGAGTAAAACTGTTAAGAGAAAGGGAAATCACAGAATCACTCAATAGTTTGGGTTAGGAGGGTAAAGGAGAAATCATCTCATGCTATTTGAACCCTGGTTACTGAAAATTTCAGACTTTCTGTACTAACAAGCACTGACTCCCAAGAGAATGCTGCATTTGACCTGAGGCTGTAGAGAAAGCTTCCAAAATTAAATTATAAAACAGAAATTATGAGTGTATAGTTTGAATTAAAGTATATAATATCACATAGTAGAAAACTTAGAATTAAAACTTTTAGAATGTAGTAATATATATAAAGCAAAATAGAAGTTTTAAAACAGCAACTAATTCCTTCTTCTTCACCTTCTTCTTCACCTTCTTCTTCACCTTCTTCTTCACCTTCTTCTTCACCTTCTTCTTCATGAGTTGAAGTAGCATTATATGATTAGATAAAAAAGTCCACATTGTGAAACACAACTGGTTAGTTATTAAGTTAAAAGTGAAAATAATTCAAGTATCATTTCTTAATTAGACAATTTGTCCTAAAAAGCCTTATAGGGGAAAAAAAAGATAAAAACTCAACATGATGACACTCTCCTGCTGTGGGCAGGGACACCTCCCACTGTCCCAGGGTGATCCAACCTGGCCTTGGACCCTTCCAAGGATCCAGGGGCAGCCCCAGCTGCTCTGGGAATTCCATCCCAGCCAGGAATTCCCAATTCCCAATCTCCCACCCATCCCTGCCCTCTGGCACTGGGAGCCATTCCCTGTGTCCTGTCCCTCCATCCCTTGTCCCCAGCCCCTCTCCAGCTCTCTTGGAAGGTACCAGAAGCATTTCCCTTTTCCCTCAAGTTCTTTGGCACTTGGAAATGCCCAGTGTGGGATATTGAAGGGACCCAGTGTTAGACCATGGCAGCTTTACTGATCTCAGTCCTGTCTTTCTGCTCTGCTGCTTTTCTGAGCTTTCGATGGCTGTTTTAGGAAATGGGAACTCCCACAGGCTGATTGAAGGTGCTCTGGATGATGTTTACCTGCTGGGATAACTCTAAACCTGTGGACGCTCTTCCCATGAGAGTTTTTCCTCAAGATACCTCCTATCATGTTTTCTTGCACTTTTAATTTAGAATTGAAAATTATTTTCCCTTTAACTGCAGGGATGCAGAGGTTTGGAAGAGGAATAACATTTTCCTTCACTTTTTAATTGAAATTGAAAATATTTTTGCTTTTAACTGCAAGGATGCAGAGGACTGGAAGAGGAATAACGTTTTCTTGCACTTTTTAACTAGAATTGAAAATGTTTTTCCCTTTAACTGCAAGGATGCAGAGGAATAACGTTTTCCTTCACTTTTTAACTAGAATTGAAAATGTTTTTCCCTTTAACTACAGGGATGCAGAGGGATAATGTTTTATGCACTTTTTAATTAGAATTGAAAATGTTTTTCCCCTTTAACTGCAGGGATGCAGAGGAATAACGTTTTCTTGCACTTTTAAATTAGAATTTAAAATATTTTTCTTTTAATTGAAGGGATGCAGAGGAATGGCAGAGGAATAACACAGTGTAGCTCTGCTTTTGTTGGGACTTCCTTCTCCAACACCCCCAGCTTGCAAATCAGATGGTTTCTTTACCTGCTCTGCTGCTCCTGAGGTCACCTTTTTTAGGCAGTGGTTGTAACTCGAGGCTTGCTCCGAGCTGCTTCTTGGAATTGGAGTGGAACAGCCCCAGTTTGATGAAGGATGAGTCTCACAGAGCTGGGCAGCAGCTCTCAGCTCCATGAATATGGATGCAGCTGTGGCATCCCACAACTTCACATCCAGCCCCAAAGCCAGGCTCTGTCCCCTCCAAAAGTGACCCAAAATCTCCCAAAACCTGGTGAGGAACAGCTGCCACATTCAGTGGGGATTGGGCTGGGGTGACATAATGTGTCTTTGCCCTCTGTAATCTTTTACCCCTTCCACCATCCAGGCACACAAGAGCCGATTCAATTCTTAATCTTGGTGTAACGAAACCACCTCGTGGTTTTGTGTGTTTGAGTTGATCTAAATTGGGATGGCAGGAGCTCTTGAATCCAACAGCTTTAGGCTATTTTAGGTGGTGAAAATCTGCCATTGGCACTATGGGAGGCATTTATAAGCAACAAGCTAATTATGTAAAATGCACACTGTCCACTTGTTAAGATCTTCTTAAAGTTTCATAATCTAATCAGAATTTGCTATGTATAACACTTGGCTTGTTGTCCTCCCCCCTCTGCCTTTTTAATGCCACTTTGTGGGGTGGGTGGGTGATCAATACAGGAAGGAAATGCTTTCCTTAATACTGGTTGGTGGAGTGTGCCCCACGTGCTGCTTTCATGCACCAAGGATTTGCCTTTCAATTACTGAGCACAAATGCATTGCTTGGAAGTGGATCAGAAAATCAGGGGTTGGGTTGGGTTGAGCTGGAAGGGACTTTAAAATTCCACCCCTGCCATGGGCAGGGACACCTCCTGCTGTCCCAGGTTGCTCCAAGCCTCATCCAGCCTGGCCTTGGACACTTCCAGGTGTGTGGTGCCTTGCAGGGAAGAATTTCTTCCCTATATCTAATCAAAATATCTCCTCTTACAGTTTAAAACTCTTTCTGCTTATCCTATCACTGTATTAAAAAAATGTCTCCCTCTTTTTCTCATTTTTTATGGATGCTGTGCAGTCCACAGAGTAAAACTGTGGCTTTCCCTGGCCTGGGGTATTTTGGTTAATGTGGCTCTTTGTTCAGACATGCTTTTTGTAGTATTAAAAAAAAAAACCAAACAGATATGTGCTGAACTCAGCAAGGATCCTGAGGGTGTTCACCTGAAGTGCTGGCCAGGGTAGCTCTGGCTGAGGTCCTTGCCAGTGTTCTGTAGTTGTCACATTGAAAAGGGAGCTGAGGTGTGTGAAAAACATCAATATTGATCTGTTTGTCCCCTCTGATTAACCCCAGTCCCAGCCTCTGCTTCCCTTCCCCAAAGCTGGGCCTGGATGCAGCCCTTGGAGGAAGGTGGTGAAGGAACCTCAGGAGGTTCAGAGCAGATGCTCACCCTGTTTGTGCTTTCCTTTTCCTCTTGCTGGGACAGGTTGAGCTGTGGAGGAGCAGAGTTTTGGGGGCTGGGGGAGCCCCAGGGTGAGAGCAGTGCTCAGGGTGGGTGGGAGGTGGGGAAGGAAGGACCACACAGTGCCCCTGAGTCTGGAGCAGAACTTGGTTTGTGGTGCTGGTGACAGAATGGAGCAGCAAGAACATTCCCCTGCATTGATGGCTCATCCTTACCTGGGCTTGAAACCTTGGCCAGGGCTGCTTTGTCTAGCTGAGGTTTGACCATTAAAGTCCCATTTGAAGCCTCAGGGCTGCAAGGCTCCTCCAGGAAGTCATTCACAAGACACCTTTGGGCATGGGATGAGTTTCCTGAGAGAACCTTTGAGTGTCTTCCCGTTGAGTTTTGTAAGGAATCAACCTCTGTGCTCACAAGGGATTCCCACAACCTGTGCTGGGGCTCAGGATGAGGATAAACTTCCAGCACCCCATCACCCCAGAGCCTCTGGTGCATCCTGCTCTGTGCAGTGCCCTGAATGTTTGTTTTTTCACCTGTTTAGTTTTGAAACCTGCCACGAGGATAATGTGACATTAGAGTGGAAAAGCTATCGGGGCTGTGCAGGGGAGGAATTGCAGACCCGTAAACTGCTCCCAAAATAGCTGAGATGATGTGTCAAACCGCCCAACCATCCCAATCCTCCATGAGCTGACCTCCCAGGGATATCTAATAGGGGCTGGTAACGTTGGGAGGGGAGGGGGAGCTGACACCCCTCCTCCCTGAACCCACATGCTTGTTTCTAGAAGTTGTCATTGATCCAGAAGTTGACCAAGAGCCAGTCCCTGCTTCCAGCTGGGACCTCCAGGTCCTGGATGTAAAACTAGGGCTGGGGAAGGAGGAAGAAGCTCATCCTCCAGTTGTTTTTCTGTCCTAATGAACCCGACAAGCTCTTTGCACTCAAATGTTTAATTCCATTTGTGTTGTCTGGAGAGTAAACTTGATTTTCTCTTTAGCTGCTGTGCTGCTGGAGCATGTGTGTGTGCACAGGGAAGCTGCTGCCTCGGCTCCAAGGAGTTTCTTGCCTGGCTGCCAGGCTCTGTGGTCTGGGCAAGGGCAGCTCTGTGGCTGCAGCATCAGCTGGGAACAGACTGGGCAGTGTTGGGGCTGGATGGCACCATTTATCCCACAGATGGGAAAAGGCAGAGACAGGGACAGCCCCAGCCAGACCCTGCTGCTGCAGAGCTGGGCAGCCTTCACCCCCTGTCGCAGACATCTTTTATGAAAAATCCTTTTTTTAGGCTTTTTCCTCCTGAGAAGCTGAGAGGCCTCAGGAACAAAATGTAAACAGTGATTATCTGCTGCTGTGGAATGCAATAGGTGCATCTGGGATTGGTCTCATGTGGTTGTTTCTAATTAATTACCAATCACAGTGAGCTGGCTCACACAGAGAGTCCAAGCCACAAACCTTTGTTATCATTCCTTCTTATTCTATTCTTTGCCAGCCTTCTGATGAAATCCTTTCTTCTATTCTTTTAGTATAGTTCTAATGTAATATATATCACAAAATGATAAATCAGCCTTCTGAACCATGGAGTCAGATCCTCATCTCTTCCCTCATCCTCAGACCCCTGTGAACACGGTCACAACCCCCCAGAGTGGACAGAAGGGCTGCCTGAGGCGTGAGGGAGATGAGCAGGAATTCAGTGGGAAGTCAGATGCATTCCCTGGCAGGGGGAGACTGACACTGACACATGGCCATGGGAGCTGTGCCCACAGCCCGGCGTGCCCGGGGCTGCCGTGGGTGGGAGCCCTGCTGGGATTGATCCCAGCCCCATCCAGCCTGGCCTTGGGCACTTCCAGGGATGGGGCAGCCACAGCTGCTCTGGACAACCTGCTTTTCACCAGCCAAGAATTTTTTGTAGCACCTCATCTAAATATCTTTATTTAAAACCATTCCACCTTTGTCCTGTTCCTGTTGGACCTCTGGCTGCTGAGCATTTCAGATTTCTGTGCTGCCAGGCACTGACCCCCAAGAGAACACTGCACTGACCTGAGGCCGTGGAGAAGCTTCCAGAATGGAATGACAGAACTGGGATTGTGGGTGTGGAGTTTGGATAGAAATGTGTGAGATCACAGGGTGGGAAACACAGAGTTTAAGGGTTTAGAATGTAGTAGTATAGATAAAGCAAGGTTTTGGAGTGGAGGATGCTCCTCCTTCTCCTCCTTCTCCTCCTTCTCCTCCTTCTCCTCCTTCTCCTCCTTCTCCTCCTTCTCCTCCTTCTCCTCCTTCTCCTCCTTCTCCTCCTTCTCCTCCTTCTCCTCCTTCTCCTCCTTCTCCTCCTTCTCCTCCTTCTCCTCCTTCTCCTCCTTCTCCTCCTTCTCCTCCTTCTCCTCCTTCTCCTCCTTCTCCTCCTTCTCCTCCTTCTCCTCCTTCTCCTCCTTCTCCTCCTTCTCCTCCTTCTCCTCCTTCTCCTCCTTCTCCTCCTTCTCCTCCTTCTCCTCCTTCTCCTCCTTCTCCTCCTTCTCCTCCATGGGTTTGGGTGGTTTTGTGTAATTGGATAAAGAGTCCCCATTGCAGCCATGGGTGGTTGGTTATTGGGTTAAAAGTAAAAATCATTTGGGAGTCATTTCTTAATTGGACAGTTGATCCTTCAAAGGCCTTGCAGAGAGAGAGATGGGGCTCCATGTTTAGTTTGTTGGAGTGAAGTGCTGCAGAACTCAGGGTTTGTGAGACTGGGACAGAGATAAGAAGTGATAAACACCTGAGTCCCAACAAGAAATACCACCTCACACATTTAATCCCTACCCTGGCAAAAAAGAAGATGAGATTTGACTTATTCATTATTGTTATCTGTAAAAAGTCTTTTATAAAAAACTCCTTTAAGCCCTGGAAGGCCCCAGTTGGTGAAATGTCATTGTGCTGTGTGCTTCACACCTCTGGGGCCATTCCTGCTGCCATCTGAAGGGTTCCAGAGTGCAGAGGGGTTCAGTGTTAAATGTCCAACATTTAACTTTGTGGAGTGGAGTGAGGAGCATCTTGCAGGTGGTTGGGAACACAAGAGCTGCCATTTGGGGTCAATCAAAGGTTTCTCCAGCCACTCATGGATCTCAGGGGGGCCCAAGGAGAGCTGGGAGCAGTGATGTGGCTCCTGACGTGTCCCCCTGGCTGCCTGTGGTTTAAAGGCTTCCTGAGCCCTCGTGTTTCATCACCCAACTGGCTGAACCTCCTTTTCCTGAGTTTGTTTAATCCATTTTGGAGTCTGTTCATCATTCTGGGCTCCACAACATCCGGTGGCAGCGAGCCTTGATGTTTAATGATGTGCACTTTGGAAAAATGGCTCCCCTCTCAATGGCTACCATTTATTATTATTATTATTATTATTATTATTTTATTATTTTTTAAATTCTGGGCCTGGTCTGAGTCAAAAGGTCTGATCCCTGCACTGCCCTGAGCAGAGCTCTCCCTGTGGAGCTTCCAGCCCTGGCTGGATCTGCAGGATTTGGTCTTCCTCTTCCTCCTCCTTCCTCCTCCTTCCTCCTCCTTCCTCCTCCTTCCTCCTCCTTCCTCCTCCTTCCTCCTCCTTCCTCCTCCTTCCTCCTCCTTCCTCCTCCTTCCTCCTCCTTCCTCCTCCTTCCTCCTCCTTCCTCCTCCTTCCTCCTCCTTCCTCCTCCTTCCTCCTCCTTCCTCCTCCTTCTTTCTTCTCCTTCTTTCCCTTCTCCTCCATGGGTTTGGGTGGTTTTGTGTAATTGAATAAAAAAGTCCCCATTTCAGGGCATGGGTGGTTGGTTATTGGGTTAAAACTAAAAATAATTGAGGTGTCATTTCTTAGTTGGACAGTTGATCTTTAAAAGAAGGATGGGCAGGAGGTGTTTTGAGAGCTGGAATTACCCTTTTGAAGGAATGTCCTTACTCCCTGTGTGATGCTTTCTGATTCTTTCTTGGTAAAATAAATAAATAAAAAGCAGCATCAGTACAAGAAGCTCAGGGAACAAACATTTATGGGACTTTTGGGCCTCTTTGTTTAGATTTCAAATGCCAAATATCATTTATTCTGTGCCACTCTTTCCAGATGAGGGAAGCTGGTGAGAAAGATCATGAACTTGGATTTTCTTTGCTTGGAACAGAAAATCAAAGCTATTTCTGAAGCATTTTGGCTTCTAGGAATTTGGGATTTGTGGTAGGAGCAGATGGGTTTCCATGGGGCTCAAGTTTGGCACAAGAAACTCAGACCACTGAGCCCCTGGGCCACCTCCTTCGGTGTCCTGTCTTTAAAATCCTGTATAAATTCTTTTGCTGTGTTCTCTCATGTGATCCATGACATTTGTGGTCCTTTCCTGGTCCTGAATCCCACCAAAAACTGCTCAAAAGCAAGGCAGGGTGATGATTCTTATCTTATCTAAGTGACATCTAGAATGTCCTTTGTCTCCTATGTCATTTTAGGCCCAATTTTAGATTAAAAATCATGGAATATCTTGAGTTGGAAGGGCCCTGCAAGGCTTGAGTCCAGCTTCTGCACAGGACACCTCAACAATCTCCCCCTGAGGGTGAATTTCTCTAACCCCATGCCAGGGATGGAGCTTTCATCCTGGGATGAAAGGATATTCAGTAGTGTAAAAAAAAACCCCAAACCCACAAACTATTCCACCTTCCCCCCCAAAAAAACCCAACAAAATCCCCAATATTTTAAAAATCTGTCTCTTTTTGGGCTTTTGATTTTTTTTCTCACGTGGAGTTAATGGGTTAAAACAAACTTTTCATTTTCTTCTCTGGGTTAATTCATCTCTCATTGCACTTTTCCTGCTTCCTTGCATGAAAGTCCCAACTCCTCGTTGCCTATGCTGCAGCAGGCTCTAGGCCAAAGGAAATCATGTTAGGCTAAAAAATTAAAATAAATAATAAAATAAAAAAAATAAATTAAATAAAAATAATCAGTGACTGGCCAAGGAGCAGGGGTTTGGACGGGGGGTCCAGGAGCTGTCCAGCCAAGGAGGGGATGGTGTTGGGGGGATAATTCCTGGCACAGGCTGCCAGGGGCAGAGCTAATGCCTCTTAACTCAGCACTGAAAGCCCCTGTTGCCGCCTGGCCCGTGCATTCCACTGGCACCGTTGGGTTGAAAATCCTTTGTAAATCTCCCTGATTGCTGTTTCATTCTTGAGAGGATGAAGGGGAGAGGAAACAACCTTTCCCTTCCCGCCCTCCTTCTCTGCTTCTGCTTGTTTGTGGACAGAGTGGGTCCTTCCAGGGGAATTAGGTCTTGGGGCTGAGGTTTTTAACTAAAATCAAATTGTGTTTTGCTCTGATGGGCTGGAAACTTCCTGAATAAGGTTTGGTGTAAGGAGAGGAGGGGGGAGAGAGGAGAAATTCTTGAGCCTTGTGGTTCAGGTGCACAACCAAAGAGCCAAAATTGATTCTTTGCTCTGCTGGAGGATCTCTCTGAGTTTGTTCCTCCTCACCAGGGAAGGGAAGGCAAATCCTTCCTTCAGTGAGTTTTAATTCATAACCTGTGCAGGCCTGCTGCTTTGCAGGAGAGGAAAATGCTGCAGCAGCTTGGAGGAGCTCCTTGTGGTGCTCCTTATGGAGCTGTTCCTCATGGCATCTTCATCAGACCCAAAACTGATTCTTTCCTCTGCTGAGTTTGTTCCCCTTCCCTGGGGAGGACAAATCCTCCCTTCAGTGAGTTTTAATCCGTAACCTGTGCAGGCCTCCTGCTTTGCAGGAGAGGAAAATGCTGCAGCAGCTTGGAGGAATTCCTTGTGGTGCTCCTGATGGAGCTGTTCCTCATGGCATCTTCATCAAACCCAAAATTGATTCTCTCCTCTGCTGAGTTTGTTCCCCCTCCCTGTGGAAGGCAAATCCTCCCTTCAGTGAGTTTTAATTCATAATCTGTGCAGGCTTCCTGCTTTGCAGGAGAGGAAAATGCTGCAGCAGCTTGGAGGAGCTCCTTTGGTGCTCCTGATGGAGCTGTTCCTCATGGCACCTCCATCCCATGAAGTCCTCTGCAGGAATGGGAACATCTCCAGCCCTCCACAGCTGAGCTGAGTCACATCTCTACCCTGCTCATCCTCTGAGAGGATTTTCCTTTAATGTCACATGCCAAACTTTTTGGTAATTTGTCCAGGGTAAGGTGAGGGCCTGTTTTGGCAGGAAATTGGATGGAAGTTTATTTATACATGCAGCAACTGTCCTGTATCTGGGAGAAAACCATCCATGTTTTGTCCCATTCCCAGAGAAATCCCTTCTGAACTGATTTAAAAACCTGCTGGTGGTTGGAGTCCAGCGTTCTCCCCAGTGAAGGGCTGGGGAAATCTCCCAACTTCCATGTGAGCTTCATCTACATCTGAAATGGAAAACCCTGTGTTAACATCCTAAAAGAACTTTGGGCTCAGAGTGGTTGCTGAGTGCTGGAGGCCACCAGGAGAGCTGTGTTGGAAGGGACAAGCTGGAGGTTTGCACCATTGGGTTATTTTGTCCAGAAGCAGCTGTTGTTTTCCCTTTTTGCTGGATGCTGGAATAACTTTGGTAGGACCTGAGGTTGTGGATCCTTCCATGTCCATGTGTCCATCCTGAGATGGCTCAGAGGAAGCCACTGCATGGATCTATCCAGGCATGGTTGAAGAGAGCTTGAATGATTGAAACCTACAAGAATCTGCATTTTTTTTCCCTAAAAAAAATCCCCCAAAATCTGTTTGAGCAGATTCCATAAGGAGACTGATACTTCATTTCCTGTTGAGTGGGATCTGCTGGGTTGGAAGTTCCCCTGTGCTGTTGCTTTTATCCTCTCTCCTGCTCCTCCCCATTGCTCAGAAGCTGATCCAAGGACCTTAGAGGATTTCCCTCTGTCCTAAAATCCCAGAATCTTCCACTAGAAAAACCCATCAAGCACATGCTCTCCTTTGGGGCAGGGCTGTGGAGTTTGGCTGCTTCCCACCTTGATGCCGTGAGCTTGGAAGGGCACTCACCCCTACTTGGTGTTTTTGGGAGTGTGTAACATTGTAGTAAACCCTGTGAGGAAGCCCTGGGGGAGCTGGGGGTGCTCAGCCTGGAGAAAAGGAGACTCAGGGCTGCCCCCATCACTCTCTGCAGCTCCTGAAAGGTGCCTGTGCTCAGCTGGGGCTGGGCTCTTTCTGCAGCAGCACTGACACAACCAGAGCACACAGCCTCCAGCTGCACCAAGGGAAGTTTAAGTTGGATAGCAGGGAAAAGTTTTTCACAGAAAGAGTGATAAAGTTCTGGAATGGCTGCCTGTGGGAACCCAGGAAATTTCTCTGGCTGCCCTGGAGGACTCAAGCCCCTGGGCAGGGGGCTCAGAGACCTTGGCACAGAGCCCAAGACCCCCCTGTGCCTTTGCCTTTGGAAAAAACAATTACCAATCTTTGTATGAAGGATTACAAGCCAAAAAGTTTAAGTAGAATGATAGTGAATTTATCATGGGATGAAAAATGGATTTTTGGGGTTTTTGGTATGGGGATTCAGGAGGCAAGATGGAGGGATCTGGGCATGTCCAGCCTTTCCCCTTTTTCTTGGCCTCCATCTTCTGGGTGATGGTGGCACTTTTGGATTGGTTTAGAGTAGAAGCTCACTGTCTAACACAGGTGATAGGTATTGGGAAGGAATTGTAAATATTGTACACGTAGTTTTTAGTATAAAAAGATAACACTGCCCCGGGGAGGCAGTGTGCCTCTGTCTGTCTTACTGGGCAGAAATTGGCAGGACAGGAGAAAGAATTTTATAGATGAGACACAATAAACAACCTTGAGACCGAGAAATGAAGAGCTCTGACTCCACCTTCAACCACTGGGCTGGGAAAAGAGACTTTCTGACACATCTCAGGGTCACTGTGAGCAGCAAGAGATCCTGAGAGCTGCCCGGGGAGGTGGTGGAGTCCCCATCCCTGGGTGTGTTTAACAAAGCCTGGATGTGGCACTGGGTGCCAGGGTTGAGTTGAGCTGCTGGGGCTGGGTTGGACTTGATGACCTTGAAGGTCTCTTCCAACCTGGCCATTCTGTAATTCTGTGAATTCTGTGTGTGTGTAGTAGCCTCTGTGTTGGGGCCGTGACTCTTCTAGAAGCTGCAACTGAGATTTGGGCACTGCTGACTGAGGAGGAAGTGACATTTGAGAGGTTGTCACCTAAAGAAAGCTCTGGCCACGCTATTGAGAGGAAGATAAGGATCAAAACAGCCACTGGGGCGTAATTGTGATGGGAATTGCTGAGCTCTTTGCTAGAGTTTATAATTGCTTTGTTTCGTGGTCTCCCACAGCCAGGCCCATTGTTTGGGGACAATGACAGGGAGAGGTGAGCCCAGGGCAGAGCTGGTTGGGAATGGACCTGAGGGAGGAGAACTGGCAGGGCCATGAGGGACGGTGGAACTTGCAAAGATGAGTTTTGGCAAAGCTGGGTTTGATTCCTGGCTGAGGTTCAGCTCTGTCCTGTAAAGGCCTGTGTGGTTTGGATTCCCTCAGGCTGGGAAAAACACTTTTCCTGCTGTCACCTTCCTTGAGCCTCACAATGTCACAGCATCCTGTCAGGGGATCCCTGGGAAAATTACACCGGGAAAGGGGTGAGGGGGAAGTGGAGAATTCTGTCAGAACAAACTTTGAGAACACTTGCTGAGATTTCATTTTGGAAACCTAAGGTTTGGAGAATCCACAGCCTTATTTTTATGTAATCTAAGGAGATCTGGGATATTTTAGAGTTCATGTGAGCACTTAAAACTCTAAACACTTAAAAACTCAAACAAGACGGTGCAGAATGAGTTGGTTGACCTTTCCATGTCCACCTCTTCTTCCAAATATCAAATCTTCACTACTCACCTTGAAATTCAGATTTTTTTCTTGGACTTTTGGGTTTTTATACTTCAAATATTCAGTAGCCTTTGTGGGAGGAGGAGTGTGATAAATCAATTTAGGAAAGATTCAGGGGAATGTGATGAAAGGAGAGAAAGAGAGCAACTGGAGGTTATTGGGTGCAAAATAAAATAATATAGGCCTGGTGTCCAGCATAACTCAGACTCCTTGAGCTGTGCAATCATTAATTTAGGTGTTGTGGTGAAGACTCGTGGTCAAGCTGTCAATTTTCCAGAAGCTTTTTTTAATTATTAAAGGAAAAGTGAGGAAAGAGAAGAAAAAGGGCTGAAAGTGTGGCAATTCCACAGGAAAAAATTCACGTGGAAAGTGGAACTAGAATTAATCCAGTCATTGTACAGATGGACCAAAGAGAAATTTCCTAAGAGAGGAGGAAGTGGGGTAGGAATGCAGAATTTCAGCAGCCCTGTCATTCCAGATGGGAGCAGCAGAGGAAACTCTGGAGCACCTCAAAAATGAGGGTGCCCTCACAGGTCTGTGTAGGTGCCTTAAATCTGCCTCATCCTGCTCCAATCCCCAGCAGGAAAGTCCCCACTTCAGCCAGGGAAAATCCAGGGGCACTGATGGAAGTGAGAGCTGATGAGGCCTTAGAAACTCTTGACCCCTGAGATGAGTGGGAAGCAGGATCTGCCTTGAGTTGCCTCTTGGAAGGGCAATAATTCCATGATGTCACAGATAAAACTTGGCCTGTGTAGTGGCCAGGGCTCTGCTTGGGATCTCTCCCAAATCCTTGGGTGATTGAACTCCAGGAAAAAAAAAATGTAATTAGTAATGTTGGAGATGAAGTTCACGACCAAGGAAGTGACACAAATAGAGTGTGTGCAAACCAGATGGGTCTTGCTTTTTTACATCAATTAATGATAAATATGGAAAGTGGAACTAGAATTAATCCAGTCATTGTACAGATGGACCAAAGAGAAATTTCCTAACAGAGGAGGAAGTAGGATAGCAATGCAGTATTTCAGCAGCCCTGTCATTCCAGGTGGGAATAGCAGAGGAAACAGCTCACTTTGGATCCCAGCTCCAGTGGAACTTGATTTAGTTATAAACCTTCTGATTTCCTGGCTTCAGACTGGTGGAACTGGAATGGGAATGGCACAAATGATGCTGCAAAGGTTCCTCTCAGCGTGATGGGTGAACACAGGGCAGCCAGGTCCTTCCTGAGGTTTGGATGTTGCACTCGGAGCAGAAATTGAGCAAGATTAGGTCAAAACCCACAGAATATCCTGAGTTGGACCCACGAGGTGCAAAATTCTGCAGCAGAAATTCCAAATCCTGAATTCTGTGAACATTCTCTTGACTCTGGAGGTTGATGTTGCTCTCAGAGTCAAATTCCAGAGAGATAAATCTTCCTGGGTTGTGTGCAATGAGCTGTTTGCTCTCTCTCCAGGTTCCTGGTGGACACACACACACAGAACCCTTTGGAATCTTGGAATCTAGCTTAAAACAGTTTGTCTTAGAACAGCTGGTTCTTAGCTTAGAACCAGCTAAGCTTGGCTTAGATAGTCTTGGCTTTAAGACCATCCAGTTTCAACCTTTTTCCACTTAGAGGCGTCCATCTCCTACTCAGCCCCTTCTTGGAGCAGAATTACACAATCACAGGGTTCTGGCTGGCAGTTTAATCATAACAACTGTGGCTTGGGTGTGTAAAAAACAAAAACACACTCACCCACACTGCCCCTGAAACATTTCCTTGGCAAGAACAGCTTGGCCTTTGTGAGGAGCTGAGAAAGCGTCCGACTGACACCGTTGCCTTACAGGACCTCGCTCAGCTGAGGTTGCATAAAAGGGCTTTATGGGATTAGAAGGGCTCCATGCAGCAGCGTGTCAGGTGGGGCAGCTCTCCCTGCCTCTGCCTGGGCTTTGTTATTGATGCCACGCTCTGCAAAGTGCCACCTCAGCCCTGTCCCCAGGGCCTCTGGAATGTGCGCGCGGAGCCAGAGCTGAGGGCCCCCGGAGGGAAAACCTGTGTGTGGGTCTGTGTGTGTGGCTCCTGCTCTTCACCTGGCAGGGTTTCTGTGTGCTGGTGAGGGAAAAACCCTTTCCCCCCTCAATTTATCCTTGGCTTGTTCCAGGGGTGCTTCTGAGCAGTAATGGGTGGATCTCTGTTCATTGTGTTACCCAGGTTGTTCTTCCACCAGATGTGGGAGAGTTGTGGCACTGTGAAAAACTTTGAATCCCATTTCCTGCCTTCTTCTGGTCCCTGGATCTTTATTTTGTGTGTATTTAGGTGACTTTTGTCACCTAAACACCATTGCTATCATCCAGTTTTCTGACCAGTTGATCTGTGAGAAACTGGACTTTGAAATATCCCAAAGCCAAGCTTCTGCTCTTCACCTGGCAGGGTTTCTGTGTGCTGGTGAGGGACAAACCCCTTTTCCCTCTCAATTTATCCTTGGTTTGTTCCAGGGGTGCTTCAGAGCAGCAATGCAGGCAGTGATGGGATCTCTGTTCATTGTGGTATTACCCAGGTTGTTCTTCTGCCAGTTGTGGCACTGTGAAACACCTTGAATCCCATTTCCTCCCATCTGCTGGTCACTGGATCTTTGTTTCATGTGTGTTTAGGTGACTTTTGTTGGAGATACATGATTGCTATCAGACAGTTTTGGAAGGCTGATCTGTGAGAAACTGGACTTTGAAATATCCCAAAGCCAAGCTTCTGCTCTTCACCTGGCAGGGTTTCTGTGTGCTGGTGAGGGAAAACCCCTCTTCCCCCTCATTTTACTCCTTGGCTTGTTCCAGGGATGCTTCTAAGCAGCAATGCAGGCAGTGATGGGATCTCTGTTCATTGTGGTGTTACCCGGGTTGTTCTTCTGCCAGTTGTGGCACTGTGAAACACCTTGATTCCAATTTCCTGTCATCTGCTGGTCACTGGATCTTTATTTTGTATGTGTTTAGGTGACTTTTGTCACCTAACACCATTGCTATCAGCCAGTTTTCTGACCAGTTGATCTGTGAGCAGCAATGCAGGCAGTGATGGGCAGATCTCTGTTCATTGTGGTGTTACCCAGGTTGTTCTTCTGCCAGTTGTGGCACTGTGAAACACCTTGAATCCCATTTCCTCCCATCTGCTGGTCCCTGGATCTTTGTTTCATGTGTGTTTAGGTGACTTTTGTTGGAGATACATGATTGCTATCAGCCAGTTTTGGAAGGCTGATCTGTGGGAAACTGGAATTTGAAGTATCCCAAAGCCAAGCTTCTGCTCTTCACCTGGCAGGGTTTCTGTGTGCTGGTGAGGGAAAACCCCTTTTCCCCCTCAATTTATCCTTGGCTTGTTCCAGGGGTGCTTCTGAGCAGTAATGGGTGGATCTCTGTTCATTGTGTTACCCAGGTTGTTCTTCCATCAGCTGTGGGAGCGTTGTGGCACTGTGAAGGACCATGAATCCCATTTCCTGCCATCTTCTGGTCCCTGGATCTTTATTTTGTGTGTATTTAGGTGACTTTTGTCACCTAAACACCATTGCTATCATCCAGTTTTCTGACTAGTTGATCTGTGAGAAACTGGACTTTGAAATATCCCAAAGCCAAGCTTCTGCTCTTCACCTGTCAGAGTTTCTGTGTGCTGGTGAGGGACAAACCCCTTTTCCCCCTCAATTTATCCTTGGCTTGTTCCAGGGGTGCTTTAGAGCAGCAATGCAGGCAGTGATGGGATCTCTGTTCATTGTGGTGTTACCCGGGTTGTTCTTCTGCCAGTTGTGGCACTGTGAAACACCTTGAATCCCATTTCCTACCATCTGCTGGTCACTGGATCTTTGTTTCATGTGTGTTTAGGTGACTTTTGTTGGAGATACATGATTGCTATCAGCCAGGTTTGGAAAGATGATCTGTGGGAAACTGGAATTTGAAGTATCCCAAAGCCAAGCTTCTGCTCTTCACCTGGCAGGGTTTCTGTGTGCTGGTGAGGGAAAAACCCTTTTCCCCCTCAATTTATCCTTGGCTTGTTCCAGGGGTGCTTCTGAGCAGCAATGCAGGCAGTGTTTGGCAGATTTCTTTCATTGTGGTGTTACCCGGGTTGTTTTTCTGTCAGTGTGGGAGAGTTGTGGCTCTGTGAAACACCTTGAATCCCGTTTCCTGCCATCTCCTGGTCCCTGGATCTTTATTTTGTGTGTGTTTAGGTGACTTTTGTTATTATTATCAGCCAGTTTAGGAAGGCTGATCTGTGGGAAAGTATAATTTGAAGTATCCCAAAGCCAAGCAGCTGAGGGAGAAAGGTGGGCAGAGGGTGAAAATCACCAATTTCTCTGCAGAATTCTTGGCTGTAGCATCATTTCCCATCTCCCTCCTCACTCCAAGAGCCATCTCCAGCATCCTTGCAGCTTTTTTCCAGACCATTTAGGTGAACAATCCCTGCTCAGCTGGGAAGAAAAACTGGGGAGAGGGAGCTTAGGAAATGCTTGGATGCCTCCTTCCCTCTCCTTTCCCAGCTGAGGGACTCTGGTGCCAACCATGGAATTTTGCAGGAAAGAATCTTTAGAGTACCAGGAAAGCCAAGAATGAACATCCTGGAGATTTTGTTACAGATCTTTGCTCCAGTGAAGCTCAGGGTGAGGCACCTTTCCCCTGAATGACCCTCTGGGAGCTTTGGCTGAGTTTTGGGAGGCACCAGGGCTGGGTGATGTCCTCCTCTCCTTGGGGAGTGGCTGGGACAGACCAGAAATGAAAGGGTTAAAATGTGCTTCAAACAGACCTTGCTGTTTGGCCTTTCAGATTTTTCAATAATAATATTAATGATATTAATGATATTAATGATATTATTCATATTAGTATTAGTATTAATATTAGTATTAGTATGGGGGCAGCAAAACTTGAGGGAAGATATTTTTCCATGTTTCCCACCAATCCCTCTGTGCTTTTATCATGGCAGAGTTTTTCTGGAGATATCAATACCTTTGAATGTAACTGAAGGAGAACATTTTCCTGCCCATCTTTGTCCTAAAAATCCCATTTTTGCTCATCCTCCCTGAGATATATCTGATATTAAATCACCTCAGTAATGGCTGGATCTGTACTGGATGTGCCTGGCTGGGACTCAGGGCAGGATTTTGTGCCCATTGTGCACCAAGGTTTGGGAGTTAAAGCATCCTGAGCCCCTGTGCTGCTGGCAGGATGCATCCCATTAATTAGAGATAAATACTCATTAAAACCAGCAAATCACTGCTCCTGTCTTGGGTTTTTAGTGGTTGAAATGGCTTTTGAGGTATTAAAGAGTCTTTTTTTCTAGCCCTGTGACTGGGGAAGTTGAGATGCTTTGGTTTTTAAGGTTGTTTATTTTTTTTATCTATTACATTTCTTTTCTGACTCACTGAGGTTTGTTTGGCAGATTTTTCCCAGTCAGTGTGCCACAAACTGTCTTTGGGGTGGTGTTAATTTTTTATACTAAGAACTACGTGTACTTTATTTGCAATAATTTTTTAATGCTTATCATTTATGTTGGTCTGTCTCTAAACTAGTTTAGAAGTGTCACCATCACAGCAGAAGATGGAGGATAAGATTAAGATGCTTAGATCTCTCTATCTTGCTTTTTGAACTTTTATTCTAAATGTTTAAAATTCTACTTTTTCACTTTGTGACAAATTCACTATGATTCTGCTTAAACTCTTGTGGCTTGTAACTCTTCACACAAAGTTGGCAATTTTCTCTGTGGGCTAAAATTGAGGGCACAGGTGGTTTTTAAACTCTTTGCCAGGGTCTCAAATCTTCTAGGGCAGTCAGAGGAATGTCCTGGGCACTCCTGCAGGACAGGTGGGGCTTTAAGGGGTTTCCATCATCTCAGCAGAGGGTGAAGGAGCTCCCTTCCCATTCCCATCACTCCATTTTTCCCAGGGTCATTAATTACAGAGAAATACTTATTAAAACCAGCATTAAAACCACTGCTCCTGCAGGACAGGTGGAGCTTTAAGGGGTTTCAAAGCATCTCAGGGAGCTCCCCTCCCATTGCCATCACCCCATTTTCCCAGTGCTCCTGCAGCACTGGAGATGTCCCCAGCCTTCCCCATTTCAGGACTGCAACATTCCAGCATGTTCCCAGCCCTGGATTTCCAGATTTTCCAGCCATTTTTTCCTTTCTGTCTTTGCAATCTGTCTTCAGGTACTGCATGAGCCATTCCTCCCATTCCCATCACCCCATTTTTCCCAGTGCTCCTGCAGCACTGGAGATGTCCCAGCAGCACTGGAGGTGTTCCCATCCTTCCCCAGTGCAGGTCTGCAACATTCCAGCGTGTTCCCAGCCCTGGATTTCCAGATTTTTCATCCATTTTTTTCCTTTCTGTCTGTGCAATTTGTCTTCAGGTGCTGTGTGAGCCATTCCTCCCATTGCCATCACCCCATTTTCCCAGTGCTCCTGCAGCACTGGAGATGTCCCAGCAGCACTGGAGATGTCCCCAACCTTCCCCATTTCAGTACTGCAACATTCCAGCATGTTCCCAGCCCTGGATTTCCAGATTTTCCAGCCATTTTTTCCTTTCTGTCTTTGCAATTTGTCTTCAGGGGCTGTGTGAGCCGTTCCTCCCATTCCCATCACCCCATTTTTCCCAGTGCTCTTGCAGCACTGGAGATGTCCCCAACCTTCCCCAGTGCAGGACTACAACATTCCAGCATGTTCCCAGCCCTAGATTTCCAGATTTTTCATCCATTTTTTTCCTTTCTGTCTGTGCAATTTGTCTTCAGGTGCTGTGTGAGCCATTCCTCCCATTCCCATCACCCCATTTTCCCAGTGCTCCTGCAGCACTGGAGATGTCCCAGCAGCACTGGAGATGTCCCCATCCTTCCCCAGTGCAGGACTACAACATTCCAGCATGTTCCCACCCCTAGATTTCCAGATTTTTCATCCATTTTTTTCCTTTCTGTCTATGCAATTTGTCTTCAGGTGCTGTGTGAGCCATTCCCCCCATTCCCATCACCCCATTTTCCCAGTGCTCCTGCGGCACTGGAGATGTCCCAGCAGCACTGGAGATGTCCCCAACCTTCAGGGCAGGACTGCAACATTCCAGCGTGTTCCCAGCCCTGGTTTTCCAGATTTTCCAGCCATTTTTTCCTTTCTGGCTGTGGAATTTGTCTTCAGGGGCTGTGTGAGCCATTCCTCCCATTCCCATCACCCTATTTTTCCCAATGCTCCTGCAGCACTGGAGATGTCCCAGCAGCACTGGAGATGTCCCCAACCTTCCCCAGTGCAGGACTGCAACATTCCAGCATGTTCCCAGCCCTGGATTTCCAGATTTCCCAGCCATTTTTTCCTTTCTGGCTGTGGAATGTGTCTGCAGGTGCTGTTCATGCCCGGCTGGTGATCCCCATGGGCTGTGGGCACTGGCACCTGGCTGGAGCAGGGCACAGCCAGCACTGTGGGGCACAGCAGCCTGGCCAGCAGAGCTCTCCTGAGCCCAGCAGATGTTCCTGCAGCCTCTCTGCTCCTGGGGACCATGCCAGCCTGCTCCTGTGCCAGCAGCTGTCACTTGACACCAGGAACAGTCCCCTGGCATCTTTTGTTGCCCACTGTAGAGTCAAGGACCTTGTGCTGGGGGAAGGCAGGGGAGGGAGGGGACGAGGCAAAGGGACATGAATTTCTTTGGGCTCTGGGAAATTTTTTAGGTTTTGAGCTTGTTCTGTGTTGTAAAAGCTTTTGGCAGCACCTCCTGGAATGTCAGGACCCAGCACATCCCTCTGACTGTCCTGAGCAGGCCAGACCCCTGACAGGGGGCTCAGAGACCCTGGCACAGAGCCCAAAACCCCTCTGGGTTTGATTATGGCCCGTGGAGCAAATTACCAACCTTAGATGAAGATCAGCAAGCCACAACAGTTTAGGTAGAATAATAAGGAAGTTATCATGGGGTGAAAAAGTAGATTTAGAGTTTTTGGTATGGGGGTTCAGGGGGTAAGATGGAAGGATCTGGACGTTTCCAGCCTTTCTCCTTCTTCTTCTTGGCCTCCATCTTCTGCTGTGATGTTGGCACTTTTAGATTGGTTTAGAGTAGAAGCTCACTGTCTAACACAGATGATGGGTATTGGAAAGTAATTGTAAATATTGTACACATAGTTTTTAGTAAAAAGACATAACACTGCCCAGGGAGCAGGCAGAGCCTTAGACTGTCTTGCTGGGGTGACCTCAGCAGGGCAGGAGAAAATTTTTTATAGATGAGATACAATAAACAACCTTGAGACCGAGAGATGAAGAGCTCTGACCCCTTCTTCAAGTGCCGGGCTGGGAAAAGAGACTTTCCAACTTTTCTCAGGGTCACTTTGAGCAACAAGAGATCCCAACACTGGAAGGTGTGTCCTGCTCTCCAGCCTCACTGGGTTTTGTGTCAGGATCTCTTTTGGGCTGTGGCTCATTGGGTTTTGTGTCAGGATCTGCTCTGCTGAGGGCAGGGTGGCTTTCTGTGCCTTCTCAGGGTGTCTCTTGGGCTCTGATGGGACAAATCATCCTCTGTCCCTTCCCCAGCTGGGTTCTGGCTCTGCTTGGTATCCTTAAATGGTATTTTTGTTTATGCCCAGGACAGTGACAGTGGTGCTCGTGCATTTTTGCCAGTTCCCCAAGTTCATGCAGTGAGGCACCTGAAACGATTTCTTTCCACTTTCAGTTTTAAATACAGTCCTATGGTGGAGGTGGCCAAGGGTTTATGCCCAAACAAGCTCTGTGAGACGTGGTAGGGAGCATAAATCCAAATATTTCCTCTTACCTTTTTCCTGCTGCCACCTTGCACACACACTGTGAGGAGCCTCACTGTAAAATCAAGTCCACAGGGATGCTCAGCCAGGAGATCCTGATCCCATTTCTATCACAGGCTGTATTTCATGGAATCCCAGAATGGTTTGGGTTGGAAGGAACTTAAAGACATCTAGATCCAGGCTTTGTTAAACACACCCAGGGATGGGGACTCCACCACCTCCCCGGGCAGCCATTCCAGAACTTTATCACTCTTTCTGTGAAAAACTTTTCCCTGCTATCCAACCTGTATTTCCCTTGGTGCAGCTGGAGGCTGTGTGCTCTGGGTGTGTCAGTGCTGCTGCAGAAAGAGCCCAGCCCCAGCTGAGCACAGGCACCTTTCAGGAGCTGCAGAGAGTGATGGGGGCAGCCCTGAGTCTCCTTTTCTCCAGGCTGAGCACCCCCAGCTCAGAAATTCTCCCCCGTGAGGGTGGTGAGGGCTTGGCACAGGTTGCTTGGAGAGGCTGTGGTTGCACCATCCCTGGAAGTGTCCAAGGCCAGGCTGGACACTGATCTAGTGAGTGGCATCCCCTGCCCTGGGTGCCAGGGTTGAGTTGAGCTGTTGGGGCTGGGTTGGACTCGATGGTCTTGAAGGTCTCTTCCAACCTGGTCATTCTGGGAATTTTGTGGATTCTGTGATTCTGTGAAAGGAAGGGGCTTTAATGGCAGGGCAGAAGCACTGGCCAGAGCACCCAGATCTCCTCCAAGGCTGACAGGAGTGTCCCCAGCCCAAAAGGTCTCTCCAAACCCATCTCTGCTTTGCTGTCTCTGCCAGCCTTGTCATTCTGTGAACTCTTGCAGTAATGTTTTGTTTTCCCTGCCCTCACCTTGGTCCCTCTGTGTTTCTCTGCAGGCTGACGGGGAACGAACCCCTGACCATCCTCCCTCTGACCTCAGAAATGGAGGAGGCGGCCGTCAAGGCCCACTACAAGGTGTGTGACCGCCTGAAGCTGGAGAAGAAGCAGCGCCGGATGTGCCGGCGCGACCCCGGCGTGGCCGAGACGCTGATGGAGGCCATCAGCATGAGCGCCCTGGAGTGCCAGTACCAGTTCCGCTTCGAGCGCTGGAACTGCACCCTGGAGGGCCGCTACCGAGCCAGCCTGCTCAAGAGAGGTGGGGCTGGGGGCACTCAGGGGGGTCATCGAGGGAGGGGAGTCTGGGGCATTGGGGGGGTCCTCAAGGGAGGGGAGTCTGGGGCCGCCTCAAGAGAAATGAGTCTGGGAGGCCTCCTCGAGGGAGGTCTGGAGGGGAGGCCTCTTCAAGAGAGGTGTTCAGGGCCTACTCAAGGGAGGGGAGTCTGGGGGGCTCCTAAAGAGAAATGAATCTTGGGGCTCCTCAAGGGAGGGGAGTCTGGGGGTCTGGGGGACTCCTAAAGAAAAATGAATCTCGGGGCTCCTCAAGGGAGGGGAGTCTGGGGAGTGTCAGGGGCCTTCTCAAGGGAGGGGAGTCTGGGGATTCCTCAGGAGATGTGAATCTGGGAATCTGGGGCTCCTCAAGGGAGATGAGTCTGGGGGTCTGTGGGGGTCCTCAAGGGAGGTGAGTCTGGGGGGCCTCAGGGGGATCCTAAAGAGAAATGAATCTGGGGGCTCCTCAAGAGAAGTGAGTCTGGGGGTCTGGGGATTCCTCAAGGGACATGGGTCTGGAAGGTCTCCTCAAGGGAAGTGAGTCTGAGGGGTTCCTCAAGAGAGGTGGGTCTGGGGGGCTCCTCAAGAGAAATGAGTCTGTGTGGCCTCCTCAAGGGAGAGGAGTCTGGGGCTGCCTCAAGAGAAATGAGTCTGGGGGGCCTCCTCGAGGGAGGTCTGGAGGGAAGGCCTCTTCAAGAGAGGTGTGTTTGGGGCCTCCTCAAGGGAGGTGAGTCTGGGGGTCTGGGGGGCTTCTAAAGAGAAATGAATCTCGGGGCTCCTCAAGGGAGGGGAATCTGGGGAGTGTCAGGGGCCTTCTCAAGGGAGGGGAGTCTGGGGGTTCCTCAGGAGATGTGAATCTGGGTATCTGGGGCTCTTCAAGGGAGATTAGTCTGGGGGTCTGTGGGGGTCCTCAAGGGAGGTGAGTTTGGGGGTCGGGGAATTCCTCAAGGGACATGAGATTGGAAGGTCTCCTCAAGGGAGGTGATTCTGGGAGGCTCCTCAAGAGAAATGAGTCTGTGGGGCCTCTTCAAGGGAGGGGAGTCTGGGGATTCCTCAAGAGAAGTGAGTCTGGGGGGTCTCCTCAAGGGATGTGAGTCTGGGGGGTCTCCTCAAGGGATGTGAGTCTGGGGGGTGTCAGGGGTCTCCTCAAGACAGGTGGCTCTGGGGGGCCTCAAGGGCCTCCTCAAGAGATGTGAGTCTGGAGTGATCTAGGGCTCCTCGAGGGAGATGAGTCTGGGGGTCTGTGGGGGTCCTCAAGGGAGGTGAGTTTGGGGGGCCTCAGGGGGATCCTAAAGAGAAATGAATCTGGGGGCTCATCAAGAGAGGTGAGTCTGGGGGTCTGGGGATTCCTCAAGGGACATGAGTCTGGAAGGTCTCCTCAAGGGAAATGAGTCAGAGGGGTTCCTCAAGAGAGGTGGGTCTGGGGGCTCCTCAAGAGAAATTATTCTGGGGGTCTCCTCAAGAGAGGTGAGTCTGGGGGGCTTCAGGGGCTCCTTGAGGGAGGGGAATCTGGGGATTCCTCAAGAGATGTGAGTCTGAGGGGATCTGGGGCTCCTCAAGAGAGATGAGTCTGGGGGTCTGTGGGGGTCCTCAAGGGAGGTGAGTCTGGGGTCTGGGGCCTCCTCAAGGGAGGTGAGTCTGGGGGGCCTCAGGAGGATCCTAAAGAGAAATCAGTCTGGGGGCTCCTCAACAGAGGTGAGTCAGTGGATTCCTCAAGGGACATGAGTCTGAGGGGTCTCCTCAAGGGAAGTGAGTCTGAGGTGTTCCTCAAGAGAGGTGGGTCTGGGGGGCTCCTCAAGAGAAATGAGTCTGTGTGGCCTCCTCAAGGGAGGGGAGTCTGGGGATTCCTCAAGAGAGGTGAATCTGGGGGGACTAGGGGGGCTCCTCAAGGGATGTGGGTCTGGGGGGGTGTCAGGGGTCTCCTCAAGACAGATGAGTCTGGGGGGCTCCTCAAGTCCGGTAAGTCTGGGGGGCTTCAGGGGTCTCCTCAAGAGAAATGATTCTGGGGGGCTCCCAAGAGAGGTGAGTCTAGCGGTCTGGGGGGTCTCCTCAAGAGGAGGGGTCTCCTCAAGGGAGGTGAGTCTGGGAGGTCAAGACAGGTGAGTCTGGGGGCTCTCAGGAGTCTCTGCTCTCATCTCCTGCCCTGATGGCCAGTCTGGGCTGTCCTTTGCTGGTGGTGCTGCTCCCGAGGTCCACCAGGAGCTCTGTGCAAAGCCTGAGCTCATCCCTGGAAGTGCAGGGCAGGCAGAGAATGTGCTAATGGGGGTAATTTATGGGCTTGCCCTCTCTGCTTCCCACTGCTGGCCCTGGCTGCTCCCCTTGGAGGCTGGAGGTGTTTGTGAAGGTCTCTGCACCAGGATTTACATTTTATGCCCATTTCTGCTGGAAATTCAGCTGCTGCTGGAGGAGAAGGTTGGCAAGCTCTCAGAGCTGTCCCCTCTTTCTTTAGTATTTCTCCTGTTTATTTCTCCTGTTTATTTCTCCTATTTATCTCTCCTGTTTATCATGCCAGTCTCTCAGGAAAGAAGTTGATAAAATGCCTTTTTTAAGGAAATAAGGCAAACCTGACTGTTCTGTGCTGTCCTGTTAGAGGGGGCAAGGGAAGCCCTGTCATAGTACAGGGCAAAACCTGCAGATGGCTGTGTGCTGTTACTGCCATGGATGTGAGCAGTGGGTAATTAATTCACCTCTTCTCATCAGCTCAGGTGAAGATGGCCTGAAGTTAGGATTATTGGAGGATAAAGTGATAATTTTGGTTCTTTTCTTTGTACCACCACATATAATCCATTTTCTTCCACCCTCCCAGTAAAATCCAGGTCTTATTTTAGCACCATTTTACAGACAGCATTTGAGGGTCTCCAGGGCTTCTAGTGACTTCCAGAAAACCCCACACTCACCAATAGGCCTGGACCTGGAAAAGCCAGGGTGTGAAAGGCTTTAAAGATAAGAGCAGAGGTTTGCAGGGCTAATTAGTGAGGAGGAGTAATTCAGAAGCACCGGGGCTTAACTAATGCACTGTCACTGACTGGTGGAAACAAGGAAAGTCCTTATGAAACCCAAGAGGTCCGGGCCAGAGCTGCAAGACATTTAAAAATATCCCTGCATGCCAGAGGAGTCCCTGGATTAGTGGTGCCTTGGGGAAGCCAAGCACTTTCTCATGCTGACACCTGGAGGCCACAGCTCGTTCCTTCAGACCTGCCTGTCCCCTGGGCAGGGCAGCCTGGAGTTAAAACCCCACAGAGACCCCGCCATTGTCAGGGGTCTGGGTGATAAATGAGAGCTCTGAGGGCTGCAGGGCTCTGCTGCTGTCTCATTCTGCCGTGGTTTATATCCCTGCAGCATCTCTGCCCTGCCCCGCTGCTGTAAATCCTTCAGGTGCTGTTCCTGAGCAGTAACACAGAGCTCTGTAAATCTTCCTCCTCCTCCTCCTCCTCTGCAGGAGCTGCTGGTTCCTGGCTCAGCATTGCAGCAAGTGGCACCCCAGGGCAAAGGCTGGCATGTATCGCCCACTAGGACACAGCTTTCCAAATCCATCACTGAGGGCTTGTTTCTCCTCCTCCTCCAGGGAGACAGGAAAAAAGGGGAAAAAACTCCACTTTTTTCACTTAAAAGCAGAAACTTTTTACACTTTGGTCACCAGACCAGCCCTGGCTGCTGGTTTGCAGCTTGGGCTGATGCAGCCCCCGTTTCTTAAAATAACAGGGGATTGTTTAAGGGACTCGTTATCCTCTTTGGATACTCGTGCACAATTTTGGAAATGGCTGAAACTGGATAGCCAGGCCCGGCAGACTGTCAATGCACTGGGGCTTAGAATGCCTGCATTGATTTAAAGCTCATTATCTTGTTACAAAATATCTTGGTGCAATCAAATAGTGCGTGGTGGAGATGGCTTTAAAATCTGGCCAGAGCCAAATGTCACATGGAGCTCGTTGGGAGCTGTGAGATGATCCCCGTGCTGATGGGCACGGGGAATTTGGGAAGCTCTCAGTGGTGGAGAAGGGGAGGAGTGGAGACAAAGCTGGTGCAAAGGGAGAAGCTGGCAGATGAGCTGCTCCTGCTGGCTTTCTGTCAGGTCTGGAATGCGTTGTGGTCGCACGGCGCTGACTTTCTGCTGGGATTCCACAACTGCTGCAGATTCAGCAGGGTGGAGAGCTGGGCTGCCCAATTCAGCAATTCGGGCTGGTGGCTGGGAGCTGAGTGTGCAAGGCCAGCTTGGATGGGGTTTGGGGCAACCTGGGATAGTGGAAGGTGTCTCTGTCCAGGACAGGATGGATCTTGGGGTCCTTCCAACCCAAACCACACCTCAGACCTCCAGGACAGGGTTTGGAAACCCCATTTTACTGAAGATTCCATTTGGAGGGTTTGCACACCCCATCCCATTGAGGATTCTCTGTTTGGAGGGTTTGCACACCCCATCCCATTGAGGATTCTCTGGAGGGTTTGCACACCCCATCCCAATGAGGATTCTCTATTTGGAGGGTTTGCACACCCCATCCCATTGAGGATTCTCTGGAGGGTTTGCACACCCCATCCCAATGAGGATTCTCTGTTTGGAGGGTTTGCACACCCCATCCCATTGAGGATTCTCTATTTGGAGGGTTTGCACACCCCATCCCAATGAGGATTCTCTGTTTGGCACTGGTGCCTCTTCATTCTGTGTAGCTGTGGCAAGAATTCTCCAATCCAGGAGCACAGCTCTCTTTGGTAGTTGCATCCCTCTGACAGGCATGTGGGCAGTCTGACCTGGGGTGTAACCTAGAAAAAACTGGTTTTAGTGAAAAAACATAGTTTACAGAGGATGAGAGATGCTTAGAAGGCTGATGGCTGGGAGTCAGGTGTGCAAGGCCAGCTTGGATGGGGTTTGGAGAAACCTGGGATAGTGGAAGGTGTCCCTGCCCGGGACAGGATGGATCTTGGGGCCCTTCCAACCCAAACCACAGGCTCAGAGCTCCAGGGCAGGATTGGCACAACCCATCCCATTGAGGATTCTCTGTTTGGCACTGGTGCCTCTTCATTCTGTGTAGCTGTGGCAAGAATTCTCCAATGCAGGAGCACAGCTGTCTTTGGTAGTGGCATCCCTCTGACAGGCATGTGGGCAGTCTGACCTGGGGTGTAACCTAGAAAAAACCCAAAGGATTTTAGTGAAAAAACACAGTTTACAAAGGATGAGAGATGCTTTGAAGGCATTTTCTACCCAGAGAAGTCATCTGGGTACCCATCAGTTTTTGTTGTGTGAATTTAGAATATAGAATTTAGAATACTCCACTTATATATGAAGAATACTCCACTCCACATACATATAATATATGAATTTAGAATACTCCACTTCCAATGGAGTGTTTGCAGTGCTGAAGGTGTTTCTGGGCTGTCAGAATATTAAAATAACAAAATTTGTTATTTTAACTCTCACCTCTCTTTGCAGTGTCCTCAGTGAGTGTAGAGCTGAATCTTCTTTATTTTAGTGTCATTTCTAGTGAGGAAAAGGTTCCTGTTCTCCTTTTCCAGGTGAGCAGTAGAATGATTGGATAATTCCTACCCCAATCTGGGAGGAAGTAGAGCCTCAGAACCCTTGGGAGGACCAAGCCTCAGTGTCCTGGGGTGGATTTTCATCAGTCTTCCTGCTCCTGGGAGTGTCATGGGAAGGCAGACTCTGGGAATGGCCACATGAGTTTACTTGGAGTGTCATGAACCTCCCAAGGAACAGTTCCAAAAATGACCTGGCAGTGTCTCTGCATGTCCTTGGTTGACACACCAGCTCACAGATATATCCACTACTGTCACCATCCACTTGTGTTATTTTTGAGTGGGGGATTTCTTGAGTCCCATCCAAAGCTGTTCTGGAATTGCATCTCAAATATGCAGTCGTTTACAGCTTCCATAGCTGGGGAATGGGCAGCTATAAATACTGCCATGTTTGCTTTTTATTTCTGGCTTTTATAATTTGCAGTGAAACCGTGGCTCTCTCTGGGTGTCATTTGCCTGTCGGGGGTGTGGATGCTGTCACATCCCTGCAGGTGAGTGTGGGGGTGTAAAGAAAGGCTGTGCATGGGAGGTTTGAGGTGTAAACTGGTTTTTTTGAGTGAGGTGCTGTGTTGGGTGACACATCTCCTGCTTCCCAGCCCTCAGGTGTCATCTGTCAACAATTCTGCCAGTCTGGAGTAGGACCCAGTGATTTGATTCAGGAGGAGATGAAAGCGTGAGGAGGATTCCTGGGTTCCTGCAGTTTGGTGTCCCCTTGGTAGCAGCAGTGGCACCTCCATGTCCTGTCCAGCTCTTCATGGAGTCAAAGCTTTGGCTTTGAGGGGACCTTAAAGCTCATCCAGTTCCACCCCCTGCCATGGGGAGGGACACATGCCAGTAGACCAGGTTGCTCCAGGCCCTGCCCAGCCTGGTCTTGGATACTTCCAGGGATGGGGCAACTCTTGCTCAACTCTTTCCATTTTCAGGCAGAGACTGTGAGTGACACAGAGTGACAGGCACCAAGCTGGCCAGATTCCATGTGCATTCCTGAATCCTTGTGCCACCTCTTTCCACCATTCCTTGCCCTCCCCTGTGCCCTCTTCACCATCAGTGATGCAAGCAGAGCTTTCCATGCTATGAGGGTGTCAGGAGGGCACAGCTTTTCCCAGAGGTGCCCAGCAGTGCCACAGGAGGAACAGGCAGGATCTGGTGCCCAGGAAATTCTACCTGAACTTGAGGAACAACTTCTTTCCTGGGCAGTGACTGAGCACTGGTGTGGAGTCTCCCTCACTGGGGATATTCCAGAGCAGTCTGGATGTAATCCTGAGCCCTGTGCTGTGGGATGGCCCTGCTGGAGGAGGGAGGTGCCACCAGCTGCCCACCGTGGTCCCTTCTGTCACCATCTGGGGTCTATGTACAGATCACAAACGGGATGGGGCTGCTGTGGAACGTGCCTTGAGCTGTTTTACTTTCCAGCATCAGTCTCATTACATGGTTATGACAATGGGAAGATGCCACCAGCTCGCATCCCAGGCAGCAGACTAAGAACTTAATGTTACGACTTACTTTATAAGTTTTTTGACCAATCCCACAAAGCCAAAGCATGTTGACAGTAGTTCCATCCAATCACCATAAGCACAGGTAGCTTTGGTTAAAACAATGCTTGCTTATTTCGAATACAATACCTGCTTGTAAGCCTTAAAACACAATGCACAGAGCTCCATTATTAAGCTTCAAACTTCCTAGTATCTTGCTCGGTAAACTTTGCTGTAGCTTAGAGAGTGATTCTAGACAAGCGTTAATACACAGATCATTGTTCTATTTGTCTTTACATCTCTACAGTTTAAATAATTTTTCTGCTGACCAATCTCATGGCTATTGCTTAGCTCTAATCATAGTTCTGCTGCCTCTGGGGCCTGCCTTTTGCAGCTTTCCCAAAACCCTCTAATTTTGTGAATTCCCACACCTTCCAACCTTACCACTCTCTTACTCCATGACGCAACTCACGCTCTTCTCCCCATAGGCTTTACCTCCATTTCCTGTGGTTTTTTCCTTTTGTTTTGCGGAGATAATCAAAACTCCACAACTTTTGTGAAAGTTGTAAAGCCAGTACGTTCATTACAGCGCTGGAGGCATGTGGGAATCGTTCCCCTAAAATGGCACGTGTGTCTTCTGTCTCACCTAGAGCACAGAAACCTCCTGTGTCACCTAGAGCAGGAGATGGCGCTTGGTTGTAGAGTCCCTTTTTTCTCTTCCCCTAAAATGGCATGCGTACTTCTGGGAACTTTAGGTCTCTTTTTATCCCCCTCTCAAATACATGTGCGTACAATTTCACAATACATTCATACATCTTTATTTTTACGAATTTCACATGACATTTGCTGCTAGTTCTTTATCAGAAAGAATTCTTAGGTGAGGTTGACCTGCTCTCACAGCAGTCTCTGTCTCTCTCTATCACCCTCTGTCTCCCCCCTCCCTTATCTCTGTCCTTCACTGAAGCACTTTCTCTGAGCCTAGGCTTTTGCAGTCAGACTACACAGCAAGCTACATACTTAAAGATGTACATTCCGCCTAAATCAAAATGGATTCCTACCCTGGAAAATTTCCACTCTGCCTCACTTCCTTGAAGCTGCAGCTAGAGCCTGTCCCTGCTGTCCCTGCAGGTTTCAAGGAGACAGCCTTCCTGTACGCCATCTCCTCAGCGGGGCTGACCCACGCCATGGCCAAGGCGTGCAGCGCGGGGCGCATGGAGCGCTGCACCTGCGACGAGGCGCCCGACCTGGAGAACAGGGAGGCCTGGCAGTGGGGAGGCTGTGGGGACAACCTCAAGTACAGCAACAAGTTCGTCAAGGAGTTCCTGGGGAGGAAGCCCAACAAGGACCTGCGAGCCAGGGTGGACTTCCACAACAACCTGGTGGGCATGAAGGTGCGTTGAAGGCGCCGCGGGGTGGTGGTGGTGGGGGAGGTCGGGCTGCTGTGGGGTTTTGGGGGCAGTGATGCTGGTTTTGGGTGTGGAATAGGAGTGTTGGGTGTGAAATGGATGGAGTGGTGCTCTTTCTGGAGGGGAGAAGGCTGAGCTGTGGGATTATGCCCTGGTTTTTACTGTGCACAACTGTTGGAGAGAGACTAGAAGGAAAAGAATGGGACTGGCCAGGTTTAGGAAATAAGAGGTGGAGACAAAGATTGCTGGTTTCCCACAGGGAGGAGAGGGTTTCACACCCATCACAAAGGCATGGAAAGTCAGGTTCCCCAGGCTTACATGAGGTAGGACAGGAAGGAAAGGTTTTATGCTGCCACAACAGGTCCTTGAGGGACACTTCTCTTGCAGCAGTTCAGTAGAGCATGGACAGTGTAGCATCTCCTTGGCCAGGTTTCTTTAAAACTGGCTGGAGAAACAGCTGGCAGGGAACCAGGGTGGAGAGATTAATTTCTGGCTGACCTCAGACCTAATGGTCCCTTCAGTTTTGTCTTCTGGCAGAAACCTTCTGTGTCACCTAGAGCACAGAAACCTTCTGTGTCACCTAGTGCACTGAAACCTCCTGTGTCACCTAGTGCACTGAAACCTCCTGTGTCACCTAGAGCAGGAGACGGTGCTTGGTTGTAGAGTCCCTTTTTTCTCTTCCCATCTTTATCCTCCCTTCCTGCTCTTTACACCTCCTCTGAGGCTGCCTAGGGGCCTCCCTGCAGGACTGCCAGAATTCAGGAAGCATTTGGACAATGCTCTGGGGTACAGGGTGTGATTTTTGGGTTTGTCCCGTGCAGGGCCAGGATTTGGACTCAATGATCCCTGTGGGTCCCTTCCAGCTCAGCATTTTCCATGACAGATGTAAAGGACAAAGTGTCTGTGAATGCTGGGTCATCCCAGCAAGGGGAAAAGGAAGAGGCTTTCCACCTTCTCCCATAAAATGCTTGGCTGTACCTAGCCTAGAGTTGCTCCAACACGAAAATCCCTCAGATTGGCCAGCACAGGTGCTTAGGATCAGTGTTTCATTGCACCAACCTCCGAGGGGGACATACTGCAAGGCCAGAAATAGCCCTCGAGCCTTGTTATTGTCTGTGTGATTGGATGCAGGCTTGGGGCTGGGATGGGGGACCTGGGTCTCCAGTTTCCCAGGCAAATGCAGCCCAGCCAGTTGTGCATTCTAGGAATGGCCACCCCAGCTCAGTTGTTGCTGTGTCTATGTATAAAATGTCATTCCTCGCGACGGAATCGGGGCATTGGGGAATGCCACCAGCCAGGGCTGGCCAGCAAAGTGTCTCCCCCTCTCCCCACTACCAGATGCTCCTAGACAGCGCTGAGATCAGGATTAGAAATATCCTGGATTTAGCTGGTGTCTGGTTTTGGCTGACAGCTTTCCTGCTCTGGATTAAAGGGCTCAGTGTCTCTGAGCTCCTGTGGCAGCTCTTTGACGTGTCAAGCAGGCTTTGCAGGATGATGGGACTTGTCTCAACCCTTGTGTTGGTTGCTCTGTCCCATCTTTTGGAGTTGAGTGTGTAGCAGATGGGATGGCAGTGGAAAAGGTGGCCCATGGTGGATGCTTCCATGCTGGATGTTTCTCTGAGATGTCCTGGCTCTCCTTTCATTCTCCTCCCATTCCCATCTTTTGGAGCTGAGTGTGTAGCAGGTGGGATGGCAGTGGAGAAGGTGGCCCATGGAGCTGTGATTCCATGCTGGATGTTTCTCTGAGATGTCCTGGCTCTCCTCTCATTCCAGAGTCACACAATACAGTCTCATCAGAGCCTCCAAGGATGTGACTTTGGCTGCCACTGGCACGTCCTTGTAGCTCCAGGGATATCCACCAACAGTGGCAGGGCTAAAAACCTCCCAGATGGATTTGGCCCCACTCCAAATGTTCCCAATCCCAAGAGCTGCAGTCAGAATGTCCATATGGCTGAGGCCACTCTTGGATTTAGGATTTGTGTCCTTAATTATCATCTGTGCTCTACACTGCACAACTCTGAGCTAAGCGAACTCCAAGGATGAGCGGGAGAGGTTGAACCTTCCCTTCTGTGTCCTGATCCTTGCGAGTTAGCCCCCAGGGGAAGATGCAGGACTCTCCAGCATCCTCTGCCTCCACTCCCCTTGGCACAGTGGGACTGTGGCCACTGGCAGTGGTTTCTCAGCGTGGTATCTGCAGCTCAACAGCTGAGTAACAGTTGTGACGGCTGTCCAGACACCCAGAGCCCTCCTGGCAACCCAAGTCACAGACCTCTGTTGCAGGTCAGTGATCCACTGCTCCTATTTTTGTCCACCCACAACATCTCTGTCAAGCTGGGATTGCTGTGTGACAGCTTTCCTTTGCCTGTTTGCAGCAGCAGTTGAGATGATTTCTCTGTTTGTGCTGCTGGATATAATAATTCATTGGGCCATGGCGTGGTGGAAAGCCAAGCCAAGCAGCCCAGCAGGCTCACAGCTACACCATGGAGCCGGGCAGAGAGGGAGGGAAACTTTCAGGAGGGTGGTGTAGAAGATCAGGAGAACACATCTGCATGGTTGGGATATTTGGCTCTAAACCCCTGGCACAATTTGGTGTCACAAACGTGATGATCAGAGATGGGGACCCAGGCTGACTTTGTGACTGCAAAGTCAGAACTTGCAGTGCTTGCTTCAGATTCCAGAATATTGAAACCAGTTTGACCCTATTGATGAGGTGGGTGGATTGCCTTTGGCACTGCTTGCTCTCAGGTGTGAATTCATATCAGGTTTGAGCTCTGTTCTTCCTCCTGTTCCCACTGCAAGTACAGGGATGAGGGGATGGAGGCTGAGAGCACTACTGCATTCCTTGCTGAGTTTGTGGATATTTCCTTGAGGAAAGTAGTGAGTTTAAGATGATTCTCAGCATGTTTTCTGTGCCTTCAAAGAAGCTGCTCACCGACCAACTCCTGCCATAAAGACTTTGCCACTATCAAGCAGGGTTTGCTCACCCAGTGACTGCAGCAGTCTGAAACCCCTTTGGACTAACCTAATGTGGTTATTGGAACAATAACTCATCTGGGTTTGATTTGGGGTGGATCAGAGGCAGTAGAGGGGTGCAGACAGCCTTGGTTTGTGCCATTTTGGAGCTGAGCAGTTTGGAGCTGGAGTTCTTGCAGCATGTGGATGTGTGTGTTCACTGAGGGAGTGGAGAAGTCTCTACCAATGATACAGCACAAGCCTGGTGGTCTCTCACTGATTCTTTACGTGTCATTTCTCCCATCCAATTACTCCCAACCATGGCAAAACATACAAATAGTCCCTTGAGACCCAGCAGAAAAAAAAAGGACCTGTGCTGGACTGACTAATTTGGCAAGAAACCCTCTCCCCTCCTGGTCACCACACCAGTTTCTCCATGGTGTCACACCAGCAAACAATCCCTGTATTTCTGCGAGGGTGACATGATCCTATCCCGCCTAGTTTTAGTGTCTCTTGGTAGACGTTCTCATTTAATTATGAATTTACTTCTGCTTTTTTACAACCTTGATGGGCTGCCTGTAATTTTGCTGCCACCAGTGAAATAATCACTGAACATGTTGTGCCCGTGGTGGCTCACCAAGTTATATGATATGACCTCAGTGGTTAATGAAAGGGTGAGCTTGTCTAGTGTGAGGATGAGGTAATTAGACCAGGACTTCTCCAGCCTTCTCTTTATTGAAAAGCAGGAGCTCTGAATAGACCACTTATTAAAAAAGCAATTTCCCTTCCTTTGCCAGATCTACTCTCCCTCATTCAGCCATTCTTTCCGAGGGGTCTTGGGTGGAGAGGGTGTTTTGGGGGGAGATGTGTGTGTGGAGGGGATGGGGGAGAAGTCAACTGTATTAAAGCTCCGTGGCCAGCAATGAAGTTTCTGAGTTATATTAAATGAAGCCCAGGCAGCCTTGCTAAAGCTCTCATCTTCTCTCCATCCTCCCCCCTTTTCCCCCTTGTACACACAAGTGCAGCCCTCTTTTGTAACCCATTAATGAAAAGGCGGAATATTAGAGCACTCAATTAGTTCCACTGGGCTTGAGTAAGTGATGTTTTAATTAAATTTGCCCAGTTTCTCAGCCAAGTATCATTAAACATGACTTTCCAACTCCCTCTCTGGAGCGTTGCTAAGTTTCTTAATCCCAGGAGTGCTGACCTCTTCCTGAGGTATGTCTGGTCAAGCATGTCTTACAGATCCAAGGGGCACAATTAAAAGGGGCTGCTGTTACCCGAGGAAAAAAAATTATGATGTTCTCACTGCCTTTTCCCTTCATCCTTCCACAAACCTTTGCCTGAAGTCCATGTATAACCACAGTTGTCTTGAGTGTTTAATACAAAATTACGGGGAGGTAGAGATGGAGAAGAAGAAAAGATCTCTCTTCAAGCAGTTTCCTGCTTTGAAACTGGTTCCTTTCATGAGGAGCACAATTAAAAGGGGCTGCTGTTACCCTAGGAAAAAAATTATCATGTTCTCACTGCCTTTTCCCTTCATCCTTCCACAAACCTTTGCCTGAAGTTCATGTCTTGAGAGCTGAGAGTGTTTAATACAAAATTATGGGGAGGTGGAGATGGAGAAGAAGAAAAGGTCTCTCTTCCAGCAGTTTTCTGCTTTTAAACTGGTTCCTTTCATGAGGCATCATTGTTTTTTGCACAAGATGCTTTGGTCTGTGCAGAGCAAGTGTTTCTGAAGGATTCTGTGAATCTTGGAATGGCTTGGGTTGGAAAGGACCTTAAAGGTGGCCTTGTCCCAAGCCCCTGTCATGGTCCTTGTCACCCTTGTGGGCTTCAAGTCCAGACCCACCCTGAGACAGCTACACCTGGAACCATTGGGATGCTCTGGAGAGGACAGTGGGAGGTGCCTGGACTTTCCCTTGCTGTTGACTTGCTTATTTTGGAATTCCATCTGAGGAATGGCTTTTCCCCCCCAGGCAGCACTGGCAGGGATCTTTCTGGAGGGCTGGAGATGCACTCTCCATATCAGGGAGATGTTTGCCCAGCTATCATCTGTCTGAGGAACTTCATGAGCTATCACATAACACGTTATCAGAGCATGCCACCCTCTTCATTTCTGGAGCTCCGTTGGGCAGAGGGGGGAAATTGAGACCCAGAAAGATTAAGTGACTCACTAAAGGTCACACACAGGCAGAGGGAGGCACAACTCTCCTGTTGCACAGACAGTGTTTACAAGCACTGACCATCCAGTCTCACACAGTTCCTGCTCATTAACACAGTTCCAGTCCAACTCCAGCTTTTGCTGCACCCTCATGATGTGTAATAATTGCTATTTTGGAGCTTAATCCACTTGGTGCATGCAAAAAACCCCAAAAGACATAAAGCATCCTTCTTGGCAGTTTTTAGGGATGTGTTTGCAGTGAGAAATGGGGCATCACATGTTTACCAAGGTACAAATCAAACCCAGCAAATAACAGCCTGAGAAGAGCTCTTAATGTACAGATCAGTTTTCAGGGCCACCACTGGTATTAATTGCTGCAGGTTATGACAGGTAGGAATGCCCAGGCGTGCTCTCTGGATTTTCCTCTCCTTTCAGGCTGAGAATGGCTCACCCAAAGCCTTTCTTAGGCCTGAAAATCAATACTCTGGAAAAAAAATTGCTTGCTGTGTCCCATAAGTGATTGCAGTTGGTTGTTTATGTGGAGCTTTTTTAGCATGGGAAGCATGCTAGGAATACTGAGCATGGGGAAAATACTTCTGAAGTTCTCAGTTTTAAGTAGGGTTATGTTGTTCTATGCTTAAATGTTTGTGTTTTAATACCTATGTCACTGAAATATGAATGTTCCCATTTTTTTTAAAGAGGGAAGGGTGGTGGGAGGGGAAAGCTGTTCTGAAAAAGCAGGTTGAGACCAAGCTGAAAAGAAGGGGTTTTTTAACAAGGTAGAAGAAAAAAGAAAGGACAACTTCTAACAATCTGTTAGGGACAGGGGAAGGGACAAGTCTGGTCCACTGGTTGTGTGTGGGGACCGTGGCTGCTGTCCAAACAAACGTTAATACTTGAGCTGAGAGAGTGACTAAGCCTATTTAAATTGGAGAGGGCTCCGTGTACGGGGGGACGGAGGAAAGGCATCCCAAAGCCTTTCCCAAAGCCAGGCAAGGCTTTTCCCTGGATGAGCTGCCTGTGAGGAGGGTTTGCTGCCTCCTCTCCCCCAAACCATAGCGAATGGTTTGAAGCCCTGGAGCCGCAGCCCAGCCATGACGACAGCGGAGCAATGAGCGCGGAATTCCCACGGCCGGGTGTCCGCCCTGGGCTGCTGCTGCTGCCCAGACAAGAGTTGTCTGAAAAAAAAAGCCACCAAAAAAAAAACCCCACTGCCAGAGCCCCGTGACCCAGCTGGGAATGAATGGGAATCCTGTCCTCGGCGTTTCAGCTAAAACACTGAGAAATTGTGTGTTGCAGCATGTCTGAGACTGATCATGACGGGGGCACTCAGTCTGAGCTTCGCGGCGCACCATTGTTGGGAGGAGGGATTACATGTTGCATAGCAATGCTCTGCTGTGATCCCTTTTCCCCATGTAAAGCCAGTTGGGGAGGCAGTCCAGCAGAGCTATCTGGTTTCCTCCGAGCAGGAAAACCCCAGGAAAAAACGGTTCTGTCTTGCTTTGTGTTTCCCTCATTCTGCGTTTGTCAGTATTTGGTGTTCTCATGGCAAGGTCAGTGGGAATTTGTGTTCCTAAGTCAAGATAAAAATCCTTATTTTCCTCCCAAACTGTTCTGTTTGATACTGCCAGACCAGGTGGTTGTTCAGAGGAGAGTGGGAGGACAGAATTCCCATGTGTGATGCCATCCCTGACCCACCACTTGTCTTTCTTTGGCTTTCTTTTCATGGTGGGAGCTCTCTACAGCACACAGGACAAAAATGATGTTCCTTGTTGCTGCTACTCCTGAGTTACTACAACACTGCTGCTGTGTGGTACCTGTGGAGTTGGGACCATGGGGAGCATGAAATATTTTGTGGCTTGGATGGAAGTTGAGCCATTCTGCTTCACATCTGTGACAAAGATGCAGGTGGCCACATCCTTGGTGTGGATGAAGTGTTTATTCAGTGGTGAGTTCAGAACAGGTTCAGCTCTGTGTAGGATGGAGGTAAATCAGGCTCTGAACTGTGGTGAGCCTTGAAAAGAAAGCAGGAGCTGCTACAGCTCTTGAAATACAATTTTATATGGTAAAACCTTACTCTTCCTCATCTAAATAAGAGTTCTTTGGCAGTAAAAATGGTGTTTTTCTATCCTGGAAGAAGGATAGAAGACCTTCAAGTTTGAAAGCATGATCCAGACATTTGTCCCAGGATCCAGCCAGCAAAGCTTTCTCCAAGCAACCTGCTGACTTGGATCAGTCTTGCTCTGCTTCCTGAAGAAATGAGGTGGATTTAAGTGTCTCTGACAGGAGCTTGCACCAAGAGGAGGAAAGGTCGTTGTGGAAGCTGGGGAGCGGGACGGGAACCAGAAGGGCTTTGCCAAGATTCATTCTGGCTCGTGGGTGGCTGGGGCTGCAGGCAGCAGTTCCCCATCACGCAGCGCCTCGAGGAGCTGCAGCGTGACTGACAGCAGCAGGGGAGGCTGCCTGGGCAGGGAATTTTTCTAGGATTTTCACTCTTGCTGCCTCGTAACATTCTTGAGCCCTTCCCGGTCCTTCCAGGAGAAGCTTTACGGGGCGGTCGGGATGCACCGCGCTTGCACGGCAGCCACAGGAAAACCTGGATTTTATGAACTGCTGCATTCATGGGGACGGGGACAATGGAAACCTTTTATGCTTTGGTCCACCAGAGCTGTCCCAGACACTGCTTAACAAGGAGCTAGAAGCGAGTCTAGAAAATCAAGACTGGGGTTCATGGGTAACTTTGAGCCCAGATGAGGAGAATAGAATTAGTCCACCCAAATACACTAATTAGTACCCCTTGAGGGACCTTTATGCTGGTGGAGGGACAGCTGGTGTGAGGAGAATGTTTTAAAGCACCTCAATTAGTGCTAGGTGGAGATATTTAAACACCTGAGTTTGGCCCAGAGGGCAGGATTCTGCTCACAGAATCCCCTGAACTGAGGTGCCTCTGTGTGGGCTGGGTCCCCAGGCTGCTGTTGGTGATAGAGATGTGCTCAGCTGTCAGTGGGAGCCTGGAGAGCTGTTCAGTGGAGCAGGTGTTTGCCTCCCTGCAGGGTCCTGCTCTGCTTTGGCTGCCCTGACTGCGATGAGAGTTCTGAGGTGTTTCTCGAACTGAGGTGTTTAAACTCGAGCGTTTGCCTTGGTGAGGTCAACCCTGGCTGGCTGATGTGATTCAAGTGCCTAAACCTACATGCTTACACCTGACTGAAGGTCCTGTGCCATCAGCCAGCTGCCAATCCATCAGGATCAGGTTTTCCAACACGTGTTGGGCCGTATCCACCAGCCCCACGTGGACACCTTGGCTGCAGCGCTCCTGCAACGTCAGCACTCCCACAGAGCTCCAGAGAGGTGGCTCCTGACAAGACAGCCCCAGCTCCAGGTTCCCTTCCTGAGTTTCATGACCCTGTCTCGTTCAATCAGCTCCAAGCCCAGGAGCAGGACTACCAGCTGAGCCAGTTCCCGTTGGTTTCTCCCTTTCCCAACTCCTGTGCAATGGGGGTTGTCTCCTTTTCCAGGTGGAGCAGATGCAAATGCGCTGGGGGAGGAGGAAAGGTTGAGGAAAGCCTGAAGTGATGAATGACTGCAGTGTGCAGCCCTTTCCCAAGTATCCCAGCAATTTCTGCCCGCTTTGCTGATGGCGTGGGCGTGAAATCAGGTGGAGGAGCTTTGTTTCACACGAACTCAGCTCTCACTTGTGGACAAGCAGTGAAACGGGACTTTACACGAGGGAGGGGACGGGTGAGGGTTGGGGTTTTCCCCCCTCCCCCTCGGTGTTGAAATGTGTTCTGCACGCTCTTGTCTGACATTGTGGGATTTCTTGTGGACTTGGCGAGACACTTTGGCACACAAAGCGTGACAGCCCTTACCCAAGCCATCCCAGCTGAGCACTATAACCAGCAACACATCTCCCCCTGTAACCCGTCACCGCTCTGAATGCTACTGTGTATTATTGGATTGCACTTGCAAAGGTCTTTGGCTGTCACAGGAATGAAGTGTGACCATTGGACAGGCTCTGCTGAGGGCTGCATTATGCATATTGTCTTTCTAAAAATGTTTCTGGAATATCACAATTGGGCCAGGCCCCAATTCCGAGTCCATGACCTATTGCACGGTTGCACATGGGGCTCAGCAGGATTTGTGCAGCCAAATAATTAAGAACCGGATGGTCAGGAAATGGACTGCAGCCAGTCCTCTGCTGTCAGGAGGCCACAGCAGAGCCAGATGCCATCATGGGCACGGGGGGAGGTTGTTTTCTTCTTTTTTAGGTACCGTAGATGCCCAAAGGAAGGGCACTTTCAACAGTACTTTGGTACCTTGTCAGGACCCAGCTCTGTCAAACAAACTCTGTCCTCACCTGCTGATGTAAGGGGTGGTTGTACCTTACCCATTTAAATCAACAGAACCTAATTTTGGGGAAGGGGCAGGGTGGGAGAATTAGAAATACAAATTTGTGTTTATAATCTATGGGCAAAATGTGGGGTATCTGTGGCTGTCCAAATAATATCTCTGCTCCTGTGTTGCCCATGGAGGTACCCCAGGTGTAAATCTCTGTCTGGAGAAGGGGAGCTGGAACATTCCAGTGCTGTTTCTAAGCAGATGGATGTTGTTTTGTGCCATGAAACTTCTTTATTGCAGTTGATTTGAAAAGGATGGGATCCTTTGTTTAGCATCAGTTAGTTGATGGTGCTAAACTAAGATTGCTTCTTCTTGTACTTGGGTTTGGGGTCCTGTGGTATGGAGAAGGTTCCTATCGTCCACATTTCTGTTCTGTAGCATGTGCAACCCACCTCTTTCCATTTCTTCCACTTTTATATCTTACTACTTATTATTGACAAAGATAAATAGGTGTTAAAATAAGTATTAATCTCTTAGTCGTATCACAGTTTCAGATCTCTATCTACACGATGAGTGACAGCACTGGACAATCTTTGTGCACCTTTCCAGTATCTTTAATTAGCCAATTAAGCAAAGTTTTTGCAGGTGAATGTCATACTCTGGGAACTGAGATATTTTTGAAGTATTTCCTGTAGGATGTGTTTTGAATGTCATACTCTGGGAACTGAGACCTTTTGAGGTATATCCTGTAGGATGTGTTTTCTGTCTGCTTCCACCAGATGTATTGTCATCAACTTGGTCCCTGAAGCATCTTCTAGAAAATGTCATGTTTTACTTGATGCTTTGATGACTGATTCTCTTTGGGGCCGTGTGTGTGTCTGCAGGTCATCAAAGCCGGCGTGGAGACCACCTGCAAATGCCACGGCGTGTCCGGCTCCTGCACCGTCCGGACGTGCTGGAGGCAGCTCTCCCCCTTCCACGAGATCGGCAAGCAGCTGAAGCAGAAGTACGAGACCTCGCTCAAGGTGGGCAGCACCACCAACGAGGCCACGGGGGAAGGCGACATTTCCCCCCCTAAAAAATCCATCCCCGGCCACAGCGATCAAATCCCAAGGACTACGGATCTCGTCTACATTGACGACTCCCCGAGCTTCTGCCTGATGAGTCGCTATTCCCCCGGCACCTCGGGACGGAAGTGTTACAAGGACAAGAACTGCGACAGCATCTGCTGCGGCCGGGGCCACAACACGCAGAGCCGGGTGGTGACGCGCCCGTGCCAGTGCCAGGTGCGTTGGTGCTGCTACGTGGAGTGCAAGCAGTGCACCCAGAGGGAGGAGGTTTACACCTGCAAGGACTGACACGACCCGCGGCTTCTGCTGCACTTGGGCCAGCTTGGAGAACTGCCTATGGAGACAAACAGGGTTTGATTGACCTTCTGGCATCTGGAAGCTATGTTGAGACATAAGCACTTTGTAGGGTACAGGTGACCCAGCTGTGTTGCTGTTTTGTTTTGGGGTTTTTTGTTTTGGTTTTTGTTTTGTTTTGTTTATCCTGTAGACTGAATTTTCATGAGGTCCAACCATGTGGAAATAAGTGCCTGTCACACTGGGGTTAGACACCAGTTGACCTTCACCTTTGTCGCCTATGTAGTTTGATGGATCATTTCTCCTTGGAACGTTGTTTCAGCCATCCTCCATGAACTCCTGGGCTAAGAGATTCCCTTTGGCATGAATATCCTGTACTTCTTTATTCCTGGAGCTCACCCAACTGCTTAGAGAGCTGATACAAAAGATCTTTCCACTTTGAGTGCGGTGGTGCCGGAAGCGGACATTTATTTCTCCTGAAACTCAAGAGGGATTTGTAGGGAATGATGGGTTCTTCCAGTGGAGTTTCTGCACATGGAGCAAACCAGGCTCTGACAAAGAGACCCACTGGGAACATCAACTCTTTAATGACAGCTCCGTGTCTCCGTGTGCATCGTCACCACGTACAGCTCGGAAACGCTGGGTCCACCACGCTGCAGACAGAAACAGATCCAAGAAAGAGGTTGGGAAGACAGCAGAACACCAGACGTGCCTGTCCCCTTCAATCCAATCCCCTTCTTTATTTAAAACAATTCACCCAAATGCAGGCTCTTTAGCACTATCGCTGTCTTAAATTGAATTTTTTTTTTTTTTTTAACCACTAGATACTTTTGTTTCATTTTCACTTCGCGCATGATTTATTTTTCTCTCCTCTTCCCGCCTCTTGCTGATGGAGGTCAACCTGTGGTAACTGCTTCAGAAATCCCAACTGGAACTCGTTGAGTTGAATTTGGACGTGTTTCTCTTGAGCAGGACAAGAGGAATCCGAGTGCCTCTTGGAGCCTGGGGCTGTCTTGCCTTGTGGAGCAGCCGTTTTGGCCTGGATCAGACCTCTGGAGGAGCTGACTTTTCTTTCCTAGGTCATCATTCCATTTACTCTAAACCATGGCAGTGGTACATGACACAAGCTGTATGTAAACCCTATGACCTTAAGATGATTTTGTGTTTTGGTTTTTTTTTAACCACTAGATCGAGAACTGTACTTTAAAAACACACCTGCTAAATCCTAACAAACTTATGGATTTGGAATAACCAATCGACAAAGAGACAACCTGGAGAAGCCAGAAATTTCACTGCAGGGGTTGATCACTCCAGCGCTGTGAAACACATGACAACCTCCAGCATTTCTTTTTTGCTTGGAAGAGGAGATTTACAATCCAGGACTTGGTGTGCCAATATTCTTCATGTAAAAGTGGATTGGAGGCAGCCAGAGAATTGCCTGAATGAAGCTTTCTAAGGAAAAAATGGGGAGCAGAGGGTGTTTTGTTTGATTTGTGATAGCAAATTTTGATTGTCCAGTAATAGCAATTTCCACTGAGTTTCTATAAGCCATTGATCTGGTGTTCAAAAGAGGAGATTCTCAAGTATTAGTAAAAATCAGTAAAAAAAAAGAGAGCAATTTCCCAAGATGAACCATTATTTTTCAAAGTATTTTTTCCTTATTTTTATTTAATTTTAATTTTTTTCCCCTAATTGTAGCCACTAATATTTAAGCTGTTCATATGCATCTACTGGGAAGAGAAAAGATAGATTTGGGGTTTTCTTAGTAACAAATACCTGCAGTCCAGCCTGGCTCATTGGTATCAAGTTGAGGAGGGGGCAAGGGGAGGGACAGGGTGTTTGTGTTTAATAGCACCATGGCTCTGCAGAGTGAAGCAAAATGTCTCTTTTTTGGTGTTTCCTTATTTGCTGTACAATTCTGGAGGTTGGGATAATGCTGGAGGAGTGAAGGTGGAATCCACACGTGGAATCCCCACCTTCCACCCCAGCAAAGCACCAGGAAGGTCTCACAGCTTTTGGGAAAGTCACCCCCGAGCAGTTTATCTAATGGTTTAAAAAATAAATTGCCTAGAAACCTATTATTCAGTGTGTATATATAGATATATATGCACACCTTGACACATAAATATATATATATATATAAATATTGAACATTTATTTATTGTAAAGCCCTTCAGAAGGACCTTCTTATGGTTTCAATGTGGTATTATGTTAAATTCTCTTTCTCCCTTTGTCTCTCTCTCTCACACATATGTGCAAACTCACTGTTACATTTTTGTGTGCTCTAGCATAGCTCTTCCCCTCCAAAGTAAAACCAGATCCAAACCTGCTCAAAACAGGAACTTTGGGGTCTGAATTACTATTTCTGGCTCCATTCTTTCTTTTTCTTTTTTTTTTTTTTTTTAATCTGTTCTTAATTAAAGGATGGGCCGCAATTTATGTGCATTATTATTATTATTATTAATTATTATTATTATTATTGTTATATTTAAACCATGGGCCTCATTTTCCTCCTTTTCACTGGTGTCTCTGTCTCCATTGACCTCGCTGGAGTAACTCCACATTGCACTGGTGTGAGAGGAGAATGAGTCCCTAAAAGCAGAAGAGAGGGGAGTGTTGGCATGGATATCCTGGCCAAAAAAAAAAGCTGGGATGGGATGGGATGGGGTAGGGAAGCTTGGTGTGCTCAGCAGTGTGGGGGAGAGAGAGATGGGTGGGAAATCAGGCAGATTGTCCAAGCTTGTCTAGAAGGAAGCAGCAAAGAGTGAATGATGAACTACTGAGTGAAAGAGCTCTTCTGTGTATTATAACTCACGCACTGAAGCCTGGATGCTTTCTGTAAGTATTTAAAGAAAAAAAAAAAAAAGACAAAAAAGACAAAAAAAAAGATAAAAATAATTACAAAAAAATGAATAACAAGAAAAAAAAACAACACCACAAATTGTATTTATGTTCATGTGGATATAGTACTTGCCTGTTATATATTGTAAATAGCAAGGTTTATTCTCCTGTGGTTAAAAAAAAAATTATAAATAACTAAATAGTAGCGAGGCACATGTGTTAAATGTATAGGCAGTGTATAAAATATACTAACACTCTGAAATCAGGAGAACTTGTCTTCTTGGCCTTTTGACCTAGGGTGGTAAAACAAATGTGGGTTATTTTTCTTCTCCCCCCTGCACCACACTGTGGGTGTGTTTTGGGTGGGGGGTCTTTAGTTCCAGCATTTTCCAATGTTTGCCTTATCGTTGAAGAAGGAATGGGGGCAAAAGCCTCCTTTTGGAAAAATCCAGTGGAGCTTAAGTAGGAGCTGGGAGAGAATCTGTGAAACCATCCCAAAACCCTTTGGAGTGCTAGGCCTGGGTTTCCTGATGGTGAGAGATGTGTTGGAGTTGAATTAACTCATGGAGCACGAGTGCTACTCCATCCACAAGTCTGGAAAACCCTAAATAAGAGACTGGGAACTCCTGTATAAAACACTGGGGAGTGTCCTGCAAAACCTTTTTGTCCCAACTGGATTAAACTGGATTTTTCCAGAGAGGATTTTGCCACCACACCATTGGATCTCCAGTGCAATTCAGTGAAATTGCTCGGTTTTGTAAAACTACTTCAACAGTGGATTTGGGTCCGTGAACTTTTTCATGGTGTCATTTCATATATATATATATATATAAATATTAAAAAAAAAGTGCAAAGCAACTTTCCCCCTTTTTCTTATCCCCAGAGAAACAGGATTTAGCTCAGATGTAACTGGAGAAGGACAGATGGGTGGAGGGGAGATCTCTGGTTCCTGACCCCCTTTCACCCCCTGTCCCCCCAAAAGTGTCAAAGTGTTGGTTCTCCTAAGCTGATCCAGCCAGATCAGTTTTGGGGTGGGGGGGGTGCAACCATTATTTATATAACTTTTTTATTAATTTTTTTAAAAAGAGAAGTTAGCTGATGGAAGAATATTTTTATTGAATAGTGCATTTTAGTTATGTCAGAAATATAAAAAAAAATATATATAATATTTTTGTAAACAAGGCAAACTGAAAACGTTTGCTGTTTTATATTAGAATTTTCTATTAAAAGAAATAAAAACCCACAGAAATAATTGTTGCACCCGTCATCTGTTTTTTAACAAGCTTCTATTCTGTGTGACTGACTCATTTATGCCGGATGTGGAGAAATGCAAAACAAGTCCTAAACATTATGTTCTCCTTATCTTCCAGTTATCAAAAACTCCAGTTGGTGAAACAAGCAGTGCTTAATCAAAGGGGATTTTTAATTATTACCATTATTAATGCTAAAAATGAGTTATGAAAAATTAGTAGCTTGTAATGGAAAGATAAAAAAATCTACCCAAAATTTCAAGTTTACCCTTTTTTAGCTGAACATCCTGCTTTTGAGATGGGTCTGGATGGAAGAAATCCCAAATCTATTTGCAGTTATTGGGGATTTGCCATTGAGCTCAGTTGGCTGGGGAAGAACAGCTCTTAAAAAGGTGGTTGGGGAAAATAAAATCATAATCTGAGTACATTGGAAGGTGAAATGAAGAGGACCAAATTCCAGGCTTGATCCAACACAAGCAACTTTTATCTATTTGAATGGGGCAGCATAAAACTGGGGAGATGGGGATTTGATGTGCCATGATTCAGGAAGTTTGTCCATCACCTTGGGAAGCAGGGAATGATTTATGGACCCCCCTGTTTTCTTAAGAACTTCTGTGATTGCTGGTTTGGAGACCTGAGCAGGGGCTAAAATAATTTCTGAGGAGATTTTGTTGTCAAGCAGCTCGTTGACATCTGCCTTCCTTCAGGCCAGGTCTGGAATTCCTTTGTCCGCGGTTTTTCAGCTGCCCTGTTTTAGGGAACATACAGTCGGGTGTTTTGGCTGGGGTAGGCTTGGATGAGACCCCAGATGAAGGGACAGATTTCTCAAGGGTACTTTCATGGAGTAGACGCTGCTTAGGGTGATTTTCTGGTGGATTATGGTGCCTGTGAAAAATTCCTCAGTTGATGCTGCAGTAAAATCCGGTCTGTTCTGTACCCTGTGGAACAGGTGCAGTAAAGCTCCTCATTCCCGGTTTATCCAGCTCTGCGGGCACATCTGTTGGGTTGAGTCTGGCTTCCGTGGCCAGCTCATCCTGGATTTCAGTTTTTAGGGTGCTAATTAGGTGATGACTTTCAGAAAGTGACGTTTTCCCACAACAAATAAAAGATGGGGCCTTTCTGGACCGCATCGCTCAGTACAGCACAGGATCAAGTCCAGAGGAATCGTAGGAATCATGGAATGTTTGGGGTTGGAAGGGGTCTTTAAGATCCATCTCATCCCATCCTCCTGGTTAGATCTGCTCAACCCCCTGAAGCCTGGTCATGGGTATTGCCACTGAATAGCTTTTAGATCTATTTTTCACCAACTAACATTGGATTTGACCGAATTATTCACAAACAGAATATTTCTGTACAGAGCAAATAAAAGAAAAAAAAGGGAATCTTGAGGCTTTGTGGGTGGAAAGGAAAATGGATTTGGCAGCACAGTTTTACTCTGGCTTCCTGTAACTACAATTCCTCAGGTGCAGGGAGGGAGTGGGGAGTGAGGCCAGGAATTATGCAGACACATCGAATCCACCTGTCAGGGGAAACATTGGAATTTTGCCTTTCTCTCAGTTGTTGCTGAGTGTTTTCAAAAATGGGGAGAAAAACCTTCTTAGCACTGGGCAAGATGACCCAAAAGGCCAGGAGATGAGTTCCCTCAGGGGTGTTGGGAGAGGTGTTGGCACTGATGTGGGTCTGGAATCGTCCCCTTGGGAAAGGAGCCCTGGTCTGCAGGTCTGGGGCACCTCTGGAAGGTGCTTGGCCCACGTGCAGGTGCCAGTTTTCCCTGCTGACTGTAGAAGGGGATAAAGACATCCAGGTTAGTAGAGGTGAGGTTGAATTCAGGAAAATCAGGAGATGTGTGGATAATCCTTCCAGCTCCCCTTGAGCATGGATCCATCTGAAACACCAATCACCAAACCAGCCCAGGAATTTCCCTTGGACCACCCCACCTTTAATAATTTGAAGCAGGAATGTAAAGTCTAGGATTTGTTTTGCACACCTGGGATGGCATTTCCTTTTAAAGGGAGGTGGGAATACTAACATGAAGGATTAGTATTTTTCTTGTTTTTCTTTTTGTTTTGTTTTGTTTATTTTCCAATGTCTTATGGGAGCCTAAGTTATTTTTCTCTACCTCATATGTACAGCTTGTAGGTATAAATCTGATTCTGAGTGACTGTTGAGAATGTATTTAAGTTATTTAACATCTTTGTATAACAAAAAAAAGAAAAAAAGCAAGAACAAATGAAACAATAAATGTATTTTAAATTATAATTGAAGCGTGCTCCTCTTTCTTCACATGTGTTGGAAAAGTCTTTGTACAGTGGTTGTGGGAGATCCTTCCTTCAGCCTTATTCATGAACATAAGCCTGGCCTTGGGGCTAATTTAAGCCCCAGAAGTGGTGCCCTGAACTGGAGAAATGCCTCTCCATCCATTGCAAATGACATCATTAAACAAGCTCAGAGGCTGAGGGACTCCATCAGCTTCCCATGGGATTCCATGGTCATCATACTTTGCTGGAGAAGTCAGGATACCTTGGCAGAGTGTCACTGTCAGGATGTGATTCAAAATAACTGGCTGGAGCTCAGAATAGGTTGGATGTGGCCAAAATTAGTCAGGGGGAATGACAACAATTAAAAAAACCTGTTGTTATCCCAGGCTTTGACTTGCTTGACCCATTTATGTCACTGTGTCCTTGCCTGGCACATTGTCTTGCTTGATCAAATGTCCTTTTCTTCACATGGGCCTCTGGAGCTGTTCAGTTCCTCACTGCAGCTGAGCTTTAAATACCCAGAGTTGGGAGGGACCCACGAGGATCCTCCAGTCCAACAACCCCACCCTGGGCATCCCTGAGAGCATTTTCCAAACCCTCCTGGAGCTGGGGCAGCCTTGGAGCTGTGTCCATTCCCTGGGGAGCCTGGGCACTGCCCAGCACCCTCTGGGGGAAGAAAATTTCCCTGATACCCAACCTAAACCTTGGAACAAGACCATCTTTAAGGTCCCCTCCAGCCCAGACCATTGTATGGTTCTGTTACTTTGAAAACTCTCACTTGTGTCTCCAAAGGGTTTCCAAAGTCCCTTTGGATTTCCAATTCTCTCCTTCCCATGCACACAAAATTCTTGCATTTATTCATTTATTTGACCTTCCAGTCCCATTTCCTGCTGTGGGAGAAGCACTCAGGCTTTTAATTCACCCCTTCAGAGCTGGTTCCTTTACACAGAGTCAGAGCTGCCATCCTCAGACAGCATTGCTGGAGCTTTACCCGGGATTGTGCTGGTGTTGGGATGGTGTCCCACTGCTGCTCTCCTCACAGATGATTATTCACCCAAGGAATTGTTCATTAAATCAGTGAAAACTCTGCTCAACCAATGCTCCTCCTGCTTTTGCTTTGCTTTGTCCATTCTTGTGGTGAGAAACATCAGCTTGAAGCTCTGAGGAACCAGGCAAACACTTTGATCCAGGTATTTTTCATACAATCATGGAATGGGTTGGTGTTGGAATTCAGGACATCCCTCTGGCTGTCCTGGATTGCCTGAACCCCTGCCAGGGGGCTCAGAGACCTTGGCACAGAGCCCAAGCCCCCTGTGACTTTGATTATGACCCATGGAAAAAAATTCCCAACCTTATATGAAGACCTGCAGGCCATGAAAGTCTAATTAGAATAATAATTAGTTTCTCACAGGGTGAAAAATAGGTTTTTGGGATTTTTAGAATGGGCGTTCAGGGGGCAAGATGGAGGCAACTGGGTGTGTCCAGCCTTTCTCCTCCTTCTTCTTGGCCTCCATCTTCTGCTGTGATGGTGGCACTTTTGGATTGGTTTAGAGCAGAAGCTCACTGTCTGACACAGGTGATGGGTATTGGGAAGGAATTGTAAATATCGTACATGTAGTTTTTAGTATAAAAAGATACTGAATACTGCTGAACAGACCTCAGCAGTCCAGAAAAAGAATTTTATAGATAAGAAGCAATAAACAGCCTTGAGAACAAGAACTGAAGAGCTCTGAGAGCGCTCTCTCTCTCCTTCTTCAATAGCTGGGCTAGGAAAAGAGACTTTCTAACATCTCGGGGTCACTGAGCAGCAGAAGTCCTGAGAGGTTGGGTTGGAAGGGAACTCAAGGATTACCTAATTCCCATCCATGGGCACCTTCCACTAAACCAGGCTGCTCAGCTTTTAAGCCAGAAGAGTGAACGACTGGAGATGATGGGATGGGAGATGGATCTACCTCGGCTTTGCTTCCCACCAAACCCTGCAGGGCAATCCCTGCCTTCTTCAGCCTCCCAGCCGACCTCCCGTTTGCACTTCCTGCAGTTGGGTAATGGGAACAGGCAGGCCTGGAACCTCACAGGCAGCCCCTTAAGGAGCTGCTAATGGGAGCTGTGAAGCCACAGGAGCCGAGGATGTGCTGGGGTTTTCACAGCTGTTCCCGCAGAGGAAGTGGGTGACTCACAATGCATTGCAAGAATCTGGGATTAAAACAAGGATCAGATGAGAGGTTTCACCTCCAGAAAAATAAAATAGGTTTCTTCTTCCTTTTCTCTCCTGTTGTTTCCCTCGGTGTCACTGAGATGCCTTGAAGATGGTTTCAGGCTGCAGCTGGGGATGTGCTGAGCAGGAGGGAGCATGAGAAGTAAAATCCAGTAAAAACAGAGCTGCCTTTAGCTGAGAAAGAAGTAATGACTTGTCTGAATCTCTTACAAGCTTGCAGGCACACTGAGGGATGAGTTTTGTGTGGAATTTTGTGTAACCCAGCTGGGGAACCAGTGATGGAGCACAGATGAGTGGAGAAAAGCATGTGAGGAAAAACAGAATGAGGAGAAAAAGGGAGAAAAAACAAGAAGAGGACAAACTTTATACTGAGCTTCCTCTTAAATAGGCATGAAAGACAAAGTGGGGGTGATCCATTTGGGGGCTTATCAGTGTTTGTAGACTTATCAGGGTTTGTTTAAAACCCTTCCATGGCTTTATTCCACATTCTCAAGGACTGAACAGCCACAGCTCCCCTCAATTATTTACATGAGGTCCTATCTAAGGAATGCAGGGGTGCAACCTCCACCTGGGGTTAATGAGGGACAATCAGTGGGATTTAGGGGGAAGTGGTGCCTTTCATCCTCCTCTTCCTCCACTCTTCATGCCTTGGGTTCTTGGTGTGTCTGGCCTCACACTCATTTATTTCTTTTTTTGTTTGAATTCCCTGAAATTGGTCAAAAAATGTGTGGCTGTGGCACTTGGGGTGTGGTTAAATGGTGAATATGGTGGTGCTGGGTTCAGCTGGACTTGGTGATCTTAGAGGTCTTTTCCATCCTAAATGATTCCCATTAGTGATTTACATTCCCATATCCTATAAAGCTACAGGCTGGCAGCATTCCCTGCAGAATTCCAAACTCAGGGACTGGCACAAAATCTTCTTGAGTCAACAGACAGACCCTGATGGCCCCTGACCAGACCAGAATCCCAGATCCACACAACTAACACCAGAATATCAATTATAAACACCAGAATATCAATTATAAATACCAGAACTTCAATTATAAATATAAGAATATAGATTATAAATATTAAAATATCGATTATAAATATTAGAATTCAAGTCCAGAGCCTGCTTCTTTAATCCATTTCCCACCTCTCCTTGGATGGTGAACTCCCCAGAATGGCATTCCTGTCTTGGCTTCTCTTTCATTCCTGGCCCTCTCAGCTTCCCAGGGCAGTGCTAATTTGCAAGGTGCTAATTACAAGGGCGCCCAGCCTAAATTAACACTCGTTTCTCCCTCTCCCTTGTGGGGAAGAATCTCTCAAAGGATTAGGACAGGTTGGATGGGGCCTGGAGCAACTTGGTCTGGTGGGAGCTGTCCCTGCCATGGGACAGGGGTGATCTTTAAGGTCCTCTCCAACCCAAACCAATCTGGGATTCTACTTTTTAAAAGTAAATTCTGCTTTAAAGCTTTTCAGGCTCTCCCTGAGTGATGTCCCAGGAGAACTGGGCAGGACCTGAGGGAATTAAATGAAAATAAAGTGTTTGGGCACTGAGGCGTTGAACAAAGGGATCTCCAGCCTAAAAAAAATCCCCCAAAACCTGCTGGGAAATTCAATTAACCCTGTTTGGTGAAGCCTCTGTGTGTCTGATATTTCACTTATTTTTTTAAGAATTAAGGAGGAAAAAATGGGGTTTGTTACTTCCAACAAGGTAGCACTAAAATTATCTTGGTCAGAGCTTTATAAAAAACATAAAGAAAACATTTGGGACACTTTGTCTGATTTGGTGTCTTGGTTATGAATGGCCAAATGTCCCAAACATCCAGGCTGGTGTGGAATCATGTTTTCCATGAGCCAGCCCTCTCTTGTTCCTCTATTTGTTGTCTCCTGAGGCAAGGAAACCTCAATAAAAGCAAAGTTTTCCCCTCCTCAGGTGGGAATGACCTCACTTGTGCCTGTTTTCCTTTGTAATTCCTCGTGACAGTCCCTGGGACACCAACCCAGCTCCAAAACTACAGGGCCACAGTGAGGAGGGGGTTTGTTTGTAAATGAGTTTTATTTCTGGGTTGCCTTTGCCTTTAACTTTGAATTTTCCCTCTTAAAAATCCTACTTCAGCTAAAAATCCTTTTTATCCGCTGCAATTTGGAAAAAAAAAACCCAAAGAAGCCATTCCTGACTTTTTTTGGATGCTCTGGGCTGGTGGTGGCCTTGCCCAAGCCATGTTTGGTTGAGTCTTCCTCGGTTTATTGTGGCAATAAATTGGATTTTGAGTTGAAAGTGGGATCTGTCGTGGGAGAGCTTTGCTGGGGAGAAGCTGAGCTGAAGGTTTCCACTTTCAGTCATGGTTTGAGGCTGCAAAGGTGGGAGAAGCAGGCACAGCTGAGTTTTTCTGAAGCTTTGGCAAGGTTTGGTGACAGAAAATGAGCTGGAACAGGTTATTTCAACAGCATAAACCAGACCATGGACTGGATAATATTTTAGGTTGTTTCCTTTTTATTTGTGCAAAAAGCAAATTTTTTGGTTGAAAAACTGAAAAAAAAAAAAAAAAATTAGAAATTTCAGCTCTGATGCCTCAAAAGTCAGAGTTTAATGATTTTCATTCCTACTTTTCCCCAGTGGGTTGGTCTCCTGGGCACACTAAATTATCCTGATGGATGAAATGTCCCCTCCATGGGACATTAATTGGCCAGGAAGTTTGGGCTGTGTTTTAGAGCAGTGACAGAAGAGATATTTGAATTTTAATTCTCATTTAAAAAAAAAATAGTGTTTTCAGTGTATGGAAGTACAAAGGAAAGGATAGCAGGGAGGAAATCTGATGAAAAAGCAATATTTTTTTATGAAAATCAGAATATATTTTATTAAAAGAGGTAGCTCCACTGCAAGAATTTATGGGAATTTTTAGGTTTCCTGCAGGTAAGAGGATTCTCAGAGATCATCAGGATAATCCTGAAGATTCCTGATCTAATTTCTTGGCTCCTATGCCAAGATCATCCCAAGGCCAAACTCACCCAAACCACCTCAATTTTACCTCTCACTCCCCTGAAATCACATCTGAGATGTGCTGCAGCATTCTCAGGGGGGGAAGGTTGTTTACATAAATCCATATTTCATTTTTATTTTTGGATTCTCTATCGTGAATTTCTGAGAAATCCAGAGCCAGTTCTAGCAGGCTAAATACACTCAGAATGCAAAACAAGCAGCTGCGTGGGAGGCCTGATAATTTAAGTATTCAGGAGTTATAGAACTGAAAATATGGTTCATAATTTAATTATTATTCATTTTAATTTAGTTGTTTTTAAAATTCCTGTTATTTTCTGTACAAATGATCATTCTGGAATATTCTTGCTTTACACAGGGCTTTTTATTCCTTATTTAAAGTATCTGTGTGGAACATTTTCTGTAGGAATTACCAATGGAAGGAATGTGATAGAGTTATTCTTGATTATTTTGAGGAAAGAAAAGCAAAAAATGGGATTAGTATCTAAATTATTTATATATTTAAAACCTTTTTGCTGGATGCCCTCCCCAGTTCTCTGTCCAGCCTGGCTCCCATTGGACACCCACCTAAACTGGAATGGGAATTATTGTGACAACTGCCAAATATCCTTGGGAATCAATCAGCAATTCCTGACTTCCCTGTGGTTATTCCCAAGCATTTTCTTTTATTCTGGAGTTGGGGGACAAAGTGTGGCTCCAACACTTCCATTTTTCAGGGTGGGAATCCTCTCCATGCTCTCCCCTGCCCCAGGGAAGAGCCAACTGCACATTGGCCTTGGTTTGAACAGCCAGGTGTCTGCTGAGGAAGGCAGGAGCCTCCCTTGAAATGGAAAATGTAAACCCCTCCTTCTGAATTATTATAATTTTGAAATTATTTTTTTCTCCTGTTATTTTCTCGGGAATATATTCTGTTATGCATCTTAAAATATCAAATTTCTAGGATGGAAAAAAAAAAAAAAAATAAAAAGAGCCATTATTGATTTCTGCTTTTAGGCAAAGATACGGGAGTAGGAATAGCAGTTCTTTAACAGGAAAACTGAAAATACAAATGCAATAGTACAAACAAAAAAAAAAAAAACCAAAACTTAACAACAAAGAAAAAAACCCAACCAAACAAAAAAAAACCTGCTAGAGTGAGAACATGTCCTGCCCCCTGTGTGCCAGGGTGGTGTCCCAGCCCCATCCCAGGGGGGCTCAGCCCTCCTGCAGTGCCAGCTGTGGTTCTGCTGCAGCAGGGATCCTGCACAAGGGGGGAGTTTTCCTCTGCAGCTCCAGGGCTGCTGCAGATGGGCCTGGGCTCCCTCTGGCCATGCAGGGCAGCAGAAAGCTGCTCCTCTGGCAGTGCAGGGGGCAAAGGCTGCTGTGCTGGGCCAGGCTCAGCTTGGATCCAGGTAGGAATGCTTGGCTCCTGCCCTGGGCGCAGCATCTCCCCATGGGATGGGGGAATGGGATCAGCCCTGCAGGGACACTCAGTGGCCATGGACAGCAGAGATCTCCTGCAGGGAGGGTTGGCTGTGGGGGAGAGAAAGAAAAAACTGCCCCAGGAACAGCAGAGAACTGCCCCAGCTCTGACAGATGACAATAGAACACACACATATTTTACAACCCAGGACAGCATTCCATGTTCCATCCTGGGATGGGCCCCTCTCCCTCCCCACAGGGATGTGCCCGAGCGGGTGGAGGACATGGAGCAGCAGGAAACACCCCTGGAGATGCTGATGGGTGGGGATTGGACTGGGACATCTGCTCTGCTGGTCTCCTCGTGGCCTTTGCTCACACTGGGGTGATTTACAGGATAAACGGGATTCCGTGGGATGCAGACTTTTAGGAACTGCTGCCATGGCTTTGCCCCCCTTTCCCACCCTGCTGATTCCATATTGTCTCTCCACAGCTTCACCTGTGCTTCCAAACCTGGAATTTCTCCCTATAGCTCCCTTAACTCCCTAGAAAGGCTCCACTTCCCACACCCTGATGTTTCTCACACCAGTGACCTCAGCTCCTGGCATGTGGAAGCCAGGGGAAGATCCCAAGTGGATGCACCCAGCATTCCCAAGCCACTTCCAGCAGCCATAAATAACTGTGTTTGGAATCAGCTTGATGATAGAAGGCAAAGCACTGCATGTTTGGGGCTGTGACATCTTAATTAGCCATGAGCCATGCCCAGGAATTTTTTGCCAGCTCATGATTTTTGATAATTTATGATGTTTAGAAATTAGATATTTAATATTTAAGAAAAAGTTGGGACTTTTTCATTATTCCTTTTTCTTTATTTTTTAATTTCTCAGGAATATATTCTGTTATACATTTTAAAATACCAAATTTCTAGTATGCAATAAAAAGCCATTATTAATTCCTGCTTTTAGGGAATGTCTTGCATTTCTGCAGCTACCTGAATTTTCTTTGCAATCTTCTCCCTCTCTTCCTGGTTTCTTTTTCTCCCTTTCTCTTTTTTATTCTTTCTCTCTTTCCTTCTCTCAGTTGGTAACACAAAAACAAACCAGGCAATGATGTTGCTGCTGCTGTTCTAATTGTGTCTGGAGAAATTTCTGTTTAGGCCTGGTCTGAGCTGTATTTTAGACCAGGAACTGACCTGATCCTGCAGATATTTTAATCAGGATTTATTTTTTTAGTCATTCAAAAGGTTTTGAAGGGTCCTGCACTGATCCAGAGTTATCTCATGGTGTCTGTATCTGTATCTTATCTTTTTACAACCCTTTATCATTTCTGTCATGTGATAAAGCTGGAGTTATCTGCCCCAGCATGAGGCAGAGGTGCAACCTCCACTCCTTAATCTGGGAAGCAGAGCAGGACAGGTGAGACCCTTCAGGACACGAGATGTCCATTTCTGGGCAGCTGAGTTCAGTCTTGGACATGCCAAAGGCCAATCTGGGAGATTTCACTGCTCTGGTCCCACTTGGAGAAGCCTTCATGGAATCACAGATTATCCCAAGTTGGAAGGGACCCATCAGGATCACCAAGTCCAGTTCCTGTCCCCACACAGGCCATCCCCAAGAGCCACACCTTGCACCCAAGGGTGTTGTCCAAACTCTTCTTGATGGTCCTTCAGGTCAAGAAAAATTCAACCCCAAGGAAAATATTTGCAACAGCTGCCAGCCTCAGGCTCCCTCTGCTTTCTTCCCAGGTTCCTTCCTCCCATGGTGCTCACCATGGGCAGAGGACAGGGACTGAATTTACTTGGACATCCCAAAGGCCAATTTGTGAGATTTCACTGCCCTGGTCCCACTTGGAGAAGCCTTCATGGAATCACAGATTATCCCAGGTTGGAAGGGACCCGTCAGGATCACCAAATCCAGCTCCTGTCCCCGCACAGACCATCCCCAAGAACCACACCTTGCACCCAAGGGTGTTGTCCAAACTCTTCTTGATGGTCCTTCAGGTCAAGAAAAATTCAATCCCAAGGAAAATACTGGGAACAGCTGCCAGCCCCAGGCTCCCTCTGCTTTCTTCCCAAGCTCTTTTCTCCCAGCTGTGACTGCTCCATGGTTCTCACCATGGGCAGGGGATGGGGTCTGAATTTGCTTGGACATCCCAAAGGCCAATTTGGGAGATTTCACTGCTCTGGTCCCACTTGGAGAAGCCTTCATGGAATCACAGATTATCCCAAGTTGGAAGGGACCCATCAGGACCATCAAGTCCAGCTCCTGTCCCTGCACAGACCATCCCCAAGAGCCACACCTTGCACCCAAGGGTGTTGTCCAAACTCTTCTTGATGGTCCTTCAGGTCAAGAAAAATTCAATCCCAAGGAAAATATTGGGAACAGCTGCCAGCCCCAGGCTCCCTCTGCTTTCCTCCCAAGTTCCTTCCTCCCAGCTGTGGCTTCCCCATGGTGCTCACCATGGGCAGGAGATGGGGACTGAATTTACTTGGACATCCCAAAGGCCAATTTGGGAGATTTCACTGCTCTGGTCCCACTTGGAGAAGCCTTCATGGAATCACAGATTATCCCAGGCTGGAAGGGACCCATCAGGATCACCAAGTCCAGCTCCTGTCCCTGCACAGACCACCCCCAAGAGCCACACCTTGCACCCAAGGGTGTTGTCCAAACTCTTCTTGATGGTCCTTCAGGTCAAGAAAAATTCAACCCCAAGACAAATATTGGGAACAGCTGCCAGCCCCAGGCTCCCTCTGCTTTCCTCCCAAGTTCCTTCCTCCCATGGTGCTCACCACGGGCAGGGGATGGGGATGGAATTTGCTCCCCTGTGCAGTGAAGGGCTGTTCCCACCCCACAGGAGGAGACACACCAGTGCCACCCAGAACGAGGGACTCAGCAGAAACAATCCCTGTCCCCTTGGAGCCCAACCTGATGACCACAGCAGTGGCCCAAAAGTCCTTCTTGCCACCAGGTGGAGCTGGGAGAGAATTCCTTGGAAGGGGCCAGCTGACAGCACCCCAGGATGAAGGCATGAACAAAAAGAGGAATTTTTGTTCGCTCTTCTGGTTGCTTCCAGTGCTTCTCCCAGAAAATTATTGTCTTTCTCACAGGGAAATTTTCTCATGAAAAACAAAAAATGGGGAAATCACAGACTGTTTAATTTGCAATGAATAAATTGGCCCCTCAGTTTGGGAAGGACCTTGGGACACTGAGAACGTCCAGAGGGGGCAACAGGGCTGGAGAGGGGCTGGGAACACAAACCCTGAGAGGAAGCCCTGAGGGAGCTGGGGGTGCTCAGCCTGGAGAAAAGGAGACTCAGGGCTGCCCCCATCACTCTCTGCAGCTCCTGAAAGGTGCCTGTGCTCAGCTGGGGCTGGGCTCTGTCTGCAGCAGCACTGACACAACCAGAGCACCCAGCCTCGAGCTGTGCCAAGGGAAATACAGGTTGGATAGCAGGAAAAAGGTTTTCATGGGAAGGGTGAGAAAGTTCTGGAATGGCTGCCCGGGGAGGTGGTGCAGTCCCCATCCCTGGGTGTGTTTAACAAAGCCTGGATGTGGCACTGGGTGCCAGGGGTGAGTTGAGCTGTTGGGGCTGGGTTGGACTGGATGATCTTGAAGGTCTTTTCCAACCTGGTCATTCTGGGAATTCTGTGAACTCCTGCATGGCTGGTTGGAACTTGATGACATTTAGGATCTCTAAACCCAAACCTCTGTGGGATTCTGGGGTTCTCTGGCTTCAGAGGAATAGTGGAACAGAGGAACAGTGCTGTCATCATCATTTACCTCATGCACGATCTCTTGGTCAGTGTTCACTCCTGCCTGTGGCCACCTCACAGCCCAGGACTGTCCAGGCTTGCTGGGAACAAGGCTGGCTTCAAGCTATTCCCATGGAAATTCTGTCCCCACGCCTTGGTGACAGCTCAGGCAATGGCAGCAGCGTTCCTGGGCATCCTGTTGGATCAGCCCTGGGCCAGGGGGTGTGGAAATGCTCTGCCCTTGCTCTTCTCCCATCCACGAGGGGCTCTCAACCCCAGGACACACTGAGACAGCTTCTCCCACCCAACAGCTCATGGGAGCCCTTCTGTAGACAGGTGGGGTTGGTCTTTTCTCCCAGGCAACAAGGAGAAACCTCCCCACCACCAGCTGAACATCCCTCCCTGGGCAGAGCAGAGCAATGTTTTCCCAGAGCGCTCACCAGATCATAGCAACCCAGAATGGTTTGGGTTGAAGGGACCTTAAAACTCATCTCATCCCACCCCTGCAACCTTCCCTTGCTCCAAGCCCACCCAGCCTGGCTTGATCACTTCCAGGGCCATACACGATTTCCCTGGGCAGCCACCACCTTCACAGTAAAGGGCTTTTCTCTCTCAATTTTGCTTGCACCCAACCAGGGTGTTTCTAGCCTGTCTTTTTTTGTTTCCCCCAGCTGTGCCATTCCTTCCTCAAGCTGGTTTATGTCTTTTCCATACACTCGGCATCTTTCACAGGGCTGCTGGAAAGGCTTTGCAAGCTCCCATGGAGGTACCCTAGGCAATAAAATTCATGTTACTGAATGCTGTGCAAACAAGTGAGGTCACCCTGTTTAGTAAATCTGTTTTTCCCCCGACTGAGGATAAAACCTTGTTCTCTCAGAATGCTGGAAAGTCTTAACACCTTCCTTTTTTCCCTTTTTTTTTTTGCTTCTTTTGCTCATTTTCAATTCCCTCCGTCGGTTCCCCTTGTGAGTATCCCACCTATTTATCCAACGCTGTTATTGTTGTTGGATGACTGGAAAAGATCTGCCTTTGGTGAGCAGTCTCCCAGCCCACAATGCTGCCTTTTTCTCAGCAAAGACGCTGAGGATCACTAATACCAGCTTTATTTTCCTTGGCACTTCCCAGAGCTGGAGCCACCCAGCCTTTCCTTGCCGAGCGCTTCTTAATCAATATTAAAGGGCTGAGAGTGCAGGCAGCTTCCCTCTGCAAATAATTATTAATCAATGGTGTGGGGCTTTGGTGGGGAAGGGAGTTCAAGAAGCTTTTGGGATGGGAGGGTGCCTGAGTTGGGTTTTGGCTGAGGGGATGGGTGTTTATGTCAGGTATTGCTGTTTAGATTAGATAGAAAAAAGGGAATTTTTTTTACAATGAGGGTGGTAAAACGCTGGCACAGAGAGGTGGTGGAAGCCCCATCCCTGGAAATATTTAAGGACAAGTTGAACAGAGCTCGATTTAGTTGAAGATGTCCCTGCTCATGTCAGGGAGGTTGGAGTAAATGACCTTTAAAGGTCCCTTCCAACCCAAACCATTCCGTGATTCAAGAATCCACCTCAAGCCCAGACTTAATTTGAAATTCTGGAGTAGCTCAAGTTGTATATTGACATTTCCTTAATTTAAGGAACATGTAGGTTCTTAATTGAATCAATATATTTTGAAAACCAAGGGTATAAGAATTTAAATTCTGAGAAAATAAAGAATTGGCTCAACGCAAACACTGTTTGAATTTAGTCATTGGTCCTGCACTGCTCCTGAATGCACTGATTAAAATATTTAAATTCCTTCAATTTAAAAGGATTCAATTCCAATATAATAATTTTCTGTGAAATGCATCTTCTGGGAAAGCAGTAGTTGGGCAGTTGAAATTCTTGGAGAGCAGAAACAAAACCCATTCTTTGTGACCTTGATATTGCAAAGCCCTGCTGGCGAGCCAGTGGGAAATTTTCTGCAGGAATGTTTTCCCGTTGGAAAAAGCCAAATTGATAAAACTGATATGGTTTGTAAACAGCAATTCTGACAAGCTTTTTTTAAAAAGAAAACTTTCAGTTTTTTATTTCAGGAAGTGTTTTTATTCCTATATTTTTTTAGATGCTGCAGCATGTTGCTTACATAAAAAACAATAACTCAGTCCCAAATTTTGTCTTTATTGACATTTATATCAGCAAGTGTCCCTTTCCCTCAGAGCCCTGTTTAGTAGGAAATCTCGAAAATATTTTGCTTTCCCTTGCATCCAGACTGGAAAGACATTTGAAAGCATGGGATTTACCACAGAATGGAAAGTTGGATTCCTCTCCATCTCCAGCACTCACAGGTAACGGGTTCTTCACGGTGCTTCTGGAAAGGACACGGGACCAGATTGTGGAAAAGCCTTTCCAGGAACGTGGTAGAACCCCCTGTTGCTTGAGGAATGTTGAAGCTGATTTGACAAAGCCCTGGAGAATATGTTCTTGAGGGCAATTTGGGATTGGCAGGCAAGTGGCCGGGTTGCCTTGAGACATTCTTTATGCTTCCATGAAGGGAGGACAAAATGTTTATTTTGGTTTCAGGGTTTAATAGGTTTGGAGATATTTCAAGCTACTGGAGGCTTCAAAATTATTCAGCTCAGAGACTTCTCCTTAGTTTTCTAATTTTTTTTTTCTTTTTCAGTACTAAAAGCAATCTGGACAGTAACAAAACTCCAGCTATTGACACAAAACCTCTCTCGTGTCACAGCTGGGGTCAAAAAGCACTTTTCCACCTGAAAAATGAGATTTTAGAGGGCAAAGTTTTCTCCCTCTGTCAATGCACTACTAAATTTCCTGGAACCTTCAGCCAGATGGACTTGGGAAAAGTTCAATCTGAGAAATAAATTCCTGAAATGAATATTAATTCCTCAGAAGAACATTCCCAGTTGTTTTCTGCAGGAGGGCGAGTGTCTCACGGCCTCCTCGTCTCCGTTTCCGTTGGCTGTTGACGTTTTCCGTGAGGCTTTGCAAAGAGGCAAAGTTTTCTTTTTTCTGTTTTCTCCAGAACGTGGAGACTTTCTTGCCTTTCAGTTTTCCAACTGCACGTCAGGGAGCCAAAGCTCCCTTGGAAATGTCAACTCCAAGGGGAAACAGGTGATGTGAACTCGCCATGAGTAAGGCTGGAGGGTGGCTGCAGGAACACGACATTCCAAGAGTTTTACATAAAAATGCCGATCTGCTGGAGCATGAAATGACCCCGCTGGTCTTTTTTTGGTTTTTTTTCCTTTTTCCCTTCTTTTCCTGCCTCTTTTAATTGTGTGTGTCCTTTTCACTGTGCTGTGGGTTGTGTGTTTTGGATGAGGAGGAACCTCCTGCTCTCTCGTGCGACGGGATCCAAGGACGGGCCCACCAAGAGCAGATAAAACCTCGGGAAACCTCCCAATCCAAGTGTGAGTCACCAGAAGAGCTGATTTGAAAGGACAGCTGTACTAACATTGACTAAGATGCCTATTAAAAATATTGGCAGCCATGGAGGGATCACTCAGTATTTGATCATCCATTTTGGAAATTAGTAAAACAATCCACAGAGATTCTGAATAATATTTTCATGTCAAGATAAGAAGTTTTAATTTGTGGGCGTTTTTTAGCATTTTACGATTTCCTCCCAATTTTACTCAGGAAATCATAGAAACACAAAATACTCCTACTTTGGTGGAACTGATATTTGAAACAAAAACAGAAGCCTAGGCTACGTTTGGTGAACCTAATTATGATTTTCCCCCATGATCCATTATTCTCTTTATTAGCCTGTGACAAACTGCCTGAGGTTTCTGGGAAATGAGCAATTAATTGCATGTCCTCGGGGGCTCAGTTTGTGTGTGGTTTAATGCCTGGGCAATGCACAAGGTTTTGGGGGCACTTGGAGCTTTTCTGGGAAAATCCTCAGCGATGAGGATGCCTTTCCCATGGGCCAGATGGACATTGCAAGATCTGCTCCATCTCCCAAAGCCCCGTGTTCAGGTGTGGTTTGGGACCAAAAGGTTTGTCCCTGTACCTGGCAGTCCTAACCCGCCATCAGGAGGGCTTTATCCATCAGGAATGGCTTGATAAGGCCAGGAATGTGTCCACTCATTCAGAGAACCTCTGCAGCCAAGGTTAATCCTCAAATCCTTGGGAATAAGGAGCTGCTTGTTGTTCTGTGTGAATCCCATGGTGGGGTAAATGCAGCTCCTCCCAAAGTCAGGCAGGAACACAGGGAGAGGGTTAGGATGACTTTGGTGAGCAAGGACCCACAGCCAGATTCCTGGAATCCCCAGAAGGGATTTTCCTTGAGTTCCCTTCCAGGGAATCCCAACCTTCAATCCCTCTGTCTGTCAGTCCTTCCTGCTCCCCCCTTGGCCCTCATCCCTTGCCAGAGTGGGGTGCAGCAGTGTAGGGGCTTTGCTGTTTGCTCTCTCCAGAGGCTGGGATAAATGGCAGCACTGGATTCAGTGTGGAGAACTCTTGGGAACTAGGAAATCGTGGAATATCCAAAGTTGTGAGGAGACCACAAGGATGATCAGAGTCCAGCTCTGCAGATGGAGCATTTCTATTCTGGCTCACATTTCCTCAGCTCTCTGCTGTGTTGGGGGCCTGGGGGATATCAAAGTTGCTTTTCCTTCTTGTTGCAAGAGAAATGATCATTTTGGTGAGAACAAAATTAATTTTTGATATGGAAATCTTCTTTAACTCAATTTTTAACTGAAGAGATGAAACTTGTAATTCTTGGGGTTTTGTTTTCAGATTTTTTGGTGCTTTCTTATGGTTTTTGTATGTTTGCTTGAGGTTTTGTTTTGTTTGGTTTTTTTTTTTTTCTCCCAAAGGAGAGAGGGGCAAAACCTCTTTGCTTTTGTCAGTGTTAACAGTTGGACTTTATGATCTCAAAGGCATTTTCCAACCCAAATGATTCTGTGATCCTGTGATTCCCCATTTATGTGAGCCTGTGTGCAAATGAAAACAGAAGGTATAAATGATAGGAGTAGGAAACACATTTTTTTTCCCAAGTGCCATAAATATGCTCCTTTTTATAGAGCTTTCACCCACTTTTCTTACCTCAAGACAAAACTGAGCTCCTTGAGCCCTTGTTAAAAAATATCAGAGGCATGAGGGCCATGGGAGAGCAGCCCAAGAACTGGTACCAAGAAAAGAGACAAAGGATATGCTGAAATTGGAATTTAAACCTCCCATGTCCAAGATGATTTGCAGCCTCACACAGGCCAGTGCTGGAGGGAGGGTGGTGGGTTGGTGGTGCTCATGCCATGACAGAAAAGCCTGGATTATCTTCTTTTTTCTTTTCTTTTCTTTTCTTTTCTTTTCTTTTCTTTTCTTTTCTTTTCTTTTCTTTTCTTTTCTTTTCTTTTCTTTTCTTTTCTTTTCTTTTCTTTTCTTTTCTTTTCTTCTCTTCTCTTCTCTTCTCTTCTCTTCTCTTCTCTTCTCTTCTCTTCTCTTCTCTTCTCTTCTCTTCTCTTCTTTCCTTTCCTTTCCTTTCCTTTCCTTTCCTTTCCTTTCCTTTCC